>JAHHFK020004538.1:0-311393 GCA_024533555.2 Aedes koreicus
GAGCGCGTCAACCGCACTATCAACACGGCCATGCATGCATACGCAAAAGAAGATCAACGTTCATGGGATCTGAAAATTTCCGAGATCGGGGTTATTCTAAACACCAGCATCCACGCATCCACCGGCTATACGCCTTACTACGTCACTCACGGCCAAGAGCTATCTGAAAAGGGGACAGATCACCAGCTATATCGACACGATGAAAGTCTGTCTGAAGCCGAGAAAATTGAACGGCGTAAACAGCAGTTTAGCCAAATTTACGACATTGTTCAGAAAAATCTTTCAAAAGCACACGAAGCATCTCAGAAACAATACAATCTCCGCCACCGTCGTTTCGCAAAATCTTTCTATGCAGGGCAGCTCGTGTACCGTAGAAACATGAAGCCCTCAGTGCAGTTGCCCACTATAATGCAAAATATGCAGCTCAGTTTCTTCCATGTAAAGTTAAGAAAAAGATCGGCACCTCCTCATATGATCTGGAGGATTTGTCAGGGAAACCCCTCGGCGTCTGGCCAGCTTCGCATTTGAAACCCGGATGAGGTGATTAAATCACTGTCGGTTGATATTCTTTATTAATCACAATCACAAGTAACCACATAATCAGCAATTTCTTCGTACAAATAGACAGGAGCTCCTGAAAGAAAAAGAAAGGAAAAAAAGAGGGAAACAAAACACCAAACAGAGAAACTTTAGCGAACAACATACAAACCTTTTTCATCATCGCCTGGAATATGCTCTCGCTGCCAGCTGGTCGGTTATGGGAAATCCTTTTGCCGTTGACCTCAGCCAAATTGGCATGTCCTTGACCGAGGATTCCCGACTATTTTTAGCTGGGCCATACCCACTCTTCCTCACGTCGTCCTCACACTAAGCGTAAACAGTAGTTTGACATTTCTCGCGATTTCATTATCGACATTCCTGCCCAACGGCGGCCGTGGTTGGCAACACGGTAGCCCAGGTGGTAGTTTTTATAGTAGTATTAAATTCAACTAGCATAACATTTCAAAATGGCCTCTCGTTGGAATTCAGAGGAATTCACTCCAGAGAGATGATTTTTGAATTAATTTATTTCAATCATCCGAACCCAGCCGCTCTTCACGACAGAGCCGTCTAGGTGTTCGAAGAAACAACTTAATTATAGGGCGCCCTAGCATAATAAATCACAATTTAATGGATCTATGTTGAAAATTCAACGTGTAGCTCATTAGGAAATATTGTTTAATTTAACCAAAGCGGTTGAGATAAAGATGGTTATGATCAAATGGAAGCATATTCGCATTTAGTTTAGTTTTTTTAATATTCTTAATTCAAGTAAATTGTTTTTGGTCAATAATTGTTGACGGTAGAGTAACACATTCTAGTTTACCTTAGCATACGTGAGGAAGACAAATTGCATAAGACGATTTTCTGACGATATAGAATATTGTAAATTGCACTAAAACAATCATGTACCACTAAATAACTGAACAAAATATCGCACATCGTATTATGTAATATTTATAATTTAGACCCTTTATATACATACAATTGAGATTGGCTGAATCGGAGAGCACATGATTCATGGGTTCCCAGGCTCACTCTTTCAAATCCACGTGATTTGGTGGAAAAGATTCCCTCGGGAAGTAATCATTCCACTGAATCAAACTGGATTTCAAAGAGAAGAGTGGTCTCCCTAATTATTACTTCCGATTGACATTCATCTCACCTATTCCTGAAAAGTGCACTATCGAGAAGGGTCAGCTTTATATAAAGTAGACTCAAAATAACCAGGCTCACTCATCAAAAATCATATAAATTTGTGAGAAAGATTCCCACGGGAAGTAATCATCCCACCAAACTAAACTGGATCTTGATGAGAAGAGTGTTACTTTGAGTCATCATATCTAAACTGATATTCATCTCTACACTTTGCTCCCAATCCTCTTTTGAAGATTAAGTAAGTTAGAAACGGGAGATCATAAAAATCCAGGCTCACTCTTTGACCTTCAAGTGATTTTGTGGAAAAGATTCCCTCGGGAAGTAATCATTCCATTAAATCAAGCTGAAATTCATAGAGAAGAGTGGTTTTACTGATCACTTCTTTCTAACTTACTTGTATCTCTATCCCTTTCAACACAGATATTGATTATTTATTAGATTAAGAAGACCTGACAAATAAGGTGTCATAGGTTCACTCTTCTAAGTATTCAAATAATTTAGTGGAAAAGATTTCCTTCGGAAGTACTCATTTCACTAAACTTATTTGATATTAGAATAGAAGAAATGACTTGTTTAGTTGGTACTTCTAATGTAATACAATATATTTACCCCAAACTCCCCCGGACAGATCGAGTGACGACATAAAATGACGAACGAAAAGCTCCAGGTTCACTCTTCCAAATTCACGTGAATTGACGAAAAAGATTCCCTAGGGAAGTAATCATTCCGTCAAATCAAACTGAATTTGGAAAAGAAGAAAGTGCTCTACGATCAGGTCATATGTCCAACACGTATCTGCCCCAAAATAGAAAAATTATAAAGGAAAAAAAAACAGACATTTGCGCGGCAGAAATTTGAAAAAAAATTGAATAACTAAATTTTTTTTTATCCGAACCCCGGGCTAATTGTAACCTCTCAAATCGTTCCCAATATTATTTTGCACTGATCGATCATTAATAATAAATTGTATATATTTTTCCTAAGTCTTATTTATAATATTTTGTTGGTCATAGAATTAAACTTCCATTTAAATTAAATTTTCCTTAGCCTATCCTATCCCTTTCCTTGGTGTCAGATGCCCTCTTTTCCAAAAAAAAAAAAAATGTAAATATTAGTTTTAAAAATTTGAATTTAAATTGTGAACTCCATATACTCCTATACCCCCTGACACCAAAAAAACCACTTGTACCAACCTTTCTTTTGACGTTGTTCAAACGTCACCATACAACGGATCCCGAGACTGTGTGCAACCAGCGACAATATAAAAACCCCATGCAGCGATGGATCCGGGTCTTATTCGGTAACGAAATACTTAACATTAAACAGTGGAAAAATTAAGTCTCATCCAAGTTTTCATTATTCGTGACGAAATATTGGTGCAGTGTCAGCGAAAACGCTAACCGAAGTGTGTTCCGACGGCGAGGCAAAACTCCAGTGTGCCTAGAGTTCTGGCATCACCGCGAAATTGATCGTCCGCTTCAGTCGCTAAGTGTGCTACAAAATTACGCCACGTGGTCCTGTGTCGGTATAGTTGGTCCGTCCCGCCAAGAAGCATCGGAGTCCGACAGCGAGAGATCGGCGTATCATCTTCGCCAAAGCCGTGAAGCAAACGACGCCGAGAAGCGACGCCCGCTCTCCTACCCTACCAGCAACCCGAGTAAAAGTAGGTGCATTACATCCTCTTTCCTTTTTTTTACCAATTTTGTTCCTTTTTTGCCTACCCGTCTAATAAATAGTTGTAATTAGATTATAAATTATTCAAATTTAGTTAGTTTTCTTTTATGACCATATATTCATATCCACCATCTTTTTGATTTCACTTTTGTTCGATCAGTGCAGTTTAGGGAAGTGAGTCCGCAAATAAATTTCAATTCCTCCCGGGTAGACCCTGATAGCCGTGACCACACAACCAGGTGCAGAAGAGAATAGCACCACGCTCGGCATAGTTGCCCACGGGTTGCTCGGCCTCGATTTCTTGCAGGGCTTCTCAAGAGAGGGGGAACTTCATAATGCTGGTGGGGGCGGGGTCGGTGAGCAGTGTCGTGTCGGGGGTTGGGAAAACAAACATATCATGTGATGTGATAAAAAGAGAAGGAAGGTTCAGTTCAGGCAATGCTACTCACAATTATATTGCGTCGGGGTGGTCGGCTGGTTTATTTCTTCTGGGGGTGGGCGAATGGGGGGGGGGGGGAGGCCATAACCCAAACGCTTTCTCTCCCCCCAAACCGCCCATCGAACATACTTTCTCCCACTTTGAACTTCTGTTTTCTTTTGTCTTTGTTGCGCATATCGGCTTTCTCCCCAATAGTTTTCAAAAATAGGTTGGAGTTGTGCACGCAAATCGTCGAACTTTGCAAGTGTTGTTCCCGCCATTGGAATTGAAACCCGGATTGGTTTTTGGCCAGTGTTGGATGCTCATTGTGACGAATTTTTCTCCCCACCCAGAGTCTTGGGTATTGTTCGTTCACGTATATGCTGCTCTCATATCAGTAATACATCAATCAATCACATTCACTTCACTGCAATATAATTCGGTCCGCGCAATGTATCTATTTCTTTAACCGCTCCATTTTTCAATTCCGATCGACACGGTGTTGATCGTCTTCTATTCGCGCTCGAGGAGTCTTATTGTGTTCGTAATGATGGAAAGCAACCCAAGAGAAAAAGACAAGTCAACTCAATCCAGCAGAACTTCCGAGACCAAAGCAGACCTAGCAAAAGAACACCACAGGGCTACGCATCAAGAAAGGACAACACTAGCATGCACTTTCAATCAATTTATTTCCACAAATTTACAAGCAGAACATGCACTACTTTCCTCCTTGCGCTGGCTAAAGATGTCCGCTCCTAGGATGTTTCGTCCTCGTCGTTTCGGCGCTTCGCAATCGCCTTGTTGCTCCTCGAACAAAATGTCTGTCCGCTCACAATCGCGATGAGCTACACGATGGCGCCGCGGTCTGCTCACAATAACCGCTGAACGGTTTTCACAATGGCGCAACGCAATCTTCACTGACCGTCACGTCAGACTTTTTTCAACCGATTTCGGCACTGTTCTCGGGAAAAAGTTCACTCCCACAAATGTTCCGAGCCGTGCAATTAAATTGCCGACGGCTTTCGCGCACTGATAGTCCGTTTTTCCACACACTCCACACAAAGGACGTTCTGCTTGTACTCGCAGTGTGTCCCGCAAATGTCCAGTTAGTGTCCGAATGTCCAACTTCAAATCCGGTTCGAAGGACCAAAATGTTAGCGCCGTCGCGGAAGGTATTTTCGGACACCTTACAAAAAAACGGATTTCGAATGAAACACCTTTATTTCGCGAACACTGAAACACTTATTTATTAAAAACACGGTGTTTACTCCGCGACGGTTTATTTAGACTAATTCTAGTTCTCTATTCCTATTCCTATCCTATGCGGTACACACAGCTGATTCGATCGTTAGCGATCGGACAAACAGTAGCTGTGTGCAATAGGTAGCAAAAACAAGCAAGAGAGAGAATCTCTCTTGCAGCTGGTGGAGTGTAGGGATGCCTATGCATAGTTAATTCGTCGACAAACAATCTTTATCTCGCTCTAACAACAAATTTGGACAAAGACGGCCACCACGGTATCTGAAGCGTCTGTACACACTCTTGGAGCTAAGGACAAAGTTTGAAATTCTTTTACAAATACCGAACATGTTTTGACTTCGTGAATTGTTAAATCATATCCCAGGAATTTGAAATAAATATCGACAATTGAAATATAATGCGAAAATTTGGTTTTGCTAAAGTTTTGAGGTGTCCGGATTATTGTGGATACAGACCTTATTGCCAACAGCCCTTTTTTAATTCGGCTGTTGTCCATTTTAACTAGCAATGAATGGACACGGATATATGAAAAATATAAATTTTCGTTCTAGTTTGATTTTTGGGAACCTTTTGAGTCCTGTGCAAAATTTGAGGTCGATCGGTTTAACCAACAATCAATATGCAACTAGCGATTTGAAATTGGTTCACTGTTGTAGAACCCCTTGGTCCGAAGTACACCTTGAAGCCAGCACCTAACTATACATATTTGCGCCTTTGTTTTGATTTGCTGTGTTATTTTGACAGAATATTTGAGAGTGTGTTCGTGTGAGTTCATTATTAGGGGCGTATTATCATAGACTAACTCTAAGACCAGTAGGTCCTGAACAAATACGATTTTTTGTTGGCTCAGTCAGTACCAGCACATCGGTCCCAAGCTCGGTCCCAAGCTTAATAATACGCCCCTAATAATGAACTCACACGACCACACTCTCAAATATTCTGTCAAAATAACACAGCAAATCAAAACAAAGGCGCAAATATGTGTAGTTAGATGCTGGCTTCAAGGTGCACTTCGGACCAAGGGGTTCTACAACAGTGAACCAATTTCAAATCGCTAGTTGCATATTGATTGTTGGTATTATTAAGCTTGGCACCGAGCTTGGGACCGATGTGCTAGTACTGACTGAGCCAAGAAAAAAATCGTATTTGTTCGGGACCTACTGGTCTTAGAGTTAGTCAATGGTATAACAATGTTTCAGCGCCCACGGTTTTAATTTCCCATAGTATTTTTCATGAAGAAACTTACTTTTGAAAAGAAAAATGTGGCGAGGTGACCCATGGTCCTCTAAACATAATTCAATGCAATTTCTCCCTGGAAAATTTTCCAAGAATACCGCAAAGCGATCCGACGTTTGTGAAAAAAGTTATTTTGCTAAAACTGATGACTATCCAAATGAAAAGCTCATTGGACCATTTTTTCTAGGATTCGTAGGACTACGTCTTTGTTTTCTATACGGGGATACAATTTAAATTAAAATAGAATTGCGACCGTCACGTAAAATTTGTCAGATTTTGAGCGTTATTATCTCAGTCTTTTCTCCCAAAAATTAAAAAAAAATTTTAAACCAATAAATTAGAAATAATATCGCGTAGAAACGTTGATTTCAATAGAAAACATTGTTGATTTTGAGGCACATAATATTGAAAAATTCATAAATGTTATATAAATAAAAACTATATGAATTCTGAGAATATTGCATTGTACAATCAATATTAAAGGGTGTCCACGATGAAATTGCCACACACAAAATTGATTCGCAAAATTAGAGTTTTCATCCGATTGCCATCAAATTTTCAGGGATTGAGAAATAACTATTAAACTTCATTTTACCATTTTACTCGTATTTTATTTACAGTCCATACGCAAATGCCCGCACCTCGGCCTTAACCCCGGCCATAAGATTCTGCACAACCTGTGAATCAACCGTTTTTTGCATGTAAACCCATACTTTCTTCAGTTCCTCGACTGTCTTCACTACCTCAGGTCGTTTAAGAAGGTGCTGCTTCATAATCGCCCAGTACTTCTCGGTGGGGCGGAGCTCCGGAGTGTTGGGAGGGTTGAACATTTTCGGCACGAAATTGACCTTATTGTCCGCATACCACTTCAGCACGTCCTTGGAGTAGTGGCATGAGGCCAAATCCGGCCAGAAGATTGTTGGGACGTTGTGGGCCTTCAGGAGAGGAAGCAGCCGCTTCTGGAGGCACTCTTTTATGTACACCTGTCCGTTCATCGTGTCCTGGGTCACGAAAGGTGCACCCCGCTTCCCGCACGTGCAGATGGCTTGCCAAACCAGGAATTTCTTCGCAAATTTGGACATCTTCTGAGTGCGGACATGCTCCGGAACGCTGAACTTATCCTTGGCCGTGAAAAACAGGTTGCCGGGGATCTGTTTGAAGTCGGCCTTCACATATGTTTCGTCGTCCATGATGCAGCATTCAACTTTCGTCAGCATGTTGAGGTACAACTTCCTGGCACGGGTTTTGGCGGACTTGTTCTGCTTCTCGTCGCGATTAGGGGCCTTTTGTACCTTGAACGTTCGAAGCCCAGCCTTAGTTTTGGCCTTCTGGACAAAACTTCGGCTTAGGTGCAGCTTCTTAGCCACATCCCGAACGGAGGCGTTCGGATTTCGGTTGAAGGCCCCAACTACGCGGTTGTGATTTTTGGTGTTGTACGGAATACTTTTTCCTTCACTTCTGGGCTTCCGATCGGTGGTCAACCGTTCCTCGAACCGCTTAATCACTCGCGACACCGTGGAATTCGCGATTCCCAACGTTTTAGCGATGGAACGATGCGAAAGATCCTTGTTCTCGTGATGAATGCGCAAGATTTTATCACGCACGAGCTGTTCTTTCGACTCCATTTTCGCGAGTTTTGATCACAGGACTTTAAAACTTATAACTTGTAAATAATGCACTATGAACTAAATCCACCCAAATTTTCATTAAATTCTACCCAACGGTTAAAAAGTTAGACCAATTTCATAGTGTGGCAATTTCATCGTGGACACCCTTTACAGTTAGTAGCGTTGTCCATCATTTCGAACAACCCAATAAGGCTGTACCTTGTAGCTTTTCCACTAGCGTTGGATCGCTTTGCGGTGTTGGGAAAACAAATTTCTTGGAAAATATCCCAGGGAGTGATTTGATTGGTTTATTTATAGCGGCCAACGGGTCACCTCACCAGATTTTTCTTTGTAAAATTAAGTTTCCCCATGGAAAATCCTTTCCCAAAATCAAAGTGGAACGAAAATTTAAATCTTGTCCTAGGCTAATGGCGCACTGTTTGAAAGATAATCTAATTAATCAAGTTATCATATGAATGTATTCAGTGAAGTGCTTTGATGGAAAAGTATGTAGAATTAAAGGTTTGAAAATCTATTGCTAAGAATAGTCAACATTGCCGAAGCCAACGTTTCCCCTATCACAGAGAAAAAGTTATTGAATTTTGTTCTGAAAACTGACCAACAAGCCCCGCTCTACCCTGCAGCCAATGAATGATCTCAAAAAACAAAACGGTTCAATTATTCTTTCTGAAAAACATCATTACTAATAAAGCTAAACATGTCATCTATCCTTTTTGCAGGCCCTTTCTCCGGACGACTTCCGCAAGGTCATGAAAGTCGTTGAATCGGCAATCCTGTCCACCGATCTGGCTATGTACTTCAAAAAGCGCAATCAATTCTTGGAACTTGTCGAAGGAGGCGAGTTTGACTGGCAGAGCGAGGAGAAGAAGGAAGGTAATGCTCATGCTGGAATCGCCGGAAATAGTTTGCGTTACACAATTCTATTTACCCTCACCCTCGGTGGGGATGTTTCTTTCCTTTTTTTCTTCTTTTTCTTTGCAGTACTTTGCGGCATGATGATGACGGCATGCGACGTGAGTGCGATTGCGAAACCATGGGAGGTCCAACATCGGGTGGCCAAACTGGTGGCGGACGAATTTTTCGACCAAGGCGATCTGGAAAAGCTGCAACTCAATCAGCAACCCGTTGCGATGATGGATCGGTAATTTGTAACTAATTTTTATTGCAATCCACAGTCGATTGACGTCAACCGAGATTGGGTCGATTAACTACGCGGTCACAAGGTTTTCGAAATATTTGACAGGGAAATGTGCCAACAACATTTGTTTCAATCATAATTAAAAACGACAGCAATTAAGATCACGACGACCAATGAGATAACGTTGTCGTTTCATTAATCAACCTGGTCAGGAGAGTCAGTGTCATTATGCCGGCAGTTAATTGGCAAAGAGTGAGAGATAGAAAACAAGAGCCATCACTCATCTGTGCTTGGATCGCTCAAAACGTCTTAAGATGTGTTCGTTATCTGGTCGGATATTGCCTCCAGGGACATGAAGTTTAATTAAGATATCAAAATTTATCATCCGATGCTGGTGCTATTTTACGACCAGCCAGCGGCATAACGAGACCGACATGATATTATTATCCGGTGGGACGTGCATTGGTCAAGCGAACATTGTTGATGGAAAATCGGAGATGCCGTCAATCAAAGCCTCATCAGAGACTCTACGGCTGTCAATAATATTTCAAACGGGTGAAATTGTGGTTGATCTTCAAATCAAAACTCACACAAACAAAGGTGGAGCCTAGAACATCAAAGAGGAGAAACGTCAAACTTGGAACAAACGATGTTCTGTCAATGTTCTAATTGAGCAGAAGATCTGTCAAAATTGTTATCGCAAGACTGTCGTGAAGCGAGTCAATGTTGCTACACGCTTAGAAAAAAGTAGCCAACGCAGCAGTTAAGTGTGGAAAGCCGACGTTGGGTATAATCATGTTAAACCACCGTTGAGTACAAAACACTTATTTTTATGTAAAATTCTACGCAAAAGTAAGTAATTTGTACTCAACGGTAGGTAAACATAACTATACCCAACGTTGGCTTCTCACATTTAACTGCTCCGTTGGGTATTTTTTTTCTAAGCGTGTAGTTTTCAAGTTTTAAGGTTGCTAGTTTATTTATTTATGTCACGGATCAGGTATCTCCGCTTTGTATTCTAGGCTCTCTAACACAAACAAAGCAACATCACTATCCTGAAGGAGAAGGTTTTCACTGCTAGCAGGCATGAGTTATTCACAAGAGGGATATGTTAACAAAAGCAATTCCGCTCTAATGAAATATTATTCATATTATTCAAACCGAACAATTCATTCTAATTCGTTCATGCTTTCCTGCTCTTTTCCCATTTCAGCGAACGCAAAGACGAGCTGCCCAAGATGCAAGTTGGATTCATCGATGTCATTTGTCTGCCACTGTATAAAGTCCTGTCGGATGCATTTCCATGGATACGACCGCTCTACGAAGGAACAATGGACAACCGGCAGCACTGGCAGGATCTGGCAGAGAAGGTGGAGATGGGCCTAACCTGGATCGATCACGATACGATCGACAAACCGGTGGAGGAGTTTGCCTGTGAGATTGTTGATCATTTGATTTTACTGGAGAGGAAGTGCATGGGTTTAGTACTCTCCAGAAATGCATGATAGTTTTATGTTGCACTTTAGCTTTCGATTATCTGTTCACTCGGTTGGTTTTGGTTGAGGTGGAGGTGAAACAAAGTTTCTGGAAGACGTAACGAGTTATAGGAAATTCTAGCATCGATACACTCAGGAAATTATCCGTACGATTTTCATACGATCGGAACTATGAACTACAAAGCAAGGGTCCAAGACGCATTCCATACGAAATCGTATGGATGATTATCGTTGCATTGGTCGAGAAAAACATGTTTCTTATACATTTCGAATTGACATAATTTATCAAGCGTGTATAGTCTCGTGGGATTGTGGCTGGTCTCTGGATCCCGAGGTTCATGGTCCGAATCCTGGTTGCAACTTTTTTTTCTGCGAGAAAAATTTTCATACGATCGTCCTATAAACATCTTTCCATTGGAGAATCGTATGAAATTTGCAATAATATCTTCTGGCAAATTTCCATATGATAATTCTATGAATTCCTCTCTATTTGTTCGCTCAGTGTAAATATTTCATCAATAAAAATGTTTGGGGTAAATAATTTAAAATCAGCACCCACAGATTTCTCAACCTCAAATATCCACATTAATTATAATAATAATAAAACTAAAAGCACTTATTTTAAAAAGTCTCAGAAAAATTGAACGATAAGCTTCAAACGGGGAATGTGACTCAATCTGAAATGCAGCAGATTTTTCATTCTGCTGCTTAGAGCATCGCGCACGCCTAGTGGATAGAAAAAAGATTGCTTATGATTTTTGAGAATTTTTGCAAACAAAAAATCCGAATCAATCCACCACGCGGCGCTAGTATTCTCACCGACAAACCGACATGAAACTCAATCTTCACTTTTGATCAAGAATCCATAACGACCGATTCAAATGTGCAGCGATCCCATCTGTCAAAACCTATAGAATCATTTTATCTAGATAAAATTAATTAGTCCAGAATTTCTCAGACATGAACCTTCTCATCAAATTCTCAAGCGTGTTCGTAGCTTCAATAAACGTTCTCAGCGAACACGAAGATAGATGTCAGTAATATGATTGGAACAGAGATATTAAGACATTTTCTATTGTCATTCATGTCGGTTTGTCGGTGGTATGCTTTTTTTTTAAGATGCTGGATCCGTCTCAAATGAAAGGCGTCAGTCTTCAGCAAGGCTGTTCAGCCGGTCAAGACCTTTGAATTTGTGATCAGTAGTTTAGGATATTTTCACGTGGCGCTAGTGTACAATTGGTTCTCCTGACTAAGGTATACCTTGGTATTCTGTCTATTTTGCCATCGGAATAGTAAAGTGGCGCTAGTGCGCTTGTAGTTTTTTTTAATGCTGTCTTTTGATTGGTAACTAATAGCTCAAAATGTTCTCGCAAAGCGGCGCTGTTATGTAACAGAATTATCAGAATATGCTATATCTTGGATCCTGACTATGTGCACAGAAAATTTATTCTATTCTGCATCAGCATTCTTCTCTATCCTCCTCTCTTTCCTTATGCCTTAATTTTTACTCTACTTTCATATCTCTGTTCCTGCCCATAGCAACGCATACTCCCTTTTTAAACTATTAGGTGCGCAACTAAGTTCCCGCTGTTTAGCAATAGATGGCGCCAGTAGTAAGTGCTGGTAGAATGTTGTACATCTCAAGCGTCATAAACCAAGCTCAGACATATGGCAAACAAACCGCTTTGCCAAATCAGTGATTTTGGTTTAGTGTTATATATTTTGGTTGTTTGAAGATGCCTGATTTCGTGCCAAATAATCGTCATTTGCGAGAAGTGTTGATTTTCTTCTTTCATTCGAAGAAAACGGCGGCTGAAGCACATCGAGAGCTCCAAAAAGTTTACGGTGATGCTGCTCTGAGTGAAACAACGTGTCGTGATTGGTTTCTTCGCTTCAAAAACGGTGATTTCAGTGTTGATGATCGTCCGCGTGAAGGAGGCCAAAAAACTTCGAAGACTCTGACTTGGAGGCATTGCTCGATGAGGATCCGTGTCAAACGCAAGAAGAGCTTGGTTCAAGATTAGGAGTTTCCCGCCAAGCCGTTTCTAAGCGATTGCATGCGTTGGGAATGATTCAAAAGCAAGGAACTTGGGTTCCTTACGATTTGAAGCCAAGAGATGTTGAGCGTCGTTTTTTCGTCAGTGAACAACTGCTCCAGCGGCAAAAAAGGAAGAGTTTTCTACATCGCATTGTGCCGGGTGACAAAAAATGGATTCATTACAGTAACCCAAAACGGAAACATTCATGGGGTCTGCCCGGGCATGCTTCAACATCGTCGCCTAGGCCGAATATTCACGCTGCGAAGGTTATGCTGTGTATTTGGTGGGACCAAGTTGGTGTTATTTATTATGAGCTGTTGAAACCAAACGAAACCATTACCGGGGAACGGTATCGAACTCAATTGATGCGATTGAGCCGAGCACTGCACGAAAAACGGCCACAATACGAGCACAGACACGAAAAAGTGATTCTTCAGCATGACAACGCTCGACCTCACGTTGCGAAACCCGTGAAAACCTACTTGGAAACGCTCAAATGGGAAGTCCTACCCCACCCGCCATATTCTGATTCACCTGATATTGCACCGTCCGATTATTACTTATTCCTTTCGATGGCACATGGTCTCACTGGTCAGCAATTCCACTCATATGATGACATCTCAAAATGGCTTGATTCTTGGATAGCATCAAAAGACGAACAGTTCTATCCAAATAGTATTCACGTTCTACCAGAAAGATGGGAAAAAGTCGTAGCTAGTGATGGGCAATACTTTGAATAATTCGTTTGTAACCTTTGTTTTCAAAATAAAGTTCACCAAAAAAACAGCGAGAACTTAGTTGCGCACCTAATATAAAAAGTATAAACATTACAAAAGAAGAAAAGTGACTGAAATAAAAAAGTATTCTTACGCTGCATACTTGGATTTTTCAGGGAAGAAGTTACAGTAGGTGGAGGCGTCTCGTAGTTAGAAAATTCTGAACTTGTTCGCATCAAGCTAATGGCGCTGAACTACTGAATAACTTTGTCGAAGACAGGAACCTTCCATATGGACAGGATAAAAAGTGCATTGTACTCAGGAAACTCACTTGTGCACTTGTGCTGCGTAGCGATAAAATTCTGAACTATTAATCAGCAATGAAAAGGCCATAGCCCACTGAACAAAATGAAAAGGCCTTGATCTACTGGACCCCATTGTCGAAGACAGAAGCCGTATAGGTGGTCGAGAATAAGAAGTTAATGCACTACGTATTTTATTTACGCGTATACGTCTCGCAATGTCACCGTCTACCGCGCTATTTGAGGAATATCTGTAATCAAATAAAACGCTGTTTGGTCCAGAACGAGTTTCTTGGGGAATAAACGTTGATTTTACACCGATAGGTGCTTCTGCATCAAAATCTTCAAATAGCGCTTGAAAGCCGATTTATATCAACAGTAAGGATGCTGTTGGGATCACCCACTGAGTGTGACAGTGATTTCTGATTGGGCGATCAAATGAACCGATTGCAAACGTTGGCACACCAGGAGCTCCGGAAACAGCAACAGCATTTTCACCCCGAATTCCGGCGGAATCTGTCATCCTCGTCGCCAGAACTGTTGTGACGGCCGACAACAGCTACACAGCAATTAAACACTTCATTTAAGGACTGTATCAAAAATAAGTTATCCACATATTTTTCATTCAAATCTTATAAAAAAAATGTTTTATTCAAACATATGGATGATTTTTTACTGTACGGGATAGAACTTGAACATTGTGAAGACCGGATAAATTTGATATTATGCTTTCACGAATTTGCGAATTTAGATCGAACACTTTTCATCAAGTTCAGGAGAAGTGTTCCATCACATTTTTCGGACGCCTAAGCCCAAATTTTTTTGAACTCCTACCTATTCTTAGCTGCTTTACCAGTCTTTTTGAGGACCTTCTTCACACTCGCCCAATAGCGTTCGATGGGTCGAAGCTGAGGGCAATTTGGCGGATTGATGTCTTTCTCAACGAAATGTATACCCTTTTCCGTGAGCGAATTGAGAGTTGTTTTGGCGTAATGCGTCGACGCTAATTCCGCCCTAAAGAATGGAGAGGTATTTCCGCATTGATTGTTCCGGTAGTGTAAAGAATGGTAGGCGTCATACCACAGGAACATATTGCTTGCCATAGCAGCACTTTTCGACTAAACTTCTCCTCTTGAATCGACCTGTCTGCATCGTTTACATCCTCCCTTACGAAGGCAGTGTCCTCTTTGACAGAGGCTCGTCGTCCATCAAAATACATGCATCCGGTCACTGCAAAACTCGCAAATACCATTTCCGGGCTCTTGTTGCTGCGCGTTGCTTCTGTTCTACACATTGTTTGGCGATTTTCTGCTTCTTGTAGGTCTTCAGGTTGTTCCGTTTCTTGATACGTTGAATCATTTCGACGCTGGTTCCCGCTTTATTGGCCAAATCACGTATCGACATTAATTTGAACTTCCGAATTAGAGCTACCATTTCCTGATCCAGTTTAGTATTGGAAGATCCGGGTTTTCTGCCTCTTCCTGGCATTTCATCCAAGAAACAGTGTTCCCCTAACTTGGGTATGAGGGGGTTTTACACTCGCATGATGAATCCCAAAGTGTTTCGCCAATTGGCGCATAGTTACACCCTGTTCACGTAGCAATGTGTCCAAAAACTTAATTTTCACGTCTTTTTAAATGCGCGATATTTTGAAAACGAAGAATTTAAACCGTTCAAATAAGTAAAGAAACAAAAGATGACAGTCAAACGGACAACATGCTATGATACACACATTAAAACCATCATAAATACACCCGAACAACGCAAATGTACCTGGATAGCTTATTTTCGATACATTCCTTAATTATTAATCAGTTATTCTTCAGCGCCTCGTGTACTCAACTTGGTGGCAAAAGTAAACACGACTGTTATCATAACATGCTATGCGCGAGGAAGGTGTTAACTCAGGCAAATAAGCTTAGGAGTTCCATAAGGTTCAACTTATGAACGATGCTTTGGAATTTCATAAGCCTGACTTTTAACATGACGTTGTTCTTGTACGCCTTTAAGCATTCCTGATTACAAGTGTCGATATATACTAATGGTCAAGTCACTGGACCCATAACCTCAACGGTCAAGGTTCGAATCCAAGTGGCTCCATATTTTTATTTTTCAAATGCATTATATTTCATAAGGAAAATTGATGAAATACATACTAATTTCTTGTGGTATATAATCATAATGCAATCTTATGAATATCGATATCGATAGTTTATTTCGCTGAGTGTATACATTTAGTTTGTATATAAAAGTAGCAACGCAATTTAATGTAAGGCAAGACATAACACTTCTCTCCTTCAATGTTCATAAATGTTATGCACTTCGGTATTATTGTACTTAAATGAGTTCACAAACGGTAGATGTGATATGCTTTGAAAATTAACATTACCGTTTCTGCTTGCAGAAACAATATCACCCCCAACACAACTACCACTTGCATGCTTCAATTACAAAACACGTATGATCTCAATTTTTGTGGTAACCTTCGTCCCTTGAATGGAAAAAAAATTTCCTCGATTTTAACACTAACCCTTCGTTCTCTTCTTCCACAGCTGGAAAAGAGGCCCTAGCCGACATCGAATTCACCGTCACCACGCTAAACTGTGCCCACCCAGAAGACAAGACTGACATGACCCCAGTGCACGAGCGGAAACCCCGTTTTAGCAGTCTCCGGAAGACCGGTGCCCTCGGAAAAGCCGTCCGCAACAAACTGTCCAAATCGGTGTACAACAGTCAGACCACCATTGGCACTGGACCTCCGTCCTCCGGTGATCGACCTTCATCCGGTATAACAAACTCTTCCGTCAGCTCAAAGTCGCAGGACGACGAACGGCAGTCCTCCGATGGTGGCCACGCTGGAGGGGAGGGTGGAGACGACAATCATCACCATCACCATTACCACCACCATCAGCATACACCGGTAACTGGCAACACGACACCCGGTTCAGCGGGTAACCACAGCATTGCAACGTCAACCGTCAGCCCCGGCGACTCGGATGTCATCAAAGCATCTTCAGCGGCCGTCGTCAAGCCTGTCAAGAAACGTTCCAAACTCTGTATGCTTTTGTGACCGAAGTATTACGAGGGGGACTCCTCAAACAACAACAGCCACAGCATCAAGGAAAACTCGGTCTAGGTTGAACCATTTTATAAGGTCTGCAGACCGCCGCCGTTTAGCTGTGTTTTCATATAAGATATGTGTAGCTGTGTTTTTGCTGGGATAGATATTTACTATAATATAGTACGATTATGTATGAATCAAAAAAGAGCACATATTTAAAAACAAACGCAGCAATGTAACTTGAGAACCCCCAAAAAAAAGAACAGGATATGTATAATGTGTCGTTTGTAGAATCGCACAGATGTACCTAGATGTCAATCAAACAGACCCACATTTTTGGAGGAATGTATTTTATATACATGTTTAATAAAAGACGGGAAAAGAAACATCCTCTTGCTGAATAACTTGAACTTCATCTAGCTAACTATAACTTTCTGAATGCAATATCTAGTTCGTAATGGAAAATCAAAATTTGAAATCTAACTAATCATCTTTTCGCAAAACAAAAAAAACCTTGTAAAATAGGAAAAATCTTAAACGGTGCTTTCTCGACTTAGTAGTAGACTAGACTAACTTTTAACATGCTCTTCGAATGCCGAAGGCTGCTAGGTTGTAAGTTCTAAACGTAAAGCTCTCCAACACCATTCACAAACTCCTGTGGTACTTATGGTTTTTAGGTTAAAAACGCTACCAAGAATAACCCTTAGGCACGTCAATTTACATTGTTACCTTTACACCTACCCACACCAAATAGAAGCTGTTGCAATCAAAAATAAAAATAAAAGAAACTAATCAACTAACTAAGAACAACGCTTTCTTGAAATGAAAATGATTTGTGTTGAACGCAGACAAACATACTGATCTTGAACGTAATGCTAGTCATCTAGGTTTAGGAGATTTTAGACTAAATGCAGCGGTTAAGATGACGTGAAAATGGATGGTAAATTTTATACTGTTCTGCTTTAGGCGACTGTTGAATTTGCAACAGAATACAACCCTTCGACCCCTTCATTGTGAACTGAAATATGATGATGTTTAAACATTTGAAATTTCTATATAGCTGCTTTTACGGTAACTTGTGCTGGCAACAATCGGAATGATAAGTTATTGTTTATATGAATTGCTATGTTTTTAGATTCACATTTAGTAGCAAAGATTTCTTGTTTTAATTTTTAAGAACCTTAAGTAACATTAATTTTACATTTTCTTTCAATATAATATACTGCTAGTGACTGTTTTGTGACAATAATCAATCAAAACTTGCAAGCAATTTTATTTCAGTGAAAAATATTTTATTTAATTGGCTTCAATTTGAGCATTCATCTAAACAAATTATAAGGAAGGTAAATAAAAATGTCATGTAAATTTAGCCATTATTCTTTCATATGCGTTGAAACATGCAAGCGATTTTCCTAAGATAAAGCCCTCACTACTCTTCAAAACGCTAGGGCTATTTGAAGCAATCTGCTTTTGAACCAAAGATCGCAGTGTCACTTAATTTTATATCCCGTCATCAAATTTTTGTCCTCAAATGGTTCCTTCGATATACTTTTCGATCCTTCTAGCGACAAACTAGCTAATATCCTAGGTTTGTTCATGTTTACTCCATTAAATGGTCACTCAATTTATTTGCTAGCATAAAAAATCCCCTCATCAAAATGACAAAAACAAAACGCATTTGCTTGTAACGAAACATAAAAAAAGGATGGTTACTGTTCTAGCAGAAAAACAAAACTTAATCTAATAAAAACAAAACAAAGACAAAAGCTGTTTGTGATTGTCGGAGAAAATGACAATGGAAATGTTGCAAATCTTCTCCGATGGAATAATGAGAAGAAAAACAAATGCTGTATGAAAACAGTGTGTCCTTAAATAAATGGTAGGTTACAATTTTTGTGATTAACTGTTGAAGAATGGTTATAAAAGAGAGAGAGAAAAAAAATTGAAGAAGCAGAACCAAACCTATTGTGAATGTACTTGTAAATAAAGAACACTGCGCTGTGGTTGATTGTTTGTTTCATTTATATACTAACTTATGCTGGATCAACCAGGGAATCGATCACTCGGCCTCCTTGTGCCGAGGCCTCGAAAACACTCATCGATACACTCAAACACCCTCCACTCACTCTTCCACAACAGCAATGAAATACTCAAAATTAGATCTGGCATCACTTCCAAGAATGTTTACAAACCAGCTACTTGGCACCCCTGTCTTATTTGCCTTGACTTGAAAAGAGCTAACATCGCTGCGAGCCCCGAATCACGGGCCCCACTGACACTGACTGATCCAAGTAATCGGTTGAAAAGTTTTAACGCAAGACTGCAATTATCTTTACTATACCCGGTGTTATTTCAAAATTTTGAAAAATTAAAGCGTTACGCTAAAGTGAAAGGTTTTTTGAGCATATAACTCTCGTTCGACTTAACAGAATGACTAAATTCATACACCAATTGGTCAGAAAAACTCACAAATATTTTATGACTAATCCCCTCTTATGAAATTTCCTACGTACTGCATTTTTGTGACTCTTTTCTTTTGGGGCTATGTTATCAACGCTAGTACGCGAGACGAATCGAAATGAATTCATCATGGACAGGGCATTAATCACATTCTATGCTTGGTGGTTGAGCTGTAAAGTTCGTTTTCTCCACTGCACTTCGATCTTTGTTTGGAACTCACCAGTGGTAATCCAACTTATGTCGTTTTCGGTTATTGCCAGTGCGGAGCTGTGTTCCCCCTAGGTCTGCCCTAACAGCTGTCAAAACGTGTTTTATTCAATCGGGTCGGATCTGGATCCACTCTGGATCCGACACAACATTGATGAGGTTCGCTCTCAACTTTTTTCGAGGTCCAACCAGGATTAACCAATACACACAAACATGAACTGTCAAAATAAAATGTTTATGTTTGTTTATGTTTATGTTTTGCACTATTACCAACAATCAATATGAAACTAGCGAATTGAAATTGGCTAACTGCTGTGGAACCCCTTGGTTCCAAGTACACCTTGCAGTTTTTGCACCTGTGTTATTTTGACAGAATAGTTGAGGGTGTGTACGTGTGAGTTGCATTAAGGGGGGGAGATTTTAAGTTTGGGGGCGGTTTGGGGACCGGTGGGGTAAAACTCCTTGAGCCAAAAACTATATCCATTTTCTTCATGACTATCCAGCCGCTACTAATACCATAGACTAACTCTAAGACCAGTAGGTCCCGAACATATATGTTTTTTTTTGGGGGGTGAGTACTAGCGTAGGGGCGGTCCCGGGCTCGGTCCCAAAATTAATAATCCCCCATTAATTAACACACACGAAGACCAAATCAAATATTATGTGGAAAAAAAACCGCAAAAAAAAAAAAGGGGCTTACACGGTAATTCTGAGGTAGTCATTTTTTGACTACATTCTATGCATTTCAAAGAACATTCTCCATACGTCAAAAAATGCCTACTTTTTAATCCCAAAAAATGAATACTTTTAAGTCCTTTTTTTATTCCAGTGTGATAGAAAAAATGCATAAAAACAAGGCTATCATCAAAGTGGAAATATCGATTTGTTCTAGCTGACTGGCTGTGCCACAAAAAAAGTGAAAATAAAAAAAAATGGGTTCTTGCTAGTCAAATCTGAATCCAGTATCATGGACAGGCTACGAGGCACTGATTAGATTGATCTATATCTATTGATACTATAACCTTCGCTTGATCGGAAAAGAAAACATTCTCCTGCAAATTATCAATCCCAGAAAAAAGAGACATATTCATACCCTATGGTGTATTTTATTTGCATGTGCGGGTTTTTTAGATAAATCGATACGGAATATCGTTAATTACAAAAAAGCAGATCGTACGGAGATTAAAACGGCCAACGGAGATTTGATATATTGGCGCTGAGATTCTTATCCCATCTTCATTAAATAAAGTGACTATTTCCTACATACAATCACATTTCAAAAATGCATTGTTTCTAATCTCTTTCACATGCTGCAAAATGCCTAAAATTAATTCACTTGTTGACGTATAACCTCTTTAGGCATTTTTGCCTAAAACCTTTTTAGGCATTTTATGCATAATTCCAGTCTTCAAGAAAAGTGCCTACTTTGAAGTCATAATTGCATACTTCAGATTTACCGTGTATAGTTAGGTGCTGGCCTCAAGGTGTACTTCGGACCAAGGGTTCCTACAAAGGGGAACAATTTTAAAACGGTTGGTGGATTTTTGTTTGTGGTTAATCCCGGGGGGGGGGATATTAAAAAAAAAAACGAATTTTTTGGTTGGGGTGGACTTGCAAACCGGGAAGAAACTCGGTCCCGCCTAATGTTTTGCCCCTCCGAAAGACCTCACACACATACACTCTCTATATATTGTGTAAATAAAAGAGCGAATCAAAACAAAACCAAAGAAAAGATTCTCGAACGTAATGGAAATCGCAGGGTTCGAGGGAGGGGGGGCGCGAGGGGGAGTGGTTACTAGGGGCTGTGCCACTATGATTGAATTTCAATTCGATAGTGTTATTGTGGTTTTTTGGGGGGGCTTGCCCCCCAAAGATGTTTTTTGGGCGCGCTGTTACCAGCCGTCTTCAGCCTCTCCTTGGGCTGTCTACTTTCGGCAAAAGGGGAAAGCCCTAGATTTTCTGGGCATTAAAAGAAGTTTGACGCGTCATTATCCGGGGACCGAATTTCATCAGGTCAAGAATTCAAAAATGCCGTCAAAAAAAATTAAAGTAGAACAGTTTTCGAGATATGGATAAAAGTTGATTTTTTAATAAATGAACAAAAACACATTTACTTAAAATAAAATATCTCCAACGCGTGAGATCCAATTACAAATATTTTATTATCAAATGTAGCAAAATTTAATTTAACACCGATCTTTAGAACATTGCAATATTCTAAGAGTAATAGCAACAATCAATGTGCAAGTAGTGATTTGAAATTGGTTCACTGTTGTAGAACCCCTTGTTCCAAAGTACACCTTGCCTTCTGCACCTTGCCATGTACTCTTGCGCTTTTCAGTACCTTTTGGTACAAGTATCTTTGTTTTTGTTTTGATTCACTATGTTATTTTAACAGAATATTTGAGAGTGTATTGGTGTGAGTTACGGTCTTAGGGGCGAATCATTAAGCTTGGGACCGGTGTGCTAGTACTTCCTGAGCCAAAACAAATATTCGTTTTCTTCATGACTATCCACCCGCTGGTAATAGTTTCGACGTCATTTATAAGTATATATAATTTTTTGGGATTTTTTTTGGAGATTTGTAAATCAAAATTGTGCTAAACATATGATTAATACCAAAATAACGTCAACAAAAAAATATATTAAATATGTAACTTAAAGCCAAAAGAAAATAAAGGCTCAATGGTGAAAATCGGTGGAAAAATGAGGAAGTAATGCTGGTTTTTGGTATGGCGCAAGAGGTAAGAGGATTGGAAAAGGTATATGCATTTTGTACTGATACCAACGAATAAATTGATAAAACTTTTTTTTTTCAACAGACATCGAGATTTCAATACCCCCAAGCCATCAGCCTACGAATCGCGAACTTCTGAACTGGCTTCTAGTATCATCAGATCCATTGATTACAAGCATTCGTGGTTGGCCCAAAAAGCATGAGAAACTATTGTCTGGCGATGATAAGCAGCTGCTAGCAAAAGAAGCGGTTAAAAATGGAAAAAAACATTGAAAATATAAATGTTTCAAAATAATTGAAATAATAATCGGTTGGATTATATTTACATGAAATAAATAAAAATATTGACAAAAACAATATGCAAAATTTATCTGAAAATAATGAGTTTGAAGGTGTGGTTACGATGACTACACATTTTTTTATACTGTTTTAATCATGATATATAGTAAAACTATCAATATTTGCTTTGAGCATAACTCCCCATCAAACGGTCGTGGACGGATTAAATAACCACCACTTGAAAGCTCTTTTAATGACCTATTAGATGCATTTAACTATATCTGCTCCTACTAGCTCCTAAGTGTGGTACAGTCGTCGAAAATACGACGAAAAAACGGGAAAAAAGTTAAATAACTTATCCCACTGAAATAATGCAGGTGAAGTATGTTCTAAAAAAAGTTTTGTATTTTGATATTGCAAATAACTTTGCAGAACATTATATTGTCCTTAAAATTAAAACAAAAATGTTTCGGTGATAAATGTGTTTTTGGAGGTTAGTTCTTATAAAACGCTCTCTATCTCCATTTGGGTGAAACATAAGTTAGCAACGACGTGATCTAATCATCAAACTCCGATGATCACACCAGACGCCATTCGCTATTCCCACGATCAAACCAGAAGGCAGACGCCAGACGCAATTATCGATTAGCCTAAACAATCGCTTTCACTATCGTCACGCCGATATGCTGATGTCACTAGACCACCCAGCCTCAACCGTTCGCGAATCTTAGCATAAACACCCGCATTGTTCCCATAGACTTAGAATAGAATCAAGAACTTTCCTTTTAAGCGTAAGACAGAATTGTAGTTAGGGAAGGTCCATTAATTATGTCACGCAGTAAGGGGGGGGGGGGGTGGGAAAACGTGACAATCCATACAAAATATTTTGAAGGTCCATACAAAAAACGTGACAAGGGGAGGGGGGTGTAGTAAAAAGTCACTTTTTGCGTGACATAATTAATAGACGTTCCCTTAGTCTTAAGTGATCAGTGAATAAAGAAAGAGCTAAGGCTCGAAAATATATTTTTTTAGATTCCCTAAAAAGGAAATCTTTAACTCATACGATTAATATGTCTTTGACAAAGTTATTTGTATTGACTTTTTCTACAACTTTGCTGAAGACATCAACTCTCTATCTCAAACTCCTAAAAAAGTTGAATTTTTATCTCACTTTTAGGGGGATTTATCACAAAAGTCATGCCGTCAAAATACGAAGCTTGTCATATCCATCAACTTTGCCAAAGACGCCATCGCTCTAGCTCCACAATTTAGGGAGCTATGAGTTTAGAGCGTTAAAATTGACTGTTTGACCACTGTGCATGGTCGATCTAATCGCAGGTATGGTAAAATCAAACGCATTTATAGCAACTATCAATGTGCAATTAGTGATTTGAAATTGGTTCACTGTTGTAGAACCCCTAGTTCCGAAGTTTACCTTGCAGTCTGCACCTTGCCATGCACTCTTGCACTTTGCAGTACCTTTGGGTACAAGTATCTTTGTTTTTGTTTTGATTCACTATGTTATTTTGACAGAATATTTGAGAGTGTATTGGTGTGAGTAACGGTCTTAGGGACGAATCATTAGAGCATCTCCAGGAGTGTTGTAGTTCTAGATTCATTTTATATGTCAGTTATAAATTTTTCTCTGGGCAAAATATATAACAAACATACCCTCTCTTCAGCAGCCGTTTCAAATGTTGTTCTAAACCTAAAGACTTGAATGTGTGTGTATAATTGAACACAAAAAATAGATCTTGTTTTATTAAAAGTTTTGCTATATTGCTACAATCGGCTTCCACCAGGAGTCAAGGCGGCACCCGGAGCGTTTCAGCAGCTCGTGGACACGATGCTCGCTGGACTCAGCTGCACTTCGGGATATCTCGACGATGTTCTTGTCGGCGGAGTCGACGAAACGGACCATTGGCGCAACCTTCAAGCCGTCCTTTGTCGTATTCATGAGTTCGTATTCACCATCAAAGCGTAAAAGTGCTCGTTCGGCCAGCGACAATCAAGTACCTGGGACATCTCATCGACGAGCAAGGTCTGCGTCCGGATCCAGCGAAAGTTGATGCCATCTGCAACATGCCAGCACCGACAGACGTCTCTGGAGTTCGATCGTTTCTGGGAGCGATCAATTACTACGGGAAGTTCGTCCCTAGTATGCGTACGCTGCTATATCCACTGGATGAGCTTCTCAAAGCCGACAAGAAGTTCATGTGGTCAGCAGAATGCGACAAAGCCTTCTGCACCTTCAAGCAGATCCTCACCTCCGATTTGCTTTTGACGCACTACAACCCACAACGTGAGATCGTGGTAGCAGCGGATGCCTCATCGATTGGAGTTGGCGCGACCATCAGCCACAAGTTCCCAGACGGATCGCTCAAGGTCGTGCAGCACGCTTCCAGAGTACTAACATCTGCTGAGCAAGCCTACAGTCAGCCAGATCGTGAGGGACTTGCGATCATTTTTGCTGTGACCAAGTTCCACAAGATGCTCTTTGGTCGGAGCTTCACCTTACAAACGGATCATGCTCCACTTCTTCGGATTTTCGGATCGAAAAATGGCATTCCAGTATACACGGCAAACCGGCTTCAACGTTGGGCTTTACAGCTACTGCTCTACGACTTCAACATCGTCTATGTGAACACGACGAAATTCGGAAACGCTGATATTCTGCCTCGGCTGATCGATCAGCACGTCAAGCCAGAGGAAGACTACGTCGTAGCCAGCATCATCACGGAGAACGATGTAAGATCCATTGCATTAGATGCAGTTAACGCACTTCCTCTCACTTTCAGGGCAATACAGCACGCAACCCGTTCCGACGCTGTACTCAGCAAGGTCTACCGCTTCATTCAGCACGGGTGGCCTCAGTCAAAAACGACCATTCCGGTCCGTGAGATCCAGCAATTTTTCGACCGAAGTGATTCGCTATCCACGGTTCAAGGGTGCGTGATGTTTGCCGAACGTCTTGTGATTCCGACCGATTTCCGGATGCGTTGCCTACACCATCTTCATCGTGGCCATCCGGGCATCCAGCGCATGAAAGCGATTGCGCGCAGTTTCGTCTACTGGCCGTCTATCGACTCGGATATCGTTGCGCATGTCAGAGCGTGCCGTCACTGTGCAGCTGTGGCCAAGAGTCCACCCAAAGCCCCGCCACTGTCGTGGCCCAAGTCAAAGCATCCATGGCAGCGGGTTCACATCGACTACGCTGGGCCTATCGAAGGAGAATACTTCCTTCTCAGCGTCGATTCGTACTCGAAGTGGGTGGAAACCGTTAGGACCAAGTCGATCACAGCAACTGCAACCATCGAAATCCTACGTAATCTCTTTGCTCGCCTTGGTATGCCAGAAACGCTAGTCAGCGAGAACGGTACGCAGTTCACCAGTGCCTTGTTCACACAGTTCTGCCTCGAAAACGGTATCGACCACATGACAACCGCACTTTTCCATCCACAGTCCAGCGGACAAGCTGAGCGTTTCGTGGACACCTTCAAGCGAGCGGTGAAGAAGATTCGAGAGGGGAAAGGATCAATTCAGGAAGCACTGGACATCTTTCTGCTGAGCTACCGAACAACACCGAATGCGTCGGCACCAGAAGGCAGATCTCCATCCGAAATCATGTTTGGGCGTAGAATTCGGACCAGCCTGGACTTGCTACGTCCACCAGCATTTCGGGAACCAACCGATCAAGCAAGTTCAAGATCCTTCGTAAAAAGTGACGCAGTGTTTGCCAAGGTGCACTCCAACAACTCGTGGAGGTGGGCACCCGGAGTAATTCTGGAGAGAATTGATCAGATGATGTTCAACGTGTGGGTTGAAGACAAGCGCATGATTCGTTCACACATCAACCAGCTGCGAAGCCGAACAAACTGCGATAGCAGGCCGACGTCTAGCTCTGTTTCATCTAAGGCAGACACACAACAATTACCTTTGGACATCCTGCTTCAAGCCTGGGACCTGCACAAGCCAAGCCAGCTACAAACAGCAGTTCCATCACCGCCAGTCGCGCCAGTCGCACAAACACCAGCAACAAATGCAACTCCGACTGAGCACTCGACACCAGCAGAAGTTTTGTCATCCACGCCATCTCCTCCGAGCCTAGTGTGGGTTACTCCGGAATCGACAACAGATGTTCGTGAGTCATCATCGAGTTCATCCTTTGTCCCATCGTCCTCTGCAACATGTCATGTAATACCTAGATCAGAAAAAACGGAAACAGCTGTCCAGGTACCTCACCGCTCTTCACGTCTCCGAAGACCGCGGATTAGGTTCGACCCGTACCAGCTGTATTAAGAGGGGAGATGTTGGGAACATGAACAACCCTAGCGATCAACCGATCGCTACCAACTCCAACAGAGCTGAGCTCACTGGTAGCAGTCAGCTTTTACCATGTCGATGCACGAAACAGCATAACAATAAGAGGCCAAATCCGGCCAGAAGATTGTTGGGACGTTGTGGGCCTTCAGGAGAGGAAGCAGCCGCTTCTGGAGGCACTCTTTTATGTACACCTGTCCGTTCATCGTGTCCTGGGTCACGAAAGGTGCACTCCGCTTCCCGCACGTGCAGATGGCTTGCCAAACCAGGAATTTCTTCGCAAATTTGGACATCTTCTGAGTGCGGACATGCTCCGGAACGCTGAACTTATCCTTGGCCGTGAAAAACAGGTTGCCGGGGATCTGTTTGAAGTCGGCCTTCACATATGTTTCGTCGTCCATGATGCAGCATTCAACTTTCGTCAGCATGTTGAGGTACAACTTCCTGGCACGGGTTTTGGCGGACTTGTTCTGCTTCTCGTCGCGATTAGGGGCCTTTTGTACCTTGAACGTTCGAAGCCCAGCCTTAGTTTTGGCCTTCTGGACAAAACTTCGGCTTAGGTGCAGCTTCTTAGCCACATCCCGAACGGAGGCGTTCGGATTTCGTTTTTTTTATGAATTCATTTATTTGTACAGGCTCAATCGAATCAACTTTACAGAGCCAAGTTTTCATGTTTATATACATCAGTTATCTTAGAACTAAGGTTAAGGGGGTGGAACCGATTACTCGCGGCCGTCTCGAGGTTAATAGGAATTACAATTTTATGGATGGGAAAATTGCGGTGGAAATTTTAAACAAAGCATGAGGAACAATGGTTTTCTTATATCTAGAATTTCAAATTACAATTTTTTAATTGAACGTTTTCAATTTAAAAAAAAAAAAAAATCACTCACTCACACACACAACAACACTCACACACACAACCACAATCACACACCGATGCACACAATCCTCAAAAATTTAACCTAAACAAGTAAGTTAATCAAACTACAATCTAAGGCTAATGTTAGTCAAAAACACATAAATGAGTTTCATAAACTCCAGATCGCGTGCAGCCAAAATGTCTCGAATCGGTACATTGGGTTGTCTACCTCGAGCCCGAAGGGAATCATAAAGCTCAGATCTGACTCCACGATGCTCAGCACAAAACCAAATAACGTGATCTGCGTCCTGGTAACCTTGTCCACATTCACAGAGATTGCTGTCTCCCAGCCCAACACGGAACAAATGAGCGTTTAAAGAATAATGATTGGACATGAGGCGAGACATCACACGAATGAAGTCTCGACCCACATCCAATCCCCTGAACCAACATTTCTTAGACACCTTAGGAGTGATAGAATGTAGCCATCGCCCCAAATCTCCTTTACTCCATTTATACTGCCAGCTATCGAGTGATATCTGACGAAAAATATAGAAAAATTCGTTGAAGGCGATTTGTCGGTCATAAATATCGCCTTCCATAGCGCCCACCCTTGCAAGCGAGTCCGCTTTCTCATTGTCAGGAATCGAACAATGAGAAGGGACCCACACAAAGGTGATAATAAAAGAACGTGAAGATAAAGCACTTAGAAGACCTCGTATTTTCATAAGAAAATAAGAGGTGTGCTTTACCGGCCTCAAGGAGCGAATAGCCTCTATAGAACTAAGACTATCCGTGAAAATGAAGTATTGATCCGGTGTAAAAGAGGCAACAGTTTCTAAAGAAAAATGAATTGCTGCCAATTCCGCGACAAAAACAGAACAAGGTGCTTGAAGTTTACGAGCGACGCTATAATTTTCATTGTATACACCAAAGCCAGCGGAGTCCTCTATCAAAGACCCGTCAGTGAAAAACGTTTTGGTGGAATCAACTAGGCCAAACTTTGCAGCAAATATCACCGGAGCAATCATAGGACGATGATGCTCTGGGATTCCACGAAGCTCCTGTTTCATGGATAAATCAAAATGAACCGAATTTCCGAAGTCGGAGAAGCAAACACGATTGGGAATATTCAGCGAAGGGCTGACATCCTGTGTTATGTACAAATGGTACAAAGTCATGAAGCGGGTTTGAGGATTCAACTCAAGGAGCTTCTCAAAATTTTCGATCACCTGGGGGTTCATAACTTCACACCTGGTGAGGAGCCGGAGAGATAATTCTGAAAACCGATCCGAGAGTGGCAACATGCCAGCCAGCACTTCAAGACTCATGGTATGAGTCGAGTGCATGCAACCTAACGCGATACGAAGACACCGATACTGAATACGTTCCAGTTTGATGATGTGCGACCGAGCCGCTGACTGAAAACAAAAACTACCGTATTCTATAACCGACAAAATCGTTGTCCGGTACAACGTTAGAAGATCTTGCGGATGCGCTCCCCACCAGGTCCCGGTAATTGTGCAGAGAAAGTTGATCCTTTGTTGGCATTTTCGCTTCAGATACTCAATGTGGGATCTCCAGGTGCACTTTGAATCGAACCAGACCCCAAGATATTTAAATGACATAGAATGAGTTATCGGTGTACCCAAAATTTGAAGCTTCGGTTGTGCAGGGTTATGCTTCTTAGAAAAAACTACCAACTCAGTTTTCTCCGTAGAGAATTCGATACCTAGCTCGAGAGCCCAAGTAGACAAATTGTCTAAGGTATCCTGTAAGGGTCCTTGCAGATCGACCCTATTGGGTCCCGTGACAGACACTACACCGTCATCTGCAAGTTGTCTCAACGTACAATTGTCACTTAGACAACCGTCAATGTCTTTGACATAAAAATGATACAAAAGGGGGCTTAAACATGATCCCTGGGGTAGACCCATGTAGCTAAATCGAGAAGCTGTAGAGTTCCATGAGAAAAAAAATAAGGGGAGGAGGAGCTCATATGTTTCTCAGAAAGTAATGAAAAAAATGTTAATGGGGGGAAACGGGGGGGGTTGGGAGGCGAAGGATGAGTGTGGAGAGAGGTTGTGAGAGGATGTGGAAAGTAACGCGAGACAGTCGTTCGTTCCCTTACCCCTACGGAAACCATATTGGTGTCTGAAAGCAGGTTGTTCGTCTCAACCCATTTGTCCAGACGGAAGAGGATCATTTTCTCCAACAACTTTCGAATACAAGATAACATCGCGATGGGTCGATAGGAGTTGTGGTCGGACGCGGGTTTACCAGGTTTTTGAATGGCAATAACTCTCACCCATCTCCAGTCATCCGGTACAATGTTGAGAGCCAGAAACTGATTAAACAAGTGCAACATGCGCCTCTTAGCGACGTATGGAAGGTTCTTAAGCAAGTTGAACTTGATTCTATCAGCTCCCGGAGCCGTATTGCCACACGAAAGGAGTGCGAGAGAGTCTAAAAGAGGAGGAGAGGGGAAGGAATAATATAATATTGGTTGTTTTGATTGGGAGAATAGGAGGGGGGAGGGAGGGGGGGGGGAGGGAAAAGAGGGGGGAGGGGGTCCACCCAACAATCAATATGCAACTAGCGATTTGTGAATGGGTTAACAATGGGACGTGGTCGAAGTACACCTTGAGGCCAGCACCTAACTATACATATTTGCGCCTTTGTTTTGATTTGCTTTGTTTTTTTGACAGAATATTTGAGAGTGTGTTCGTGGGAGGTTATTTTGGGTATTTTATTGGGACCGAGCTTGGGACCGATGTGCTAGTACTGACTGAGCCAAGAAAAAAACGGAATTGTTTGGGACTTTGGGTTGAGGGAGTATGGTTCTACCATTGAAAAAGGTTGGCTGATCTCATCTATCGAATTCGTGGTTTCACGAGGAAACATTTGTTCTGGCACAGAATCTGGACAAACTTTTCGCGCGAACTTGAGGATCCATTGGTCCGAATACTCCTCGTTCTCGTTGTTCGTAATTCTGTTACGCAATCTTCGCGCCGTATTCCAAAGGGTATTCATCGACGTTTCACGCGATAGTCCGTCCACGAATTGTCGCCAGTAACCGCGTTTCTTGGCCTTGATGAGGCTCTTAAATTCTCGTTCGAGAGCCGTGTACCTTTTGAAGTGCTCAGGTGTTCCACGTCTACGAAAAACTTTGAACGCGTCGGACTTTTTGCGGTATACCTCGGTGCATTGCTGATCCCACCATGGGGAAGGAGGTTTCCTGCGAAATGACGTTCTTGGAACTGGTCGAGTTTGAGCTTGATTTCAAAACAGGTGGAGAGGAAGTTATTTCCCTGGCATCACTGGTTATGTTTACACTACCTTTGTCTTCGGGCTCTGTATATTGCTGCTTTTTCGAGTGCATAACGAATCGATAAATCGAGAGTGAGTGAAAAAGTGATAGTTGAATCGATACCGGTGACAAAAGTTAAGTGTATCAGGTGAGAACCAGTGTAAAAAGGTAATTATCCTTTATTAACTGTGTGCCATATAGAAAAGTAGAAAAAGAAAAGAAAATAAAACGCGGCAAGTGATAGAAAGCTGTTGTATTGAAAGCTTGAATAAAACATTATTCAACTTGGCTTGCATAAGACCTCATTGCAAGCTTGGATGCAAGCTTAGCTTTCAAACTTTGGTGCAAGTTTAGCTTGCAAACTTGCACGAGGAACTTTCGAACTTGCTTGGAAAGCTTTCAGACTTGCTAAAAAGCTAGCGCATACATGTTTGTTGCGTGAAAGTAATAAAATACCAGTGATGCTAGTTTCACTGAAACCGAAGTGAAGTCGAAACTGATAAACGCAAATATAAAACTTTTTTCATAATTTTCATAATTTAAAAATAAATAAAAACAAAGGAGAAGGAAAAAAAAAAATAAATAAATAAATAAAAATAAAAAAAAAAAAAAAAAAAAAAAAATTAAAAAAAAAAATTTAGGATGAGTTTGCTTTTATCTAAATCGAGGGTAATCGGCAAAAATGGTAAAGAGTGGAATAATCATTAGAAATTATCCACAACTCAAAATTTCGACAGTGCAGTTCGATGCTCTGCAACAAGCTCATCTACAAAAAGTAGAGGAGCAAAGACATGACGTAAAACCTAAGTTTACAAAATGTAGCTACAAGAAAGGTGATTTATCTCTTGAATGCAAGGATCAAATTACAGCAAACTGGCTAAAAGGTGTAACTGGGTCTTTTACTCCATACATAAATGCCGAGCTTATTGCTCTGACCATTAAAAACATCGAAGGGTCTATCGCTCCCCGCACAAGCAAGAAAGAGCGGGCCACCCTGAGAAATGAAACCAACTAAGTTCCTGCAGGTGAACCTCCATCATGCAAAAGGAGCATCTGCTGTTATGAGTCGGAGGTTTAGAAAAGAGGGGCTGGGCGTGGTACTAATTCAAGAGCCATGGACCAATAAAGGAAAAATACTTGGTATTGAATCACAGGACTGTAAGCTGTTCTATGATGAAAAGCAGAGTACGCCTAGAACTGCTGTTTTGGTTGATAAAACACTGAATTGCTATCCCATTACAGAATTCGTCAAACGGGACATTGTTGCGGTCATGGTTGAGGTGCCTACCACCAGAGGAAAAACTGAGGTCATAGTGGCTTCAGCCTATTTTCCGGGTGATGCTCCTGAGGTGCCTCCTCCTGAGATCGATTCATTTGTCAAGTACTGTAGAGCAAATAATAAGTCATTCATCATTGGCTGTGACGCCAACGCACATCATTCCGTATGGGGTAGTACGGATATCAACAGTCGAGGGGAGTGCTTATTGGAATATCTCTCATCAAATAATATAGACATATGCAATAAGGGAAACGTACCTACCTTTTTAAATGCTATTAGACAAGAAGTCTTAGATCTAACATTGTGCAATAGTGCAATTTATGAAAGAATTGCAAATTGGGAAGTTTCTGAAGAAACGTCATTGTCAGATCATAGACACATTATGTTTGAATGGAGTGAGGGGAATCGGTCAACTACTACGTTTAGAAATCCTAGGAAAACTAACTGGGATCAATATGTACAGTGTTTGAATTCGGAGTTATTTACAGAAGGTGGAAAGATCGATTCTGTTCAGAAATTGGAATCGTTTTCCCAAAAGGTAAATGATAAGATCTTAAATTCTTTCACCACTAGTTGTCCTATCAAAAAATCGTCCTCTAACAGGGATGTTCCATGGTGGAACTCTAAATTGGAACGTCTGCGTAAAACGTCTCGTAGATTGTTTAATAAAGCGAAAAGAACCTCAGATTGGACCCCCTATAGGAGTGCACTTACTGAGTACAATAGAGAAATAAGAAAATCCAAACGAAGATCCTGGGTTCTAACGTGTGAAAACATAAGCAATAGTCCGGAAGTCGCAAGACTTCAGAGGGCTCTTGCAAAGGATCACACGATTGAACTTGGGCATCTGAAAAATGAGGATGGAGTTTTTACAAAAACTCCTAGTGAAACGTTAAAGTTGATTATGGAAACACATTTTCCTGGATCAGTTTTGTGTGTAGATCCAATCAGAGATGGATCACTTGAAGATGGAAGAAGTTCTACAAGGGCATCTCAAATGTCTGTTAGAACAAAAATCGCCGCAAATGACTTGGCTGATAAAATCTTTAAGAAAGCCAGGGTAGAAAATGCGTTGAGATCTTTTCAGCCTTACAAATCTGCAGGAATGGACGGGATATTTCCAGCATTACTTCAAAACGGCGAAGCAGTGTTGATCTCGCCATTAATTGAGATTTTTAAGGCAAGTTTAAGACTCAACCATATTCCAACTTCATGGACACAAGTAAAAGTTATCTTCATACCTAAAGTAGGAAAGCGAGACAAGGCGCATCCTAAATCATACAGACCCATTAGTCTTTCATCAGTCCTATTAAAGACTATGGAAAAAGTGTTGAATGATTATATCAATTCAAATTACATGAACAAGCATCCACTATCTGAGTTCCAGTTTGCTTACCAGTCTGGTAAGTCAACAGTTACGGCACTGCATAGTGTGGTTTCAAAGGTAGAAAAAGCTCTATCGGTAAAAGAAATAGCACTTTGTTCTTTCTTAGATATTGAAGGAGCTTTCGACAACGCTTCCTATTCGTCTATGGCTCGTGCCATGAAGAAAAGGAACTTTGACATGAACATAATTAACTGGGTTCATACCATGCTAGCAAAAAGAGAAATCACTTCAGAGCTGGGAAGTACGTCTATTACAGTACGGGCAACAAAAGGTTGTCCCCAAGGAGGAGTCCTCTCACCACTAATGTGGTCCTTAGTTGTAGACGATCTTCTAAGAAGCTTAGAGGAAAAAGGTTTCGAGGTTGTAGGTTTTGCAGACGATATAGTCATTATAGTGAGGGGAAAATTTGACAACATCATTTCAGAAAGAATGCAATGGGCCCTAAAATTTACCCAGTCTTGGTGTATCAAGGAGGGCCTTAGCATAAATCCATCAAAAGTAGTAATTGTACCTTTCACTAGGAAAAGGAAGTTTAGTCTAAAAGCGTTTCAGCTAGGAGGATTAAAGATTCATCTTAGTGAACAGGTTAAATACTTAGGAGTGATACTGGATGCCAAACTGAACTGGAATGCTCATCTTGAGTGTGTGATCGGTAAGGCAACCAGTGCTTTCTGGATATGCTCAAAAACATTTGGCAGAAAATGGGGTCTAAGACCAAAAATGATAATGTGGATTTATACATCCATAATACGTCCAAAAGTAACGTATGCTTCTCTTGTGTGGTGGCCAAAAACAAAAGAGGCTACTGCACAGAAAAAGCTTACAAAACTTCAACGGCTAGTATCCATTGCTATAACGGGAGCGATGCGCAGCACTCCATCAAATGCGTTGAATGCAATTCTAAATCTGCTGCCTTTGCACGAATACGTGCAACTAGAAGCGGAAAAGAGTATGCTTAGACTTAAACGGCTGAAAACTTTCCTGTCTGGTGACTTAGTCGGTCACCTGAGCATTTCACAAAGCTTTCAAAATGGGCCAGTGATGTATATGAATGGAGACTGGATGAAACCTGTGGAAAACCATGACATCCCTTACAACATATGTGAAACGTCACGTATAGATTGGGAAGTCGGAGGTCCCACTGTTCGCCATGGCTCCATAAAATTCTTCACAGATGGCTCAAAAATTGGAACAAAAACGGGAGCAGGAATCTTCGGCCCTGGGGTAGAAATCTCAGTGGCGATGGGAAACTATCCAACGGTTTTCCAAGCGGAGATCTTTGCTATAATAAAATGTGTTAACGTTTGTCTGAAGAGGAAATATAGACATGCAAATATTTGTATTTTTACAGACAGCCAAGCGGCACTCAAAGCGTTAAGTAATTATAAATGCACATCCAAACTTGTCTGGGAATGCATTCTTTCATTGCGAAAGGTGTGCCAAGAGAACTCGGTAAATTTATTCTGGGTTCCGGGACACTGTGGCATTGAAGGCAATGAAAGGGCAGACGAGCTTGCTAAACAAGGTTCAAATGCACAGTTTATTGGCCCAGAACCATTCTGCGGTATATCATACTGTGCCATAAAAATGGAATTAAAATCTTGGGAAGTGCAAAGGGTGATGACCAATTGGTTGGTCACCACAAAGTGTGTTCAAGCGAAAAGGTTTATAATTCCAAATGTTACAATCAGTAAAAAGCTTCTGGAGCTCAATAAGAGAGTTCTTTGTACCTATACTGGCCTAGTAACCGGACATTGCCCGAGTAGATATCATTTGAAAAACATTGGCCAGGTTCAGAATGATATCTGTCGTTTCTGTAACATGGAACGTGAAACCTCGGAACATCTGCTTTGCAGTTGTGATGCTTTGTACAAGAGCAGACTTAAATTTCTGTACAGTGGCTATATGCAACCTAAAGAAATTTGGACTGCAAATCCTGGAAAGGTGGTGGGTTTTATAAACTCAATTTTGCCTGACTGGGAGACGCGTCTTGGGCTGGTCACTTGACAAATGGTGATCTAGCTTTAAGATGCGAATTAGAATAGTAAACAGGGGTATACCACAAAAGTTCAACTCAGTGGACGCAGTGGTTCTACGCCCCAACAAAAAAAAAAAAAAATTACTATCAATCTAAGGGAAACGACTAAAAGTACACTTTTCATTTTATTGACAACTTATGTTGTTATTCATCCATTTTTTTTATGGAATGAATAACCGAAATACCTGATTTGCTCATGGTATAATAACTAAATGTAATTGCAACATTTTCAAAAGGGGTGAATGTTTTGATCAGGGTAATTATCTGACTGTTCGAAATGAAGCACATAGTCATAGAAAAGTGTTACTTGAGACTGACGATGACAAGCATGTATATTAGAGATAGGACGCGGAGGGCCAGCTTAGGGAACACCATTGGAAACAATAGAATAAACCTTTCCATGTATGAATCCTGGAAAGTGTGAGCTTTTTAGTGGAATACCTGTAACTAGAAAATAGAGGAGGAATTGGTAGTTTCCATTTGATCCCAGCTACATTTGTTGCTTGTCTTGACGGATACGCGAGTTTCGTCTACGGTGTGCGGACTTCTTCAGTGTCGTGTACTAATATCGACTCTCGAGTATTAGTGCACGACACGGGGGGGGGGGGGGGGGGTCTGCGCATTGTAGTTGGGGTTGGATGGGGGTTGCTAGTCTTTCTTCTTATTTTATCGTTACCTTTCCATGTAGTTTATGTATCCTCCATACCAGACAATAAATAAATAGAAAAAAAACAAGATAAAAAAAACTAGATAGGAAATAGAACTGTTCTTTTCCAAGTGTCAGATTAGTTAGTCAGTCATTTGAAATATTGTTAAATTTGGGATGGGGATGGTAACTAGATCCAAAGCTAGAGAGTAGGCTAGAATTTAAAATGTTGTTGTCTAAATCTAATCCAGTATTTTTTTTTATATCCTTTTTGATTCAAACATCATTACTTCTGGTTGGTGCGGTTCAAGTTTGGTCAGGTTAGGAATTCGGAATTCTTAGTCAGAGAAACGAAAATATCGTCGTGAAAATATCACCAATAATCTCTCACCAACGCCCTGCATGCCATGAAATACTAACACCTTATTCTCTTTTTTTTTTTATTGACTTCATGGTCGAGAACGGCTGTGATATGGATCGATTGAAGTACGAAGGACCTGCTCAGCCCTAGGCTACATGCGGTTTTGATAAGGAAGTGATCATATCAATTTATAGAAAAAGTACCTGTGGAGCATCCTCGAAAAAATCAAAGACAGCATACAAAGATAAGTATATACGAAATCAAAACTGTCAAACTATCAAAAACATTCATCTTACTTAAGATCAAAAAGTTGTATTAGAGTCACTACTAATTTCAAATCACAAACAAATTAAACATTTCAGATCATTTTGTAGCAACGCGACCATCTCAATCCAAAAAACACTACAAACCCCCTACCCAAACCTAATCCTTATCATCTCCCATGGTGTTCAAGTAGTCCGCATAGAGCAGTTCGCCATTACCCCTCCCTAAACCTCGGCTTTGGATTGACTTGCGCTCTCATTGCCCCACCAAACGCTGCAAAATGAAAATGAAACATATAAGATAAAAAGAAGTGGACCTAAGTGTGAACCTTGAGGAACACCAGATGTGACTTTAATAGGATTTGATTTTTTATCATTGAATCTAACTATTTGCTGGCGATCAGTTAAATACGACTTAATCCAATTGATTCTTTACTCAATTCTTATTTTTTTCAAGCTTGAAAATCAACATAGAAATGTCAAGTTTAACAAACGCTTTGCTGAAGTCTGTATAAAGAGCTTCTATGTAATTACCTTTATCCATTGCTTTCAATGAGTATTCAACAAATTCGAGCAGGTTTGTAGTGGTGGAACGTCCCTTGAAAAAGCCGTGTTGTGCATTCGTTATTTTATGTTTGACTTGATTAAACATATTTTTGTTTATAATTGATTCGAAAAGTTTTGGGATGCACGATATTATTGCAATTCCACGATAATTTTGAATATCGGATTTTCTGCCATATTGAGATTAAGAAAGATTCTATATTGGGATTAAGAAAGATTTTTTCCATTCTGCTGGGAATTTGCCGGATGCAAGTGACTTATTGAACTGCCAAAATAAAGGTGATGTAAGCTCAACTGCCAATTTTTCATAAATATTGGCGAAATTCCATCTGGACTGGCCTTTAGAGGCATCCATGTCTTGGAGACCTGACAAAATGCCATGGTCATGTATTTGACTAACAACTACATTATTTGAACCATCAGAAAAGTATGAAAAGTATTCAAAATCTCGATAACTATCCGAAAACTTAGATTAAGTTTCTTGAAAAACATGTCGCGAAAAGATAACAAATATCTTCTGAATTATCGCCTTCGCTTTCATATTTGATGGGAAGCTACCAGATTTTAATTTAGTTTTTACATAGTTGAAATGTTTTTTTGGACATGACTTGATTTCTTTTTCTGTTTTCGTGTTGTACGCATTAAGTGCAGCAGAAATAGCGCAATTAAGTTGAGCACAAATGTTCATTTATGTTTCTAAATTAGCTTGATTGTTGTATTTTCTATACGTTTGATGAGCCTTCTGTTTCCGATTTTTTAGATTGATGATTTGTTTATTGAACCAGACTGGATTTTTTGAGTTATAATTACGTCGCCTTCTCGTGCGTGGAACATGCTCCTGAATGATCTCTAACGTTATTCAATTTGTGTCTAATATTGTCATTTATTTATTTATTGTTTATGTCTTCGATTAAAAATATAACGCACAGACATTTACTTAATAACTATCTCTTATTTTTAATTTAAAAGTATTCTTGCTTACATTAAAATCATACAGGTGGTAAACATCATTGAACAATGCTCAACAAACATCAAAAGGGTTATCCTGCCCGTACTGTGTACGATGAGCAGAGCGTCGAAGAAATTGTGTTCTCCGAATAGATCTTGAAGGAGCGTTGAAATTGAGCTTTGCCAAGAGTTCGGAGCAGTCAATGTTATTTCCAAGCAGGTCAAACACGAAAAGTTGTTGTAGATTTATCCGCCTACTTCGTAGAGTTGGTAGATTGATGAGTGCGCAGCGATGTTCATAAGGCGGCAGTAGGAATCAATTTTGCCAAGGAAGCCTTCGGAGTGCATATCTAATGAAACTTTTTTGTACTCGTTCTATGCGATCAATCTGAACGGCATGATACGGGGCCCAAACTGTAACCCCATATTCTAGTAAGCTACGAACAAGAGATATATATAATGCCGTCAGACAATACACGTCGTTGAATTGTCTGGTGTTACGTTTGATAAGTCCTAGTATTGCGAAGGCTTTTGCTATAGCTGATTAGATGTGCTCAGCAAAACGCAACTTGGAATCAAGCGTAATTCCTAAGTCCTTGATAAGCGTGACTCGTTCTACCGTGGCAGTGTGCATTGAGTATTCGAAGACTGTTGGTGGCTATCCTGAGGAACGCCTGATGTGATGACAAATGGAATCGAAAGTGTCGCAGTGTTCGTCAGGTACGAGAAGATTAGTTAACCAAACTGGAAAACTAATTCGTCTTAGTTTTTCCACTACCAGATTATGCGGGACTCTGTCAAATGCTTTCGAAAAGTCTATATACACCGCATCGATCTGCTGACGTTTTTCAATTATGTCGATTAGCTTTGAAACATAGCTCATTAAATTCGTAGTGGTTGATCGCTTTCTGACAAATCCATGCTGGTCAGCAGTGATAATATGCTGGATTGCAGGGCAAAGAACATCTAACAGCATGCTCTCAAAAACCTTCGGAAGGCAGCTCAGAATGGAAATTCCTCTGCAATTCTTGACATCGTGCACGTTGACCGATTTGTGGATTGGCGTTATCAGAGCCTCTTTTCATTTAACAGGAAACACACTTTCAGCAATGGAAGGATTGAAAAACTGGTTGAGCCAATGAAGCAGAACACTTCTCAATGAAAATCGGCAGGAGTCCTTCTGATCCTGGTCCCTTAGAACTGTCGATACCATGCAGTTTTGTGCACACGTCATGCTGCGTGAATGAAGTCGTAGGCAGATTTAGGTCGAACGAATGCAGACTACTCAAGTACGATTCTGACAATGGTGCTGGCCTATTGCTAAGCACACTTTGGAAGAATGAAGAGAAAAGATTTGCAGAGTTAATTGGTGTCGTTGAAGTTTTATCTTCGTAGCTAACAAGCGAGGGAATTCCTCGAGATGACGTTCGATTACGTAGATAAATACAGAACTGCTTTGGGTCGTCCTTCATGTTGCTCTCAAGCCGGAGAATGTATGATTGAAAACATGACGTGTTCAGAGCCTGAAATTGGGATTCCAAACCGCGCACTAAAGCTTTATGCTCTTCAGTTTTAATCCGAAAATACCGTCTACGAGCTTTTCGCGGCCGATTACGAAGATTTCGCCGTTCCCCGTTCCACCATGGCTGTTTGTTGTCGGGCCGACGTGTACGCTTCCTCAAAGGCACGCGTTGTTCAAAAATTGCTTTCAGTTCAAGATAAAATTGGTTCACAGCATCTTCTAAGGTGCCTAATGTTAAAATACTGTGCCAATCGATTTGTGAGATTTCAGCATCAAGTTCATCATAATCGCATTGGTTAAAGTCGTAGATGATCTCTCCGGTGTTATTGTCCGATGAGATGTGTAAAGCATCAATGGACAAAACAAACGGCTTATGATGACGGTCGACTTTCATCAAAGGCAAGGACGGTTCTAGTATTTCACAAACACTGGAGTTACTCACAAACGCTAAATCAAGTAACCTCTCATTCTCGTTCAGCAAGTGATTCATTTGCGACAAGCCGGAAGCAATAATGTTTTCAACTAGCGATAACTCTTGTTCCGACGAAGCATTGGTTGGTATAAAGCATCTAACGTCGTCATCGAAGCTCCAGCGAATGTGTGGTAGGTTGTAGTCGCCAACAACTACAACACTATCCCAGATACTTGCCTATATGTACAACTTATTGACACACGCTGCATGCTGTTCATAAAGAGCGGGTTCACTGTTAGGAGGCAGATAGATCGCACATACAAAAAGCGAAGCGGCCCCGTCGGTAACACGAACCATTAACTGCTCAAGTCGACGGGCTTCACTAACATCGACAATATTGCTCTGAAGGGCCTTTTTGATACCTATTAAAAAACCCCCACCGCGGTGGAGGTGACTAGAGGAGGAATTGCAATCACAACGATAGATCACGTATTCGTCGGTTAGCTCAGCATTTAGCACATTGACGTTTAGCCATAGTTAGCCTTGTTAAAGTCGAAGATATTCTCATAATACCAATCGATGGGATTAACGTTATTTTATACGAAATCACCATATATATGAACTTTGAATTCAGGAGGGAAACGAGATACGATTGCTTCAGCGGTTTAAAAAAAGATTTCATATGATGCCATGCAAGCTTTATCAGGAGGAAAGTACATTGTGGCAAAAACATGGGTCTCATCCGCAATATGTTGGGTCTCATCCGCAACATGGGTCTCATCCGCAATATCCGCAATCTTAACCCATACATGATTAAATTCCTTACATTTGGATGAAACAATAAGTTCAGAATTAAACTTTGAGGATATCGCAACGAGAACTCCTCCACCAGACAGTTTTTTAATTAAGAGTAAGTCACGGTCATCTCTGAATACATTCTAATTACTACCAAAAATTTCTTCACTTTTAATGCTCTCATTCCAACTAGTTTCGGTACCCAAAATTACCGAAAATGAAGAACTTAATACGTTTTTATGAATTTGACTCATTTTTAATGCGCCACCCATACGATTAAAATTCTGGCAATATACCAGAATCTCAGTAGCACGTGATTCTGAAGAAATTAGTGGTAGTTCGTCAGCCCTACTTACAATTGAGCCATTCTCAAGCACCTCCGTGTCAGTCGGAAAACTAATATTATTATTATTACAACAGTCTACCTCTCCTTGATTACGAGAAGACGTCAAGTCCTGGGTTGGATCGTCGAGCGCGTTAAAAATATGGTCCTCCTCCAAGAGGTCCGTCAATTCCCGAGAAAACACGAATGCCTAGAGACACACGCCTCGCACGGAGTTGTTGATGAGGTCATCGGAGACATCCAGTTGGTCGAATGCGGTTGTGATGATGCATAGCCCGTTGGGTATAGTATTTCACCTCTTTGAAAATTAATTAATCGATAGCTTGCTGGTAGTCTGGAGAAACGGTCTTGCGCTGCGGCGAGAAGTTCTCGGTCAGGTGGAAGTTCATTATTATTATTATTACAGCTGAGGTTATTAATGTGGTTGGCACTTCGGTAATTAGTGTTGCAGCTATTGTTGTGTGGACTATCGAATTTTACGTTGTATGTATTGTTGTTGCTGTACGCTTATTTTCGTTGATGCCTCCTTTTCTGCCATTTTTTGCTGCGACAAGCGATGCAACTTGCGGGTATCGTACTCCGCCCAATTGGCTCTCCTCACCTTTCTAGTCGCCAGCCTGAGTCATCGGATTTATTGTTGCTACTGTCTATAAGCTCGATTTCCAGGCTTGCGCACGGACCGAATGGTGGAGTCAATGGCTTATCATATAACGCCATTACATTGGCAGATAATTATTTCAATTCTTCTAGAATGTCCAAACCAAGCATTGGATTCCTGTGCATGGGAGACATTGTGAAACTCGAGAGTTCTTTTACCTCTCCGCTCAGACTTTTCAAATCATTCGTTATACCTAACGTCATGGTTTGCATCGATGTTGATAATTGTTTGGTAGATTCCTTCACAGCGACATCAACTAATGTTGTGATATGGTTTTTAATGGCAACAACATTGCCGGTAGAGCCAATGTTTCTAGTCGCCGGGGGCTCATTTTTTATATGTCTCAACGATACCTCAAGACGATCGATGGCTTCTTGCACACCCGCAACGTTATTTTGCTGGGTTGCGCGATGGGTAACCTCCGTGTTTTTATTAATCATTTCAGTCAACTACTCCTGTTGCTTAGTAAGAAATTGGAATTCAAAATTCAGTGCAATAAGTACTTGGCACGAACTTCAACATGGCAACACATAAAACTGCACGTTGATCTTTTTATCTTTATTACGAAGGGAGTTACGCTGAACAGGTACTCCCACGCAGGCGGCGTGAAATGCCCTCGTGCATCCGATGCAGGTCCACAAAACGGTGTCAACGTGGCATCAGTGGAATCAGCAAATTTCGCAGCTCATATTGAATATAGTAACACGAAAGCACAAACAAAACAACACAAAAACGTATGCAAAAAAAACGCGAATCGCACGTGGCTAGGAGCGAACAAAAAACACGTCTATACTGACTGACGATTGACGAATGAATAAATTATTAAAAGTTATCAAAAAGGATAAACATTTTAAATTTGATTTTCAGTGGAATGGCAACAAAAGATTCACATTAATCCAGAGAAATTTGTCATGTCAGACATTCTAAAAATAAACACACAGCTCGAAAAAGTAGTGTGAATTTCTGTTCAATATCATGCACATTAATGGAGCGTCACAAACTTACATTATAAATCGTGTGAAGTTCTAGGATATTCCCTATATTGTCGAAAAAGTTGTATGCAAAAGATCTTCCTTGTCAGAACTATTTCATGCAAGTTGCTGCTTCGCATGGAATGTAATACAATTTTACAAGCTCTGAAATTTACATCACAATGAAAAGTCAGATTATTTTCTGTGCATGATTTATGATTATAAACTTTTACTTGGCTCACGGAATAGTTTATCGTTATAATTAATATTATAATAAAATGGGCTGCAAAATGCCCTCTCCATGGCTGGATTTTGTACCTGGACGCTGGTGGGAGGGCCCAATCTCATGTTAATGATGCATTGGAGATAGCTGATTTATGATAGATGTCGCTAGGTCATGTCATTGTATGACCTTCTACTCTAATGAACCATTCATGGGAGAGCCAAAGGTCCAGCCACTCAAAGTAGTGATAATATCACACTCGCTCCTCTTTCTATTTAATAGCCGCGTCGTAGCACGCATGTATACAGGCACTAAAGTTGAGTGTGATATTGGCGGGTTGGGCCGCAAATCACTTAAAATTTAATCATAGATAGATTTATTCAATTTTGAAAACGTTTGATATTCAATTTGGGGTGGAAGTTTGAACTGTGTCCTAGAATTTCCTATGCAGTGGGCTTCCACCGTGGCCATAAGTGTTGTGGTTTTGTGGAATGCGGAAGGCTCGTTTAGGAACTCAGAGTATCGTATCACTGGAGTTTGTCATAGGAGGGTTTGTTCAGAATGAAAGAGGTGTGCTACCGGCGGCCTTTGCCGCAATTTAATCTTAGACAAGGCTAGAAACAGTTTGTAGACGCCTGACATCAAGTAGTTAAGGGACACGACAGGGGGTGCACTTTTCATTGGCGTGGCAATTCTTTCATTGTTGTTTATTGATTGATTTCATTAACTAAACACCAAGTATACCTAAATTTCAATTCTAATTCATATTCTAATATTAATTATAATTTAAATATGTGCGGTATATGACAGCCGACTTTTAAATTATTGCAAATCATAGAGAGGATACTTTGATATAGCAACTTGCGCGTAAAAACAGCATGAAATTTACAGTGGCATCTCAAATAGCCTAGTCACATTGATACGAGCTACAGGGAATGGCTCTCTCTATCTTTTTGGGATTGGCCGTGTATCATTATAATGCGGAATTGTAAATTAACGATTTTATGACTTTCTTTTTGCAGAATTTTTAACCGGTCCAAAACGCCCTACCTTAACCTCCTACCCTAACCTATCCTTGTTCCTTCCCATGGAGTTTATGCGGTCTGAATAGACTAGTTCGCCATTACCCCTCCTTCATCATCGGCTTTGGACTGACTTGCGCTCTTATGCTGCAAAATGAAATGAAAATGAAATGAAATAATAAAATGGGCTGCAAAATGGTGAGTAGATACCTGGGATGGAGCGTACGTCCCCGCAACATAGCTATGGTCCTCACAAGTTCCTACCTTATGCTTACACGGGTCAAGAGATGACAAAGACCGCCAGCTACGGGTTGCGTACTTAGCTGGTAGTGCAGCCAGGCACTGTTGTCCTTCTGACTTCAGCTAGATTGAGGAGGTGCGTGCCGAGCGTCTGTCCACCATGGAGGTGCGGCACAAACAGCGTCTGTCCTGGCATCCAGCGGTTGAGTAAGAAACGCTGTATCGCGTCAACTATACATTAGGTGGCAGCCGCACGTAGGCAGCGTGACCCCGGTGAAGAAGCATGCTGAAATCTTACCCTACAACGAAAAATGGCAGTATTCTTTGTACGGTATATAATTTCAGATCATCCATGGAACTCCCACGTATTGTATAATAATTTTGAATTGTTTTCTTCCCCCGTGGCTATGATAATGCAAATCCGTCTACAATTGCAGCAGGGTCAGCAGACATGCAGACATTACAAATATAATTGTTATTATCATTTTATATTATAACATACTTTCACAATATTTTTTATGCTATTATAAGCTTCGCATTTGCATTGTTGTAAGTTTTGGCCCACCCAACTCACGTTTTGTATATGAGAAGATAGGATGGTTTTTTACATTTTTTTTTAAAGAGGATTATATACGACAAATTCCACAAAAAAAAAAAATCTTCGTCCACAATAATTAATTCAAAAATTAATATTGTTTATGATCCTACATTTTCTATTTTACAGACATAAAGAATCATTTATGGGCCCAGTAGGGAAAAAGAGTTATCGAAGAATTTCCTGACATTTATTTTTAAGTTTTTTCGTTTTGGATTGATTGAGTTTCCGTTTTTTGGGCAATAATCATACTCATATGAAATTTATTTCGCATAGTTGTTTGCTTAAATTTTCTTTGCTATTTTGCTAGGTTGCCAGGTGATCAACTTTATTTCATTACATCACGTTGTAATGTTCGCTATTTTAGAGTTTCAATCATCTAACATTGCAGCGGAAGAGGCAAATAGCGGCATTTAATTATTATAAGTACATTATGTAGTATTTCTTTACACCATCGTATTATTTCCATATTTCCGTATCATTTTCCCTTCACATTTTCATACAACAAACTTGATTTAGGCGGTATCTGGCTTAAACGCGAAATATACCTTTAATTTATGACATCTAGCATTCCATATATGTCCAGTATATAACACAGAAAATTACAGCTGGGGTAGGCTTTTGAAAATTACGGAATCTGTGGTAGGCTTTTGCACTTATTGCTGAATGTATTTTTCATTTCCGGTTTGCAAATGGATTTTTTACCTATTCTGAGCTGATCTGATTCATGCAGCGTTGTGTGTCATTTGGCTTGTGTTTGATTTTGCATTTCAATCTTTGTCATTACTTCATCATAACTTACAATATAATTATATTTGGTAATATTGTTTTATTGATTTTACTTCATAGATGATTTATATAGACGAATTAATTGATTTTACTCCATAGATGATTTAAACATAACTTATTGTTTTTTTTTGCTCATTTATTTTTAACTCCCTTTCAGTTCAATCTTCCCATTCCTAACTCGGTAGCAATAATTATTAGGTCAGCAAAAATAAAAGCGGATTGCTGTTATAAAATCAGCATCAAGTAGCAAATAGTGACCATGGCAACAGCAAATTAAAATGTATAAATGTTAGTTTTGTAAAATTTCAATAGATTTAACAAACTTTTTCAGGATACCTCAAATCAAGATTTTGATGAAATGCTGCTATCGCTGAAAACGAACGAAAACGTGCTTAAGCGTGAACCACAGAATTCTACACTTTAACGTTTTACAACATTTCTTGCATTTCAAGATCAACCGAATGAAGATCATATATTATAGATACGAATGCTTGTAGTATTTTTCATTTACATAAATATATACACCATTGCATAAATATTTAATGGGAGGGACCATCAGGGTACCCGGAGGAGCACTCTGGATGGGGAGGGTGGGAATGCCAACTCCCCAATGCTAAAAGTTTGTGAATAGAGGGCGGGCTCTTCTCCCCGTCCATTGGGGCATCGTCATGTTAGATAGCTTGCTCTTTTGACCAATTTCACAGTCTTGTTGTTGGAAGGAGATTCTTTATATCCCTGTGGATACGTATAAGTGATGTTGCATATCGATCCACCCAACCCGTTTTTGGCCCTTCATACAACGGCATGATTAGGATAATCAGTGGTTATTAAAGATTGATCAAGTCTAACAGAGGGGAGAGCCCATTGCTGTCGGACCTCATTTCCGCGCTACAATGGGTGGTAGTACATATCATACATCATACATAATTAATATTATAGTATAATTATGAAAATAACAGTAGGAAAAATACATTCCCAAAATAACCATATAACAGGGATTTTGATAGTATTTTCAGCTTTTTATGAAACCAAAGGTCACCATTTTGGACTCCAAAATGTCGTGGACATCGACTTATGGTTTTCAGGTGGCCACCTCAACAAATTTGTCCAATACGACAGATTCCTAGATGGCTATGATCTCGTGTTATGGTTTATACAAGATTATCGCATGTACATTAACGCCGCACTGTGAACCAATAACCTCAATTTTTTTTTTGTTGGGGCGTAGAACCACTGCGTCCACTGCATTGAACTTTTGTGGTATACCCTTGTTTACTATATCTATTCGCATCTTAAAGCATGATCACCATTTGTCAAGTGAACAGCCTAAGACGCGTCTCCCAGTCAGGCAAAATCGATTTTATAAATCCCACCACCTTTTCAGGACTCGCAGTCCAAATTTCTTAGGCTGCATATAGCCACTGTACAAAAATTTAAGTCTGTTCTTGTACAAAGCCTCACAACTGTAGAGCAGATGTTCCGAGGTTTCACGTTCCATGTTACAAAACGACAGATATCATTCTGAACCTGGCCAATGGTTTTCAAATTATATCTACTCAGGAAATGTCCGGTATAGGTACCGAGAACTCTCTTATTGAGCTCCAAAAGCTTTTTACATTTGGAATTATAAACCTTTTCGATTGAACACACTTTGTGGTAACCAACCAGTTGGCCATCTCTCTTTGTTCTTTCCAAGATTTCAGTTCCATTTTTATATACCGCAGAATGATTCTGGGCCAATAAACTGTGCATTTGACCCTTGTTTAGCAAGCTCGTCTGCCCTTTCATTACCTTCAATGCTAGTGTCCTGGAACCCAGAATAAATTTACGGAGTTCTCTTGGCACACATTTCGCACTGAAATAATGCATTCCCAGACAAGTTTGGATGTACGTCTATGATTACTCAACGCTTTGAGTGCCGCTTGGCTGTCTGAAAAAATACAAATATTAGCATGTCTATATTTCCTCTTCAGACAAACGTTAACACATTTTATTATAGCAAAAATCTCCGCCTGGAAGACCGTTGGGTAGTTTCCCATCGCAACTTAGATTTCTACCCCAGGACCGAAGATTCCTGCTCCCGTTTTCGTTCCAATTTTTGAGCCATCTGTGAAGAATTTTATTGAATCCGACTTCCCAATCTATACGTGCCATCTCACATATGTTGTAAGGGGTGTCGGGGTTTTCCACAGGTTTCATCCAGTCGCCATATACATCACTGGTCCATTTTGAAAGCTTTGTGAAACGCTCAGGTGACCGACTAAGTCACCAGACTTGAAAGCTTTCAACCGTTTGAGTCCAAGCATACTCTTTCCGCTTCTAATTGCACGTATTCGTGCAAAGGCAGCAGATTTAGTATTGCATCTAACGATTTCGATGGAGTGCTGCGCATCTCTCCCGTTATAGCAATGGATACTAATCGTTGAAGTTTCGTCAGCTTTTTCTGTGCAGTAGCCTCTTTTGTTTTTGGCCACCACACAAGCGAAGCATACGTTAATTTTGGACGAATTATGGATGTATAAATTCACATTATCATTTTTGGTCTTAGACCCCATTTTCTGCCAAATGTTTTTGAGCATATACAGAAAGCACTGGTTGCCTTGCCTATCACACACTCAACAGAAGCATTCTAGTTCAGTATCACTCCTAGGTATTTCACCTGTTCACTAAGATGGATTTCCAATCCTCGTAGCTGAAAAGCTTTTAGACTAAACTTCCTTTTCCTAGTGAAAGGTACAATTACTACTTTTGATGGATTAATGCTAAAGCCCTCCTTTAAAGGGTGTATTCGATAAAAATGGCACACACATATATACTCATCAAAATTAAACTGATTATCGGATTTTCTTGAAATTTTCAGGGAATGAAGAACTACTAATGAGTTTTGATTTACAACATTTGTTTTATTCAATTTCGTCTCCCATCCCGAATGCCCGCACCTTCCTTTTCACTCCACCCATCAAATTTTGTACAACCGATTTTCCCAGTGTTTTTGTTGTTTTTACCCAAATTTTCTTCAATTCTAGCTCTGTTTTTATAGTTTTGGGATCTTTGCGAAGTTCCGTTTTCATAATTGCCCAGAATTTTTCAATTGGACGAAGTTCCGGTGAATTTAGTGGGTTCATATCCTTTGGCACAAAATTGACTCCGTTGGCTCGGTACCACTCCAATACGTTTCGAGCGTAGTGGCAGGATGCTAGATCAGGCCAAAACAGAGTTGATCCTTTGTGCTTCTTAATGAATGGCAAGAGACGCTTCTTAAGGCACTCTTCCGTGTAAATCGCACCATTTATTGTTCCGGAAGTGATGAAGGGAGCACTTATTTCACCACATCCGCAAATCGCCTGCCAGATTAGAAACTTCTCTGCAAATTTCGATAGTTTCTTCTTTCGAACATCCTCCGGAACATCGAACTTCGACTTGGCAACGAAATATTCTTGCCCAGGAAGTTGACGGAAGTCGGCCTTGACGTATGTTTCGTCATCCATCACGATGCAACCGGATTTGGTGAGCAGCTTCGTGTAAAGTTTCCGGGCGCGGGTTTTCGCAGTGATGTTTTGTTTTTTATTCCGGTTTGGGGCTTTGTGCACTTTGTAAACATGTAACCAAGCACGCTTCATGGTTTTCTGCACAAAACCGACTGACACCTTAGACTTTTTAGCGACATCTCGAATTGACATGTTTGGACGGTTCTTGAATTGTTGTACGACTTTCCTGGCCATTTTACTGTCCATTGGACCACTTTTACGACCACTCCCTTCCTTCCTTTGGACACTCAGACGCTCCTTGAAGGTTCTTATTACACGAGACACAGTTGTATTTGCAATTCCAAGCCTTTTAGCAATCCACCGGTGGGACGCCCCTGGATGTTGATTGTGAGTGCACAAAATTTTCTCACGGACAATTTCTTGTTTCGACGACATGACTGGAACTACTGAATGTATAACTATGAAACCTGGCAGATGTAAATAATACACTATGGATAAGATCTACTCAAATTTCTAGGTTTTTTACTCATACGATTCAAAAGTTACAGAAGATTTTCTGTGTGCCATTTTTATCGAATACACCCTTTATACACCAAGATTGGGTAAATTTTAGGCCCCATTGCATTCCCTCTGAAATTATATTGTGAAATTTTCTCCTCACTAGTCTGCAAAACCTACCATTTTCCTCTAAGCTTCTTAGAAGATCGTCTACAACTAAGGACCACATTACCTCACTTATTCATACGGAAAAAAATCCGTGCCGATATCCGTGAATTGAATCACGTAATCACGAACCAAATAACTAAATCTGAAAACGTCCGTCCGTCCGGTCCGGCCCGTGTTAATTTTCGGGAACGTTTTCTTTTCTGTGCAATAAAACTAGCCGCCAATCAAAACACCTTGACATACTGAATATTTTCGTTGATACCAGTAACATTCCATATGGCCAGCATCAAAAGATATTTTATGTCGCATCCGGTTAAGTCAAATCCTAGATGCTACCCTTTACCAAGTCTTTTCTGGTTGGTACAAAACAGATGAGCTTGGATATCAATACAAGCATAAAATTGCCAGAAGGCACGAAATGTTTCTAGAGACTTCAATTTCTCCAAATCCTTCTATCGTAATTTCAGGTGGATTAGAATAGATTCCTCTTCAAAACGTTCAAATTACTTGATGCAGTAAAATTGAAAATATTTTCCCAATGAAAAAAAAAACCCAATGAAAAACTACTGCCACACGTTGTGAGTCAATAACCCCAGCAGCATCCTTACTGTTTATTTTTTAAATGGGGCCTAAGTAGCTCTCAAACGTTGCTGTAAATTTACCTCGTTTACTTTGTCCAATGGTTTCTCAATAAGAAACCAACATCGCACTTTGCCAGTGGGCCCAACAGCATCCTTGTTGTTGGTTTAAATGGGAACAGGTCGGTTCTCAAGCGTTACTTAACATAGCATCCTTGTTGTTGGTTTGGGTCAGTCCAAATCGGCTCTCTAATATTACTTAAAATCAACCTTATTTTCCCAAAGAAAAACCACTATTGCACTTACCCTAACAGCATCTTATAGGTTTAAATCGGTCCAAAACGGCTCTCAAGCATTATAAAAAAAATCTTATTTTCATAATGAAGAAATCACCATCACACTTTATGAGTGGCTCCAAAAGCATCCTTACTGATGGTTCATATCGGTTCAAGTCGACTCTCAAGCGTTAGTTAAAGTTTACCTAGTTTTTTTCAATTAAAATTCACCATCACACTTTGTGAGCAGCCCCAACAGTATCCTTGTTGTTGGTTTAAATCGGTCAAAGGTTTTAAATATACGTCAGGGGTTTTTTTAATTATATGTGGTGGTTTTTTTTGAACCACTTTGTTGGGGGCGATTTTTTTTTTTGTGGTTAAAATGGCTTAAAAAATTTTTTTTTTGGTGGTCTATTATTTTTTTTTTTTTTTTTTTTTTTTTTTTTTTTTTTTTTTTTAACTCTTTATTTATTCCAAATTTTTACATTATTTTACATTCATATGTTAACCTAGGTGATCCTGCTAAGTAATTAACATTTCAACCTTATATGCTATCATTTATATCTAATTGTGTTAATATTATTTTTACTTTGTCTATTCAGTATTTTTAACAGGGTTCGTTTTGCCTGCGTGTAAGAATAATTATTGATTTCTTAAAACTAGTTCTTATCTATAGAGAGAATTGATCATTGCAATTGAAGACTGCAATGATTTTTGTCTAAAATTATGAATTATTTTGTTGGACATTTCTTCTAGAGTCTCAACGTTTGAAATTCTATGTAATTCAATAGTACTGAACCAGGGTGGCAGCTTCAAAATCATTTTCAGAACTTTGTTCTGAATCCTTTGAAGTGCTTTTTTCCTAGTAGCACAACAACTAGACCATATTGGCACAGCATAAAGCATGGCCGGTCTAAAGATTTGTTTGAATATTAGAAGTTTGTTCTTCAAACAAAGTTTGGATTTTCTGTTTATAAGAGGATATAAACATTTTATATATTTATTACATTTGGCTTGAATGCCCTCAATGTGATTTTTAAAAGTTAATTTTTGATCAAGTATCAGTCCAAGATATTTTACTTGATTTGACCAAGAAATTGGAACTCCGTTCATAGTGACCATATGACTATTACTTGGTTTCAAAAATGCAGCTCTAGGCTTGTGTGGGAATATTATAAGTTGAGTTTTGGAAGCATTAGGAGAAATCTTCCATTTTTCAAAATAATCTGTAAAAATGTTCAAGCTTTTTTGTAGCCTCCTGGATATAACACGAAGACTTTTTCCTTTAGCGGAAATGCCTGTGTCATCAGCAAAGCAAGATTTTTGACAGCCCTGAGGTAAATCAGGGAGATCTGAAGTGAAAATGTTATAAAGTATTGGCCCAAGAATGCTACCTTGAGGAACACCAGCTCTGACAGGTAATTGATCAGATTTAGAATTCTGATAATTTACTTGCAAAGTTCTATCAGTTAAGTAGTTTTGAACTAATTTCATGATATAAAGCGGAAAATTGAACTTTTTCAGTTTCGCAATCAAACCTTCATGCCAAACACTGTCGAATGCTTTTTCTATGTCTAGAAGAGCAACTCCAGTGGAGCAGCCTTCAGCTTTGTTTGAACGAATTAAATTTGTAACTCTCAAAAGTTGATGCGTAGTTGAATGCCCATGGCGAAATCCAAACTGTTCATCAGCAAAAATTGAGTTTGTATTGATGTGAAGCATCATTCTGTTCAAAATTATTTTTTCAAAAAGCTTACTTATTGAAGAAAGCAAACTGATTGGTCGGTAGCTAGAAGCTTCAGCCGGATTTTTGTCTGGCTTCAAAATAGGTACGACTTTTGCATTTTTCCATTTATCTGGAAAGTATGCCAGATGAAAACATCTGTTAAATAGTTTTACCAAGAAAGACAAAGTACTCTCAGGGAGTTTTTTGATGAGGATATAGAAAATTCCATCATCACCTGGTGCTTTCATATTTTGAAATTTTTTAGTTATAGTTTTTACTTCATCCAAATCAGTTCCCCAAGAATCATCAAAAATATTTTCTTGTGAGAAAATATTCAGATACTCCCTGGAAACTTGATCCTCAATAGGACTTGTAAGACCCAAACTGAAATTATGGGAGCTCTCAAACTGCTTAACAAGTTTTTGAGTTTTTTCCGCATTTGTGAGCAAAATTTTATCACCTTCCTTAAGCGCTGGTATAGGCTTTTGAGGTTTTTTCAAGATTTTAGAGAGTTTCCAGAAAGGTTTGGAACTCGGATCTAATTTTGACACATTATTTTCAAAATGTTTGTTCCTCAGGGCAGAGAAGCGTTTTTTAATTTGTTTTTGTAAATCTCGCCATATGACTTTCATAGCGGGATCACGTGTTCTTTGATATTGACGCCTACGTACATTTTTCAGACGAATCAAGAGCTGAAGATCGTCATCAATTATAACTGAATCGAATTTAACCTCGCATTTTGGCACTGAAGCAGCTCTTGCTCTATTTATTGAGAAAGCCAGAGATTCAAGAGCATTATTAATTTCATTTTTTGTTTGCAATGGAACATTAGGATCAAAGTTGTGTTCCATAGATGTTCGATATTGATCCCAATTAGCTCTATGGTAGTTGAAAGTAGAACTGATGGAATTAGAAATGATTTCTTGAGATATTTCAAATGTAACTGGAAGGTGATCAGAACCAAAGTCAGCATGGGTAATCAATTGACTACAAAGTTGACATGAATCAGTTAGGACCAAATCAATAGTTGAGGGATTTCTGGCTGAAGAAAAGCAAGTTGGACTGTTTGGGTATTGAATAGTGTAGTAGCCTGCGGAACAATGATCAAAAAGTGTATTACCATTGGCATTGCTTTGCGAATTATTCCATGAGCGGTGTTTTGCATTGAAATCACCAATAACGAAGAATTTAGACCTATGACGGGTAAGTTTCTGGAGGTCACCCTTGAGCCAGTTCTTTTGCTGACCAGTGCATTGGAAAGGCAAGTAGGCAGCTATAAAAGTAAATTGGCCAAATTTTGTTTCAACTGAAACCCCCAAAGTTTCAAAAACTTTGGTTTCAAATGAAGAAAGAATGTGATGTTTGATACGCCTATGGACAATGATGGCAACGCCACCACCAGCTCCATTAAGGCGATCATTTCGGTAGACAAAATAATTTGGATCTCTTTTGACCTTATGGGCAGGTTTGAGATAAGTCTCAGTTATAACAGCAATATGCACGTTATGAACTCTTAAAAAATTAAATAGCTCATCCTCGTTATCTCTGATGGATCGAGCATTCCAATTCAAAATATTTAATGACTTAAAATCCATTACTGAACTTCAATGTCATGACAATATTATTGGCAAATTTAATACCAGTTTGGATAGCTTCAAACATGGAATTAGTTTTTAGCATATCGGTTATCATGTCGATTAACGATTGCTGTAAAAATTCTAATTTAGGAGCGGATATGTTACCTAAATCAAATTCATCAGAAGTCCCGTGGGAATTTTGGTTTTGGTTTCTACCCGCTGCAACGGCAGCGTAGGTAGGTCCATTTACATGTTGAACATTGTTAACAACACGGTTGGGTAGGAATGTAGGGTTTGAAGATTGAACCCTGTTGGTACCTGCAGGTATCGAAATAGTATTTACTCCTCGTTGAGCGTTTGAAGTTACAGTTGCGGATGGAAAAACCTGTCCGCTGTTTCTACCGACGGTTTGGTAGGAATTAGTTCTTTGCTGATCGTTGTTAACAGCAGCAGAATGGGTAGTAGCTGGTCGGGAACGTATATTGTTTCCTACCTGGCGTTTAGAGCGTGACTGCAAAATTGCTTTGCGAGTCTTGCACTCCCAAAAATTTGATTTATGGTTTTCACCACAATTTGAACATTTGAATTTTTGAGGATCTTCCTTCACAGGACAGTCGTCCTTAGTGTGTGAGGAATCACCACAATTCATGCATTTACCAACCATATGGCAATGCTTTGTTCCGTGACCCCAACCCTGGCACTTACGGCATTGGGTGAGGCTTTGGAAATTGGCTCCAGTCTTCCTGAAATGTTCCCACTTCACTCTGACATGGAGCAAAAGGCTTGCTTTTTCTAAAGCCTTAAGGTTGTTAAGTTCACTTGCCTTGAAGTGAACTAAGTAGAGATCGTTTGAAATCCCTTTGCGAGAATCGCCAGGCCGGGATTTCATTTTCATCTTAATTACTTGGACTGGGCTAATTCCAAGTAATTTTATTAACTCGTTTTTAATTTCATCGAGAGATTCACCACTGGGCAGTCCTTTCAAGACCACCTTGAAAAGACGCTCAGCTTTGGTGTCGTATGTGAAGAAATTGTAGTTCTTCTGAGTAAGATACTCAAGAAGGCGTTTGAATCCGTCCAAGGTTTCAGCATGCAAACGGCATTCACCTCGTCTGGAGATTTGAAGGGAATATTTCACACCTTCAACAAATGTTAAGATTTCCTTGCGAAAAGCATGGAAATCCGAAATTGCCACCACAATAGGGGGAACTTTTTCCTTTCTCAATCGAGAAAGTTTGTTCAAATTTTGATTAGATGATGGATCACTCTCATCATCTGTGAGCATATCAAATTGATTACTCACATTTATTTGATTTGCAGGCAAATCAATAGATTGCCCTTTTCGTTTGCGCTTATTTGCCATAGTGGCAGAGTAATTTGCTCCAAATCGACGTCCAAGCAGATAACTATAAGAATCCGAGGGACCGAAGAGGAATTTTCCAATGCGATATCCAAGCCGGGTTACCCGAAGGGCCTAACAAGGATCGAAAAGGAATAAGAGGAAATCTAAAAATTGTAGGTATTATTTAGCACTGAAAAGTGCTGTTTAAGATTTGGTGTAGCGTTAGGTAGCAATAGCACTTCCTTCAGCAAATAGAAAATAGAACCGCACGGCATGAGAGCACAATGCAGACTGATCTTGGTTTTTTATTTGAAAATAAGATGTTTTTTATATAGTTAAAATCAGATAGATCTCACCCATGTCCGCCTTTTCAATCACATCTTGTTCATTCGTAAAAATAAAAATTTTCGACATTGATTCGTAATTAATTTCAGGCACTCGCGGTTAAATATGCGCAAAAACTAACGTTGATAAACCGCCCGCTAGATATGCAACCTGCATAACAAAACTCTGTACACCCCGTGGTGAAAGCATCTAAACTTATGTGCAAGCTTTTCACCCGCGTATGCGCGTTGTTTTCGTTTGCTGCTTCTGACCAGCAAATGGCCGTTCTCTACATTGCACTAGTCTTCTTTTTTTTAACTCCACACTCTGCCAGTAATGCAAATCCCCGCTATGAGGCGACTCTATATCGAGCTTCAAAGCTGCCAATAATCATCGATTCACTCGCGACAAAGCGAAAAATCACTATAAACTAATAAATTATGCCCGAGTGTCACAATACTACCACTAACAACCAAAACTAAGCTGACGTAACTCTTCCTCCAGGTGCGAAGCACAAAAAAAAAAAAAAAAACGGGGAAATACTACCGACACTCACACATTTCGAGAGGGAATCGATTGTATTCACTACGGCTTACACAATGCACGCGGAGATTTTATGATTTCACTGTTAGTTCAAGTTAAATTACGAATTATTGTTTGATTTTTTTTCGCGAAAACGACGCAGCAAAAAACAAAACACGTCAGTTTCGAAGCACGGCTTGCTGCGATCACTTGCTGGCGATGGATTAACAACAACACAAGTTACCACGAAAATAAAAAGTGTACTTTTAGTCCTTCCCTTTGAATGAAAGTAAGAAGTCTAAGAGTAAATTGCGGCATAACCCTCCAGTATCACACCTGATGTTTATGCCTTTATATAAACGTTCTACGACGTGGCAGTAAAAATAAAATGAGTAGCATATGTGATACTTTCACTACTGGACAAATTTTTGGTCTCACATGCATGTTTAGCATGAGATAAGCCCTCTCACCGTCGACAAGGTGAAAATTTTGACCCACGAGAGGGATAATTCGTGGTAAACATTTATGGGCAAAAACTTTATTTTACATATGTATACGCTGCTATAGGCAAAGACGAGATGAGAGAACTCCTGTATTACTCCTGTATTACTGTTGAAAATGGTTATTCTGCGTGGCGTATGAGGTGAGACGGCTCGAGTCACCGGTGTCACCCTATTCTGGATGGCACATGAGGTGAGAATAGTAACTCTAGATGAATACGATCAACTCTCACCTTATTCTCACAGTCATTTTTAGGTGACAAAAGTCGACACCTTTCAATCAGGCGGCTTGGTAATGACTGATAAACGTATGGTCTATAAACTTATTATATTAATGTTCAACTGTTTAATGCTTGGTACATGATTTGCTGACATTACAGCTTTATGTAATTTTTTTTTTTCTTGATGATGAAAAGTTTTCATTTTCAACACTTTCATATTCTTTTTTTTCATCTATTGTAGGCACCCATTTTTGCACAGTATGAAGCATACTTATTCGTAAAAGATGGTTAAATATTATAGTATTAACATTCTATATATTTATTGGCTACTCTCAATGTGATCATCCAATATGATTTTTATTAAGTAGCAGTCCAAGATATTTCATTTACTTGGAACTCCTTTCAAAGTGTCCAGATTACTGTTATTTGGAATCAAGAATGCGACTCTAGGTTTGTGTGGCAATATTATAATTTGAGTCTTGGAAGCATTAGGTGAAACAAGCTTTATAACAACCCTCTAAGGAATCAGGGAAACAGTAAATGAAAATGTTATACAGGATAGGCCAAAAAAATTTACGCTTTGGAACACCAGTTCTAAAAAGCAATCGGTTAGATTTTGAATTTTGATAATTTACCTGAAAAGTTTTGATTTGATTGATTGATTAACTCATAATTTAAACTAATATTATAAAATGGAAAATTAAACTTTAATTCAAAACCAAAAACTGACGAATGTTATTTCTATATCTAGAAGAGTAACTGCAGTGGAACAGTTTTCAGTTTGGTTTAACACGAATTGAATTTGTAACTCTTATGAGTCGATGGGTTGTTGAATGAATATTACGAATTCTAAACTGCTTTTGTGCGAACATTGCGTTTGTTTTGAATTGAATGAATCATTCTCTACATAAAACTTCAATAAGTTCTATTGAAGAAAACAAGGATCTGGGCTCTTTCCTTGTACCTCAGGTGAATTATGTTGTAGGTGCTAGTCACACAAAAATTATGTTGTAGGTTCTTGTCACACAAATGCAAAATTAGTACAAGCATAGAAAGCTCTCAATTGTAACTGTGGAAGTGCAATTAGCTGAAATAATGATGAAAAAAAAACTGTTCGCTAATTGGGTGCATTTGAACTAGGCTGCTTTTTAACTGGGCCTTCGCTAACTGGGCTATAGCCCAGTTAAAAAGCAAATGAACTTAAAAAATCAGCACTGAACATTTTGTTGTCAACATTAGCAAGGGGCATGTAAAAGGCATAAAAAGTTCGTGGAGGAGTGAAAAATTGTTAAATTTTACGAAATTGAGTCGTAATCCCATACAAACTGAGTAAATTTTTTTGCACAGTTGGGTTCACAATATGCTACATCGCAATAACGTATAAAGCATAAAAAACATTATTTAATTCATGTATTGCGCGATGAAATATGCCAGCCAAGATCTGATCTAAAGCCCCATCGAAATTTATTTTCATTCTAAATGTCAGCCCAGTTACCGAGCAGCATCCGCTAACTGGGCAGTGCACTTAGCCCAGTTAGAGAACGGTTGCTGTAATATTTCAACTTTTCTTTGCAAACTTACTTCCATTTTTATTCCATTACAATTGTCTATTCGTCAAGCAGAATGTGAAACATGTGGATATCTATTTCATGCTGCCGATCCGACTCAATTATTTTCTAGCATATAATGACATCTGTCATTTTAAAATGAAAGCTTATTTCCATCTTCATCCCCTTTAGAAATGAATAGAAATATTGCAGAAAAATACGATGAACACTAAAAAAAAAGTAAATCAGCACGCAGTATGTATTAAGGATCAAATCATAGATCACTATTAACTTACAGTCGGGCGGGAAGGTTCAGTATTCAGTTGGCACGCCGCTTAATTAAAAACGTTGTCGCGGCTAAGCTGATTGATGAAGATGCACACCCTCTGATCATCGGAAGTCTGCTTGACCCAGTTAGCTTCTCTACCGATGGCGAAAATGTGTAATGAGAAGCGCAGAGTATCCTTTCCTTCGAGGTGGAACCAATGACGCTCGCACAGAAGCTCTCCGTCTTCGTTCTTGGTTTCGATCAGTGGAGTTGGCGGTGGGGCGGCGGCGGTACATGCTGTTTGTTGAACTTCCTGCGTCCAACAGCCGTCCCGGCCCTGCGTTTGAGTTGGGAGACGGGATCTTCTGAACTTCTACTACAGGCAAGTACGCTGTGTTTTCAGACATTTCGTTGTCTGATTTGTTTGTTGTTTTCAGTTCATATCCTAGCCAGCTTCGAACAACGTTTGCAAGCAGGATACCGGGACGCACAATTGCCGCTAGTCTTGAGGAAGTCCCTACTCCGCTCAATGCAGTCGAGCCCTTCCTGTCAGCGACCAGCAGCCGTCCCGGCCCTGCGGTTGAGTTGGGAGGCGGGGTCTTCTGGATTCCGAGTAAAGTTTCTGCGCCACGTCCGGGATACCGCAGGGCAGCCATCTGGGACCGTTGATATTTCTTCTCTACTTCAACGACGTACATCTTGTTATCGGAGGACCACGACTGTCGTTTGCCGACGACCTGAACATTTTTCTGCGTATCTGCTCAGTAGCCAACTGCCGTGTCTTCCAAGAACAGATTGGTGCCTTTGCTGATTGGTGTATTCTAAATCGATTGGTGGTCAACCCGGCTAAGTGCTCAGTCATAACCTTTTCACGGCAGAAACGACCAATTGTTTTCAACTACAATCTTCTCGGCACGACCATCGAACGAATGCGGTGCGTTAAAGACCTTGGTGTTCTGCTGGATTCTAAACTGATGTATTCGCAACATATTTCATGTGTTGTTGATAAAGCTTCAAGAACTCCTGGTTTTGTTTTCAAGGTGGCGAAAAATTTCAGAGACATCTAATGCCTAAAATCACTCTATTGTTCTCTCGTGCGATCTACACTGGAGTACTGTTCAGCAGTTTGGAGCCCGAACTATAATAATGGCACCGAGCGAATCGAATCTATTCAACGTCGTTTTCTATTTCGTCTTCCTAGCTACGAAAGTTGCTGTGGATTAGTGAACAATATGGAGCCTCTGCGAGTCCGTAGAGACGTTTGCAGAGCCTATACTGTCACAGATACTCTACAATGAAGAACCGACTGCGAAACAATCCTGCAACAAATCAACATCAATGTTCAACCAAGGCCAATGCGCAATAACTCAATGCTGAGGCTTCCTTTTCGCCGCACCAACAATGGGTTGACCAGCGCTATCCACGGGTTGCAGGGAATGTTCAATAGGGTGGCGTCAGTTGTTGACTTCCACCTGACGCGGAATGTACTTCGTCGGAGATTTTCCACCGTTTTTGGAGAAATCGACGCACGGAGTTAAAATAATTGTATAGTTTTAATTTTTTTTTGTCATGACTTGACTAGGATATTGTGTAATCGTTATTCTATGTAATGTTCTTTTTTTTTTTTAACCAACGTCATTAGGACCGGAACTGGGTCTGTTGATGCATAACTACAAATAAACAAATTTTCGGGTTATTAAAGCTTGATCAAGTCTAACAGAGAGGAGAGCCCCTTGCTGTCGGATTTAGTTTCCGTGCTACAATGGGTGGTAGTTATATCATCATATCATACATTTAATAAATTTGTTTATTGGTATTGTGATTGGAAAGGCAATTTTTTTTACAGAAATCATCAAACCTAGCTCTTTGATCACTTTTACTGCTGTCCTTGGAATGTAACTAGAAGATTATAAGGAAAACTTTTTAAAGAATGTCTTTAAGAATAATCTGTGCCTTTTCAGAAAAAGGAAAACATCGAAAGACATACGTTTTTTAATTGAAATTTTATCTATGATAGTTGTAAAAATCTACTCTGTTTTTCAGGTTTTACAGAACCTTTAGACAATTAACACATACCTATATGTTTCTTTTCAGTAATAAACCCCTGGATATCAGATGTATTTTGTGAATACATGTTCATCATCAAAAAAAAAAAATTATATTATGTAGTATTTCATTATAACACCGTATTATTTTCATCATATCATTGTATATTATTTAATTTAATCATATTTAATTTTCAAGATGTGGATTTTCAACTGTTATAAACACATTAAATAAAATGCTGTTCAATTCTGCTGCGCTTGTTTTGGATTAGATGAGATTAGATCAGTGACCAATCAGTGGATGTCATCATTTAAACCTATGCGATCCACCACAAATGACTTTAGCGGTGCAAGGAAACGGAACAGCATATCGACATTTTAGATATGCTATTCTTTATGTATAATTTCAGGTCATCAATTGAGTTTCCAAGTTTTGTAAAATAATTTTTAGGTTCATAATAGATACGCAAACCCTTCTACAATTGCAGCAGGACAACAATCTGCAGACATGTGTAATTATTATTATCATTTTACATTATTATATCCCTTCACTATATTTTATACACCGTTCTATAAGACATTGATATTGATTTTACTTTTTTTTTTATTACCATTTATATCATTACATGGATTTTCATGATTCAATTTAATTTAATTTTATTATTTTCCTCTCGGAGCGTATGGTACGGTATGTCCACGCATCCATCCTCCCCTGTACAGTATGTCCCATAAAAAAAATGCGAAAATCCATACCTCAGTTTCAAATAAGTGTTTTTCATAGAAAATGATAAAAAAAATCATAATTTTATTTAGAGAATCGCTTATTAAGCCATTCATGATTACATTACTCAATATGTCCACAATTTTTCTCGATTACCTTCTCCAAACGGGGACGGAATCGAGAGCATACCTTCTCAATGTATGAGACATTTTCAAGCCATTGGACGCAACTGCCCCGAAAACCATGACTCTGGCCGGATGTTTGGTTGTAAACTTGAATTTCACGTTCTCTGGAACATCCTCAATCTTCTTCGGCGAAATAAACCTGTCTGTACGTGTGTTAGATACGCGGTTGATGGTGAACATTTTCTCATCGGAGAATACGATGATGGTATGCTTCTTTTTTATTGCTGACACCAAACGTTTCGAGCGCTTCAGTGTCGCTTTACTCTTGCCCTGGACGAACATTTCAAGTCATCTTTGACCAACCGTTGTATGGTAGTTTTTGAAATATCGGCTTCCTTAGCCAATTTCCGGATCGATCTGATAGGATTTCGCCTCACTTTGTCTCTCACTGATCTGATGACCTTCGGTGTGCGAGTGGACTGTGGACGGCCACTTCGCGGCTTCCGTGGACGTGGTCCATCAAGGAGTGAACGTTGGATTCGGTAAACGATAGCCAGGTGACATCCCACAATCGGGCTTTGTGCAATTTGTTTTACGGGCTTTTGGACGAGCAGCAAACTTGTCACAACCTCCTTTGCGTACATTTTTCTCAACTTTGTTACTCGCGAACCACTGTTTTGTTTACATCGTCTCAGAGTATACAGTCAGATGATTACACGCACGCATTAAAACAGTAAAAATAATGTTTAAAGCTACCCAAAAATAAGTATTGAAAACTTTCGTATTTTTTATGGGACATACTGTATATTCACAAAATGCGTTAAAGTTCAAATCTATTTGGTTGAATCCAACTCATTTTACAGATTCATCTTCTGCGGTAAATGCAACGCAGTAGGCCTGGCCGCTATGATGCTTGTATCATGTCTTTGATTATTGACAAAAAAATAATTGGGCGTCATCTAACCCAACTATTTCCAGGATACTTTCTCGAACTGGCTGCGTTTGTATTAGATTAGATTAGATTAGATTATATTAGAACACTTCTCATCAAGTTCCGGACAAGTGTTTCATCACATTTTTTGGACGCCTTAAGCCAAATTTTTTTGAACTCCAGCATTTTCTCAGCTGCTTAAGCAATATTTTGAAAACCCTCTTCACAATCTCCCAATAGCGTTCGATGGGCCGAAGCTGAGGGCAATTTGGCGGATTTGAATTTTATTTTATTTTCGTCAACAGATAAAAATGTTCATCCCAATGACCCTTTAAAAAATTAAAGTACATACGAAAATTAACAAAACTTAACAAAGACATATACGGAAACAACGCTTATTAACATCACGGGATACATTAAAATCAAACACATTATAGCAGCTGTTGAAAACGCGGCACATGCTTTGCACAGGTTCGTGTTTTCCGTAGTTGGTCCTTGAGTGTCGGAACACGAAGAACTGTTGTAAACGGAGATTTCGTCGTCGAGTGTTGATGGTCAAGAGATCCAGTAGACCGGAACAATCAACATTTCCTTGAAGCAGATCACCAATGAAACACGCTTTGGCTACCATACGCCTACCTTCCAACAGTTCCAGGTTGATGAGCTTACACCGACTTTCATAACTTGGCAATCTGCGAGGGTCTTGCCAGCGAAGATGTCGCAAAGCAAAGCGTATAAACCTTCGCTGAACAGCTTCGATCCTCTGGACTGCGTTTTGGTAGAAAGGGGACCAAACGATGGCACAGTATTCCAAGAAAGGGCGAACCAAAGAGCAGTATAATGCCTTCAGACAGTAAACGTCCTTGATGTTTTTTGCGAAGCGGAACATAAATCCTAGCTGCGAAGAGGCCTTGGAAACAATATACGAAATGTGATGTCTTTATCAACGAAATCTATACCCTTTTCCGTGAACCATTTGAGAGTTGTTTTGGCGTAATGTGCCGACGCTAAATGCGGCCAAAACAGTGGAGTGGTACTATGCTTCTGATATAGAGGCAGCAATCTCTTCTGTAGACACGCAGATCGATAGATTTCCACATTGATTGTTCCAGTAGTATAAAAAAAACTTCCCCACTTGAATCGACCTGTCTGCATCACTTACATCTTCCCCTACGACGGCAGTGTAATATTGTGGACCTGGAAGGGTTTTTGAATCCTCTTTGAAATAGGTCTCGCTTCATCAATTGTCGCATAGTTACACCCTTTTCACGTAGACATGTGCTCAAAACCTTAATTTTCACGTCTTTTTCAATGCGCGACATTTTGAAAACGAAGAATTTTAACCGTAAACAAACGTAAAGTAAACAAACGAAAGATGACAGTCAAACGCACAGCATGCTATAATGAACACATTACAAGCATCACAAATACACGCGTACAACTCAAATGTACGTGGATAGCTTATTTTCGATACATTCCTTATAAATAACACTGCGATCGCAGCAAGCCGTGCTTCAAAACTGACGTGTTTTGTTTTTTGCTGCGTCGTTTTCGCGAAAAAAATCCAACAATAATTTGTAATTTAACTTGAACTAACAGTGAAATCATAAAATCTCCGCGTGCATTGTGTAAGCCGTAGTGAATACAATCGATTCACTCTCGAAATGTGTGAGTGTCGGTAGTATTTCCCCGTTTTTTGTTTTGTTTTTGAGCTTCGCCCCCGCACCTGGAAGAAGAGTTACATCAGCTTAGTTTTGGTTATTAGTGGCAATATTGTGACACTCGGGCATAATTTATTAGTTTATAGTGATTTTCCGCTTTGTCGCGAGTGAATCGATGATTATTAGCAGCTTTGAAGCTCGATATAGAGTCGCCTCATAGCGGGGATTTTCATTACTGGCAGAGTGTGGAGTTAAAAAAAGAAGACTAGTGCAATGTAGAGAACGGCCATTTGCTGGTCAGAAGCAGCAAACGAAAACAACGCGCATACGCGGGTGAAAAGCTTGCACATAAGTTTAGGTGCTTTCACCACGGGGTGTACAGAGTTTTGTTATGCAGGTTGCATATCTAGCGGGCGGCTTAGCAACGTTAGTTTTTGCGCATATTTAATCGCGAGTGCCTGAAATTAATTACGAATCAACGTCGAAAATTTTTATTTTTACGAATGAACAAGATAGTGTGATTGAAGAGGCGGACATGGGTGAGATCTATCTGATTTTAACTATATAACAAAAATCTTATTTTCAAATAATACTAAATCCGTGCCTGGTTTAGAAATTTGAAATTTCCAAATCTGGAAGTGTGTTGCAGTGCCCTTATCCAATTGATATCGGTAATGTTAACATGCGGGGCTTATTGTATGTGAAGGTAACCTTGGAATTGGCGTGACTCTCCAGACATTCTGAAATGGGTTGCTGGATCTGCAGTAGAGCTATCACTTTCTAGCTCCCGGATTAAAGCTGCTTCCAATGGACACTTGAATGATTGTTGTAAACAGATTTCTTCCATAATACCATTGCCGGCCGATGGGTATTAGATTGGACACACATACACATTCCTTATCAATTACACTGCTTTTTCCCCCTATGTTTCACTTCTATCTTACACTCGACCACAATATCCACAAGCTACCTCCGCTGTCTTTTCTCCACTGTATTCAAAACAGCCGTTGGATCATTGTATCTAACGATGATGAAATTCCTTGTCGGATGGTTTTTCGCTTCAAGGTAATCCTCGGCATCACTAAAACACTCACGAAACACGAACGCTTATTGTTCTTACAATTTAAAATAATTACCTATTTGGGCTCAATGCTGCCCATCTACAGGACTATGTTCGACTGATAACAAACAAATTCATACGCTGCTGCATATTCGTTAGAAGGGAAGAGAAAGTTACTGAATTCTCAGCTTTTTCATATAAAACAGACATGATATGATTGGGGGATCGACTTCATTCACGAGCGGTTCGGATGAGTTGTAGATCAACATCGATTCCCATGCGTTGAGGTGTGAAGGTTTCGTTATAGTTTTGATTAGTTTTTTATTTTTGCAGTCGATACGATACGGTTATAAACCGTCGCATGTACCGCTGCTTATTTATTATTTGTTTATTCGTCAACAGGTGAAATACTCATACCAATGACAATCGTGTTTAAGTTAAAACTCACATATAGACATAATATTCTTAACCCTAGTAAACAAAGATTAACATAAAAAACGTATGTTCGTTTCTCGTGACACATGAAAATCAAAAAGATGGTAACAACTGTTAAAAATACTGGACATGCATCGTATAGGTTCATTGAAGCCGTAATTGGTTCCTGCAGGAGGACAGCTAAGGAACAGATGTGTTCGAAGGTTTTGGCGACGAATGTTAATATCCAGCAGGCTGAGCAGCGATGCACAATCAATGTTCCCTTGAAGAATATCCGATGAAGCATGCCTATGCCATGTTGCGTCTCGACTCGAGTTGTTCCAGGTTGAATGAGCTTGCAGCGGCTTGTAAAACTTAGCAAATTGATTGAATCCCTACATCTGAGGTGACGAAGGGCGAATCGGATGAATTTCCGTTGAATGGTTTCCATGCGTTGAATTTCGTTCTGATAATATGGAGACCATACGACGGACGAGTATTCAAGGATAGGGCGTACAATTGTGCTTTTTATAGCCTACAGGTAATAAACGTTTTGCCAAAGCGGAACAAGAAGCCCAGCTTCGACGAAGCTTTTGACACAACGTACCCAACGTGATCCTTGGAGGTCAATTTAGATTCGATTAGGATCCCCATGTCCTTTATTGTAGTCAGTCTTGATAAAAGGCATGCTCGTTGTGTCCAAAAGCGTGGATTTTCAGGCAACATAACATTGACTACCTAAAAGTTCCATGCGAAAATCAAATGATACTCGTGACAACGAACGTAACCAGAAGAATGAACGTTCGATTTTCAAAATGCTTTGATATTCATTTATGCAAACCGGTTCATTTTCAATCTGAATTTCAAAATGAAATTCAATAAACCACAATGAATATCAATTACCCGTCTGGATTGGAAAATATGCAAGGGCAGCCTAGTCCAGGGTATTTATGCTCAACATTGCTAGCATCTATTCTTCAGGGATGATGATGACGGCCCTGGTTGTTCCATGTTCGTATTAGGATTCAAAATCACTTAATAATAAAAAAAAAATCATTACAAGAGATGATATTCAGATTTCGTCAAATGAAATTCATGCTTACCGATTGATAATCAAAACAAGAGTAACAGCAGATTTTCGACCCGCACTTAGAGCCGACTTTATTTATTGCAGCAAAGAAAATTCAGTTGGCATAGAAGTGACAGCTGTAACCATGAAAACTGGGAAAGTTCACATCATCATTACATTGGAATAAAATCATTTTCAATTCTCATGGATATTTTATGACAATCCAAGGCACTTATCGTAGTATTACGTCGCAATTGTACGCCTGCCAAGCCATAGTTAAATTGGAAAAGGGAGCGTCTGCGGCCAAAGGAACTTACCGAAAATGTGTACACAATCAGTGACATTCGGTTGATACGATACCATGCAGCTAAGGTTTCTAACTGTTGTTGCAAAAAAAAATTCGTCCTCCGGATTCTTGATCGTGTAGAAAAGCTTCAGGCAATCCAGGATGAAATTATCATCATTCATGTACAGCAGAAATAAAAATGGCCGGAGATGGCTGCCTTGAGGAACGCCAGACCAGACCATGAAAGAAGATAAAACGTGGTCTCCTATTCTGACGGACATTCTTCGTCCGGACAGAAAAGATCGGATCCAGAGAAGCATACTGTCATTCACGCCTAGTTTGTCAAAGTTGGCAACCGCAATTTGATGATTCATTTTATCAAACGCTGCGGATAAGTCGGACACTGGTTTCAATTTGGCGAATCACGTAAAAAGTTAAGTAAGTCAAATTAGTTGTCGTCGAGCGTTTAGTCATAAAACCGTGCTGGTCTGACGAAATTTAATGGGTGCAAGTGGAGAAACATCTTAGGAAACTATTAGCTCAAACAGCTTGGAAGTAGAGCTCAGCGCAGCTATTTCTCGGAAATTCGCAACATTTCTCATGCAGCCCTTCTTAAAACTCGAAAAAACATATTACTGTTTCCGGCAGTCCATGCATATTTCCTCGCTAAAGAAGCACAGATCTAGAATGCGGTTGTTTTCGTTTTCGATGCCATTCATTTGTTGGAGTCTAGCAGTGCTGTACTCGTCCAGTAGTTTATTTGATGCCGCGTTGATTGAAGATGGGGAGGTAATCGTGAAAAGATGACCTTGAGAACTAGAATACCAAGATACTATGCCCAAATTGTAATCGCCCAGGACGATGATGTTGTCTTGTGGTCACGATGCTTTACGATGCGAGTCACGATGCTTGTCGATCAAACTTTCGTCGTTTATTCGGTTCTTAGGTATTTACACCACGCACTGGTAAAGAGTTGCGTCTACAGTGGTGATAGCGATCCATAGTTGCTCCAGCGTCAAACTGCCAGGAGGATTTAGGATATGAGATTGGAGAGTCGAGCGGACAACTAGCAGAACACCTCCTTCGGTGTATTTATAACTATTCGAAGGCGACCGATCTTGACGATGCACGGAGTATGAATCATCGAACAATTGACTCGTGGAAGTGTTTGTGTTGAGCCAAGTTTCACAGAGAGTGTAAACATCATAGCATCCATCGCTGTAGGCAACCTGATACTCGGCAAAAGTGGTCTTGGAGAATGACGTATGAACGCGATAGAGTTGGAACTGAGGATGTGCCGGTAGTGTCTACAGAGCGCGAGCTAGAAGCGGGAAGGCAATCAGGAAGAGCTTGTTCAGTAAAAAAATGACTACTTGCCTGGGTAAGCAAGCTGGAGAACCCTTTCAACAGTTTCGACAACAGGTCCGCGACGACTCCGATGAACGATGACCGTATCAGGCAGGACTGTGTCGAATTGAGAAGAGGTCTCCATAAGGATTTCTAAGGTGCGTCGCGGTACCCCTGCAAAGAAGTGTTCGTCGTGAAGTCAGCAATCGGTGGTTTTCATTTAGGCTGAAGCTGAGTACTTGCATGGGTAAGCAGCCTAGAGCACCCCTTCAACAGTTTTGACAACAGGTCCGCGACGACTTCGAGAACGATAACTGCATGAGGCAGGACTGTGTCGAACTGAGAAAAGGTCTCCATAATGATTTCTACGGTGCGTCGCGGAACCCCTGCAAAGAAGTGTTCGCCGTGAAGTCAGCAATCGGTGGTTTCCATAAAGGCCAATGCTTGGTGAAGAGTTTCTTCTGATGTGACACGAATCGAAGGGGTTCTGGGTTCGGGAATCCAATTGTTTTCACGAGTGTCTTCGAATTATCGGAAGAAAATACCGTTTGGCCATGAAGACGGATCAAGAGCTGCTGTTTGAAAAGTTAGATCGACCCCAACTTTGAACGAAATAAAGTTCAAAGAATTTACATTAGTTCCGTGTTTGACAGGGCACAGCCAGTTGTCGATTGATCTGATTCCGCCGAGACGCGGTGTGATAACTGCATTATCGTTATTCATCCGACGACAATTTGTTGTGCGGCGATTAGCAGAGGCGGGAAGTAATGGGGTGGCTGAATTAATTCGATTTGAGAGCTGAAAAATTTGCTCACTATGCTTGGCTAGCTCCATGTTCAGTTCAGCGTTAGCTGCAGATTGGTTTCTAGTCAGTTTATTAACAGCGTCTCCGGAGGAAGTGATAGCATGTCGAAAGCGAGTTAACTCCATCAAAAACACACATTCGTCGTACCTCCAAAGCAGGTTGGGTGAGTGATACAAAACTTTGGCGAAATTTTTGTCGACGTTTGCACATCGCAGATAAACGACATGTTCACAGAAGCCCATACAAGTAATGGCTTCCTCAATTGTCTGAATTTTCCCCGAAAACCAGATCCCCTAAAACACTTTTCCCGAATGACGTTTTCCCGAGAGCTATTTTCCTGCATGTACCGTTTCCATGAAAAACGTTAACCGTTTTCACGAAAAAGTTTTCCCGAATGTACCGTTTCCCCGAACGCGACGTACCGGGCAATAACAATGTAATTGAGTTTCTTTACGATGCGAGAACAGGTTCTTTGTGCTGATGAAACACAATCCTGTTGTAGTCATTAGACAGAACGCCATTGGTCACTTAACTTACCTATGTTTTAAAACTGTTCATGCATGATACGATAGTATTCCGTTTGTCAAACAAAACTTCTATTCAAACCTCAACCAGCAACGACCGTATTAAGGCTTGCTTCATTTAGAATTGGAACAAACTGTTGCTCATATTGTGGCGCTCCTGGTGGATGGATTTGAAAGTTCTTGGCGCCCACGTGTCGGGAATTTTGTCAGCTTCACGTATGTATTTTTGACATGCCGCAAATCGACTGTACTTTGTAAACAATCAACATGGAAGCCGAAAGAAGGGAACAAAATGTGCACAGTTATTTGGAAAATCCATTGTGGTCTGCATCTAGGCTAGCTAAACAGCTAAAATTGCCCAGAAATACCGTATGGCGCGTTATCAAACGGTATAAGGAAACATTGATGACGATTCGGAAGCCTCAAGCCAATCGTCGGAGTGGAATTGTCGACCGGAAACTGCGTGGTAAGATTTTGAAGACGATTAAGAGGAATCCCAATCTGTCGGACCGTGATTTGGTCAGAAAATTCGGCGCTGCCCATAGTACCGTGAGGAGAACTCGACTCCGGGAAGGAATCAAGTCGTATCGAGCTAGCAACCAGCCAAATCGGACCATAAAACAGAATAGTGTGGCCAAAATCCGTGCTCGGAAGCTATACGACCAGGTGCTGACCAAGTTCGACGGGTGTCTTCTGATGGACGATGAAACTTATGTCAAGGCTGACTTCGGGCAAATCCCAGGTCAAAAATTTTACTTGGCCACGGCTCGGGGGGATGTTCCAGCCAAATTTAAATTTGTTTTTGCCGACAAATTTGCACGAAAATTCATGATTTGGCAGGGCATTTGCAGCTGTGGCAAAAAAAACGAAAGTTTTCGTTACAAATAAGACAATGACGTCGGAACTATACCAAAAAGAGTGTCTCCAAAAACGAATTTTGCCGTTCATTCGATCCCACGACCATCCCGTAATGTTTTGGCCAGATTTAGCAAGCTGTCATTACAGCAAAGTCGTTCAAGAATGGTATGCAGAGAAAGGGGTCCAGGTTGTTCCGAAAAACCTTAACCCACCCAACTGCCCCCAGTTCCGCCCTATTGAGAAATACTGGGCAATCATGAAGAGGAGACTCAAGGCAAAGGGAAAGGTTGTCAAAGACATCAATCAGATGAAGACCTGGTGGAATAAGATAGCTAAAACGATGGACGAAGAAGGTGTGCGCCGCCTAATGAGCCGTGTTACAAGAAAAAATCGAGAATTCCTTCGAAACCGTGACGAATAATTTTATCCGTATTTTTTCTTAAAAGTATGAAGAAAACGCTACATTTGTATAAAAAAAGATCTTGAATTCAATTATAAATAACTGAAATACAGGCAATTGTTTTTGTTCCAATTCTATCTGAAGCAAGCTTTATAACGTTCATATTTCACAAGAAGCATTCATGTGCTCTTTATTTCCACCTTTACCGTGTTTGGCACAAAGTCGGTTCAGAGGATTGTATTCAGAATGATTTTGGGCGAAGTTTCAATCATGATTGATAGTAACTGAAATGACGGTATCTAAATTATGTTTGGATTTCTTAGCTCAAAATGGTTTTTTCCGCATATCTCATAAACACAACTTTCTTCTGTAAATTTCAAGAATGCCTTTGAATATGGAAAACATGAACCAAGCTTGTTCTAGATAAAGTGCTAAATTGTCGAAAAGCAACCTATTTTCAAAGAAGGGGGCATTCTCTTGGAGAGTAAGCGCTGAAACCTATGATGCATATTAGCGGAGGGTCTTTTTGTTTGTTTAAACGTACGTTAACTATGAGCAATTATTGTTTTTCAAAAACATTCATAAAAAAGCTAACATTGTTACAAAAAGATACCAAACTATTCATACTTCAGTTAATTATTTTCGACTAAAATCAATAAAGGAGCATAACATGAATAATGGAACAGTTGCACTACGCTATACATAAATGTGACTTTTTGTGACGTCAGTGCTTTTGGGTTTCATTAAATAAAAGGGGGTTACCTCCCTAAGAACAATTTTGTAATATTTGTGTTTATAAAAAAATTATGAAAATATAATACTCCTCTATTTATGATTGATTAATTACAAATGAAGCGTATTTATTAAGATATAGAGAAATATAAACTAATAACTCTAAAATTCGTATTAACATATTCCGTAATACAACAATCTTTTTTGATTTTCTTAATAAGTTTTACTTTTGAAAAAAGTTCGAGGAAACGGTACATTCGGGGAATAAGTACATTCGGGTTAAATTATTTCGGGGAAACGGTATTTTCGGGGAAACGGTATTTTCGAGGAAAATGTTTTCGGGGAACCTCTCCACGCTGATAGCCTTTGCGCAGCGGTCGCAAGCGGCGGTCATTATAAAAATCCGAACCGCGATAATTTATTCCCGACAGCAGAGATATCTAACATACTAATTCGACACAAAGGGCGTAGATGTGTGAACGACACATAGCGATTACGACGGTAGTATTAACACACATTAGCACATACAGATTCGATTCACTGGACGTACACGAAACGACGATTTTATGATCTTAAACAGTTAAAACAGTTAAGGGTCCTCCCTTAGCTCAGTCGGTAAAGGCGCGGCCACAAAGCAACACCATGCTGGAGGTGGCTGGGTTCGATTCCCGGTCTGGTCTAGGAATTTTTCGTTAAGGAAAATTTATCGACTCCCTGGGTATAGGGTAAGATTGTACTTGCCACACAATCATACTAATGCAAAAATGATACCTGGCATCGAAAGCTCCTAATCAATAACTGTGGAAGTGCATTTAGAACACTAAGTTGAGAGCAAGCAATAAGCTAATTGCGAAAGCAATATGTTTGAAACGCTGAGAGAGAGAGAGAAACAGTTAAAATTAAGTCAAAAACTTGAGACCGAAAACAACATGCCTGCAATAATGAATGCTGTATACATGAACTATGTACTATTCAATCAGTTTCCGATTATCCACAGCGTTTTTGTGTTCTCTTAAGCAAACCATCACTTTACGACCTTTTTCTGATGTACACGGAAGAATTTGGTAAATCCCCGAATTAAATAAATTGCATAGAACGACTGGCTTAAGTGTGGTGATGTTTTCTTTATGTGTTGCTTTCGTTTGTATTTACGTAGATTTTTTCCCGTGAACTCCTTCTCGTATCCATTCATCTCAGCTGCCTGGTGGATACGTTCGTTTTTTTCTGAATTCTTTTATCTCCATAGGATGTCGATATCGGTTGTCGATTGTCTGTGTCGGTTTACGTTAAATTCTAGATTTCAAAGTGTCGTCCTCCGTCCTGGTGATCTTTAAATCCTGGAAGGGTAGTTTCCCATGGATTTCTTTTTTTACCGTAAACTTTATTGATCTGTGACGTGAGTTAAGCATCCGGATTGTTTGATCTAGGTGGCGTAATTTCACCGGTTCCAGGACATCGTCAACATAACGCCACCAAACTCGAGAATATTTTTTCCATCTCAGCATCTACCTCGAAGTCGCTCATAAAAAGGTTCGCCAATAGGGCTGAAAGTTTGCATCCCATACTTAGATCAAACCGTTTTATTATAGAATTTTCCTCTAACTGGCTGAGGAACTGAAACAACTGAAAAAAAAGTCCAAAATGTTGACGCAGGCTTCGTAGAGCTTCGGCGATTGGTACGCTTGGAAATAGTGCTGCATCGTCAAACGATACCAAATGTTCACCTCGTCTTAGCTTAAGCCCTTCTAGCTGTTGAACGAGATCGACAGAATTTTCACACTTTTGCCATGAGCTGCTTCATCATTTCCTCAACTAAACAACAACTAAATAACATTTTTTCGGTGGGTGTGCAAATGTTCGAGCAAATGGGCCGCAAATCGGTGTTTCATGTATCTTCGGTAGGCAATATAGTGATGCTACATGCGGGTTTGGTACAGTGTACCCCGATAATTTTGGCTCACTGGTTCTGTCAAGTCGAATGAATTCTAGAACAAATTATCAATTGAACGTATTTACATCGACTTTTATTTTCAAAGCTGTGTAGCTCATATTCGTACTAGATGAATATAATGCTGACGATATGCTGTAATTTTTCCTAAATGTTAAATGGTAGATATTTTTACCCTTCTTACAGAGAAGCATAAACACACTCGAGACTTAGAGTACTAGCAAAATATTGAATAATTTAAAAACCGTAATTATAAAAACACTCCGAAATTGAAAAATATCCGAAAGCTAGCAAGACGTGAATAAAATGGCAGCCTTCACAGTAAGATGAGAATACCTAAAATAAGGTTTTTATTTTACCTAAAACTGGGTATTGTTGACTATACCCCAAATATCGGTAAAATTAAACGGTACTAAATGGTCGTTTTTACTGAAATTTGAGTAATGTTAATTTTTCAATATACAGGGCTGGTAGCGGTTCACTTTTTAGTGACTTGGTCACTATTTCAAAGGCAGTCACTAAAAAGTCACTATTGTCTACGAAAAGTCATTTTTCCGAAAATTGGTCTCTAAAGTCACTGTTTTTAATTTTTTATTATTCGAATATAATAAAATAATTCGGCCTTATTATTCGAATATCATTTCAATTCAAACAAACGATTCCTGAACATGGAAACTAATTATTGGTATTTGGTTCATTTTTAGAATAGTATGGGGAAATGCACTTTCCGCCCTGAATGGTTGCAGAAAACTAATCCTTATGACTGCCTTGTTTCGGAGTAGGCCCGAAAACATATCGATAACGAGGTGTTCTGTATAATTGTGGTAAGGCCTTAACAATATCCAGGGGTTTTCTGGCTTTTGTGCCGCACGCAAATATTGCAAGGCATAAGGAGGGAAGGATGGTTCTTCGTGGTCTAAGTCAACTGTGGCTGTGTCGTGATCGCGAATCAAAATCGATCGGCAACAAGCAGACCTCATCATCTGGTGCGTTGATTTCTCAAGTGCAGCTCTTAATTACACGAGATACTGAATTCATATGGCTATTGAAATGTATTGCATCTGATTTTGGCTGCATACTGTGATGGCATTTGAGATACATTTTGTGCTATGTTTCCGAATGCGGTGCGTGCAGATTTTTTATTGAGCGGAATTAAGGCTCTTTAGGCTGACTGTTGCTTTAGCACTTTTTCCGGGAGATCACGCTGAAAGGTGGGCGTAATTCTCTGTACATCATATGCTACAACGCGACAACGAATTCGGCTGGGAAAAAATGATTACAAACAACCATTCGGTCAAAGTCGAAGTCCCGGATTGTCTCAACGCATCTTCAAACGTTCCTCATCGGTTCTGCCAAAGCCGGGGATAAAGGGTGTTCCGATCAAACTTTGGTCAAACAGTAATGTGTGTGAGTCTGTCAAAGTTTTTATTAATAAGTCAAATTCTTTTTCTTTTTGAAGTTCAGTTAATACAGAATATATGAGAAATATTCAGCTAAGCTTCCTTGTTTACGGAATGCGAATTGTCGGGTCTTTCGTTTAAGATTTTGTACAGTCTCCGTGTCCACTTCATTCGCCGCAGAACGCCAGTTTGCCTTGAACTGTTTCTCGCTCACAACAGGTTTTTGAGTCGCTTGACGATGGCCCAATATTGTTCGATTGGGCGGAGCTCTGGCGTGTTGGGGGGGTTCTTGTCCTTGGGCACCACTTGAACGTTGTTGGTAGCATACCACTCCATGGCCTTTTTTCCGTAATGGCAAGATGCCAAATCCGGCCAAAATAGAACGGAACAATTGTGTCGCTTCAGGAAAGGCAGTAGACGTTTTTGTAGGCACTCGCTCTGATAAATTTCTTGGTTGACGGTTCCGGTCGCAAAGTAAATGTTGCTCTTCAAGCCACAGGTACAGATGGCCTGCCACGCCAGATATTTCTTCGCGAACTTTGACAGTTTAATGTGCTTGAAAATATCTGCCACCTTTCCTCGTCCGGTTGCCGTATAAAATTCCTGTTCAGGAAGCTGTTTAAAGTCTGTCTTGACGTAAGTTTCATCGTCCTGTACCACGCAATCAAACTTCGTCAGCATCGTCGTGTACAACTTTCGCGATCGTGCTTTGGCCGACGTGTTTTGTTTATCGTCGCGATTAAGAGTCACCACTTTCTTGTAAGTCGACAGTCCAGCTCGTTTTTTAGCTCTATCCACGGTTGAAGGCGCCACTCCCAGCTTCTTTGCGATGTCTCGGACGGAGAGGTTGGGGTTCCGCTCGAAACAGCGGGTAACTATTTTTGTCGTCGCTGTGACCTCCGGCTTTCGATTCCCCCGATCCAGCTTTCTTGGCTGACGACAAACGTTCACCGAACACTTTTAATACGTTGGTAACAGTTGATTTAGCCACATTTAACAATTTCGCCAACTTGGCGTGAGAGTAGTTTAGATTTTCGCCATGCACGTGCAAAATTTTGATGCGTTGCTTCTCTTCCTTCGACAACATTTTTATAATTGAAGTGCTAATCTCAAAATCAAAATTGAGGCATGATGCTACCCGCACACATCTTCAAAATTAGGGGTGTGCAAAAATATTTAATGCACGATGAAAGGAAAGTTTAAGTCGACCAAATTTCGGGTCGTTGATAACTTGAATGATGCTTTGCAGAATGCTGTACTATCGCAGAAAATCTTCTCATGCTGAGGCAGTTAAGGCTAGCCATCACGACTAGAAGAGTTTGAAAAAATACAGCAAGAGCTTGGAATGCCGCCCACCGTTTCATTAAACTCGTCGTATCAAGGTGATTATCTGTGAAAGAAACAACAGCAATAATGATTGAACAGTGGCCTGCACTTGTTAATTATTTCACTGTTCATATTTCCAAGAAACGTATCCCGATAACGAAAACTACGCCGTATTCAAGAATCGTAAGATAACCCGAGTATGAATGCGAGGTGTTGTTCGTGATATCGAGTGCTGTTCTTTTACCATCCACTGGTGTTAGTTTGCGAGGGTGTTTAAGCTGAAACTGAGTTTGGAAAAAAAAGGGGGGAGAGAAACAACGTTGGTTAACCAAATCGTTTCGAACAGGTTTAAATACAATACCATGGACCCCCGTTAGTTTGGAAAGCTAAAATTGAAAACACTTGGCGTTCAAAGTGAACTAACTAGTTTGAGTACAGTAGTGCATAAAGCGATTTTGAACCTTTGTGCAGTTGAACGCTGAATATTTACGTTTTTAGCTGTTCAAATTAACCGGGTTCCAAAATATGACATGGTATGTATTGGAAACTAAACTATGTGAAAGCTGAAATGCTTAAGAGTAAGTGTTATAGACCCTAGTAATTTTATTCGTCTGTAACATATTGCACAGCATTAAATTAGCATTCCTAATACCTACTTTTTTTTAATTATAAATTTGATGCATTCAGAACTCGAAATGTTTGTTCGTACTATCAACGTACTATCGTGACCAGACTATGCAAAGCGGGAGTGTGGCCTGCTGATGCAGTACTATCTCGGGATATATTTGACAATGTTGACAATGAAGACAATGTGTTATTACCTCCCAAAAAAATAATTATTGGGAATAAAATAACGGCTGAACTGACTAAATTGAAGGACAAGCTCAGCTTCTTGCATAAAGCTAAAAAAACATTATATCGCTTCTTGTAAACATATATTGAACGAATAAGGAATTCGAATTGCTTTCGTTAAGCATGGTCGATGCATAAGTCCATCGAATCGAAAATTCTACAAATCGCGAAGACACTTCCGTTAGAAATCAAAACGGACTTGCCAATGGATGACTGGAACCTGCTCAAATCAAATGAAATAAAGAATGTGCACACCAAAAAGTAGTCGTCGGAAATGCCCTAATGCAGTCTTCTCCGTGTACGCTTTGCTAATACGATCACTACTACATGAATATTAATGTATGTGTGCTATGATGAAGACGTCGTTTGGCTACAGTAACCTTTATTCAGTAAAATGGCGTCAAATCAAGAACGCGTGCGCGAAGCAATTTTGCACAAAAGAGTGGAAAATCCAGATATGTCGCACGGCGATATTGCCAAGTCATTAAAAATCGCAAAATCGACGGTTACTAAAGTGCTAAAAAACTTTCAGCAGCGCTTAACTTTAAAGAGAAAGGTCGGTTCCGGAGGTAACCATGATTCTCGTTTCGTCGCGGAGAGGAAGAAAGTGATTAAATAATTTAAGAAGAAACCGAATATCTCCGTTCGTGATGTGGCGGAAAAAGTGAAAATGTCTCCATCGTTCGTCCAGAAAGTGAAGAAAAGTGCAGGCTTGAAATCATTCAAAGTAGGTGTTGCTCCAAATCGTAACGACAGCCAGAACAAGAGCGCCAAATCTCGATCGAGAAAATTATATGACACTATGCTGAAGGAATACGACTGCATAATATTGGACGACGAAACATATTGCAAAGCTGACTTTAAGCAGATACCGGGACTACAGTTTTATACCTCGTTGCAAAGAGAAAATGTTGCTGATCGTTTTAAGCAAAAAATATTGTCGAAGTTCCCAAAAAAATATCTCGTATGGCAGGCAATATGTGGATGCGGTCTCAGAAGCGACATCTTCATCACGACTGGCACTCTAAATGGACAAATTTACGTAAAAGAGTGTCTGAATAAACGACTGTTGCCGTTCATTCGGGAACACAACGGTTCGGTGCTGTTCTGGCCTGACCTGGCATCTTGCCACTATGGAAAACTGGCTAAGGATTGGTACATTGCTAATGGTGTAAATATTGTCCCAAATTATTGCAATCCGCCAAATTCGCCAGAACTCCGTCCGATCGAAAAGTATTGGGCTCTGGTCAAGAGGAATCTTCGAAAAACGAATAGCGTAGCAATTGATGAGAAAAGCTTCAGGCGTAACTGGCAGAAAGCTGCAAAATTGGTGACGGATGACACTGTGCCAAAACTGATGGAAGGTGTCAAACGAAAGATGCGGGCATTTGGATATAACAGGTCAAATTGACTTAACTGTATATGTTTTATATTTGTATTTTTATGAAGTCTTAAATAAATGATTTACTTTTGATTTTCTCATATTTTCCATTTAATACCACTAATTTTCCGTTGACTACTTTTTGGTGTGCACATTCTTTAGATATGCAAGTCAGTGCAAAAGGGAGAATTGAGGACTATTGGAATCAGTTCTTTAGGATGACGACAACTAGAGGTGAAACTAAATATCGGCCGCTGTAATGGAAGCTTTGACGGCATCCCATGGAAATACTCATGTCGAGCGAGGATTTCCGACAACGGCTAGGAACCTTACCGACGATCGATCATCAATTTGTGAGAGAAAATTAAATTCGTTGATGGTAATTGAAGTCATTTGGAAATATGCCGCATTTAGTTCCCATCCCCAAAGAACTGCCCATGATGGCTAACAAAGCATATGCTAATTATAAGCAACATTTGGAACATCAAAAACTGAAAAAGGAGGACGAAAGAGAAGAAAAACGGAAGGAGCTAGCGAAGAAGTGAGAACAAAATAAGCAACAAATGAATAACTTAAAATCGTCGATAGAAAGAAAGAAGAGGAGTTAAAGACTCTCCGCAAGGAAAAGAACGAAAAAACGTGAAATGCTGTACTTATCAGTTCAATAACGCGCAATTGACAATGATATTTCAATGATATAAAGGACATTTGAGTTCTTTTTATTGTGGTTATTCAGTTATTTATTGCTCATTTTACTATTTTTATGGGAAAATCAAATAAAAGTCCAAGACATATGCGAGTAGTTTAGTGCTCAAATAACAACATTTGGCGAAATCAAGCCATATTTATTTGCACATATACTAAAAGCTGTTGCTTTATTTGACAGATTCACCTGTCACAATTAGATTATCCAAAGATCATTTCTCATCAATTATTGCTCATTCCTAAATTTTTAATGCTTATCACACATTATTTGTTGGCACAGGCCTTAATAATTTAGTGGCACTTTTTTCATTTTTTATTGCTCAAATCTTTCTTTAAATTGATGATTAATTATGCTGCCATAAATAATTACTTCTGTACTGACTTTATTTAGCTAATTTGCGTGCTATGAAATGGAGCCCAGACAATGCTACAGTATTCCAGAATGGACCTTACATAAGCTAAATATAATGTTTTTATTGTGTAGGGATCCTCAAAATTGAAGACAAAGCGTTTTATGAAACCAAGCATATTGTTCGCTCTATGAACAATGGTATTATAAAGATCATTGAAATTAAGTTTAGAATCCAAGATTACACCTACATCCCTTACTCCTTCACATTTTCCAACATCTTGATTTCCTAATGAGATTGATACATTTGGCGTATTTCGTTTTCTGCTGAATAATAATAAATTACATTTTTTGATATTTAGTTGCAGTAAGCTTTTCGAACACAATGCATAAAATATGTGTATTTCATTCTGGAATATATTAATATCCTCCTGGTTTCTAATTTTTAGAAATAGTTTCACGTCGTCGGCAGGGTGGCCACAGAACCGGGAAAACCGGGAATTAACCGGGAATTTTAAAAAACCGGGAGAAACCGGCAAAAAAACGGGAATTTATGTTCACATGATTAATTATAATTTAGGTTGCGTGTGATTATCATCGAACCTCTAGTTATTCCTATCTTAGCGTGTTCATCCACAACGATCTGTGAAATTCTAGAGTGTGTCAATTGATTTTCCTTCTATGAATATCTTGGCTCATTCTCGAAGTGTGTCGCAACGTGTGTTCTGACGTCTAATCTCTTTTCGCTTTCAAGCGCATAGAAACTATAGGACTTGCTGTCAGGCAAAAGTTTCCCTATCAAAACAATTTACATTCGTTCTATGCGTTTGAAAGAAAGGGGATTAGACATAAACCTAATAACCTAATAATCAATCTCTTTCGTTCACCTTTTCGCTTTGTTGGTGATACTGAGGTCATATTCGTCGCCCAGTTCCAACAATTTCATTTGCGAATTAACACTCATCGTATTTCGACAGCCGTTTTTTTTTTAATTATAAGAAGCGATACCAGTGTAGCATTACCACAATAACCGAAAACGGCTTTAAATCAAATATATAGCTATCTTGTTGGAATTTTCCTTTATTTTTATTTGGTACAAGCAAGGATGTTTCGAAATCTCCTTATCCCATTTTGTCCTTTTGGCTACGCGTTTCATTTTTTTTTTTGGCAGGAGGTCTGTATTTTCTTCGTTCAATATTTCTTTCTCTGTTAGCTGTTCATACTGACTGTCAAAACCATAAATAGTGAGAAAAAGAATTGAATGGGTATAATGAGTTTTGGGGGGTTGTTTGGGGTTTTGGGTGGTTGGTTGTTAATTATGAAGTGGTTTTTTTTTGTTGGGGGGGGGGTAAAAAAAAGAAAAAAAAGGTTTGTATTTTGTTTTTTGCAGTGGTTGCTCAGGGTAGATGCTTGCAGCGGGCCAAAATGAAATTTTGCGCCAATGCCACGGGCCGCAATGAGTTATTTTTAATGGCTTAAAATAATTAATAAAAAACAGCTTATTTTGAGGACACGTTACTAGTAGATGTACCTGAAATGTAAAGCAATGCTCTTTCTTCCAAAATAAAAAAAATTACAAACAACAAAATGTAGATTTATATCACATTCAATTTATTTGAAAATCAATAAAAAAAACTTTTCGCATTTTAATACATAATTCACTTACATTTTTCTTGAGCAAGCTTATCGAGATCAGCCTTCATGCTAGAGGTCGAAATACGCAATGAATTGTGCAAATGTTCATCACTTATCTTATTTCTTGCTTTTGACTTTACTTGCTTCATCACGGAAAACAGTTGTTCACAAATGTATGTGGATCCAAACAAAGAAGCTACGAAAAGAGCATGATTTCGCAGCTCTGGGAAGCGCTCTTCCGGAACAAATTTGGCATAGAACTCCAACAAATCATGTCGATCAAATTTTTCTCGCAGTTCCGTGTCGCACTGTAACTCAATTAGTTCCATTTGGATATTATCTGGGGCTTGTTCAGCATCAACACTGAATGGAGCAGAAAAAAGTCTTAGAATTTTGTCATGCGCTTTGAAATCTCCAAATCTACGAGAAAAATCATTTTTCATTGTTTGGAGTGCGTCAACGTATTTTTTAGTCAACGTCACATTGCATTTTCCGAGAGTAGGGAAATGGGCAAAGTTTAGAATTTTCATCTGTTTCTCCCACAACACGAGTTTGTTTTCAAATGTACTGATTTGATTAAACATGCTGTGCACCAATTTGCCTTTACCCTGGAGACTTAAATTCAAATCGTTCAGGTGCGTTGTAATGTCAGTCAGGAAAGCCAGATCTGTCAACCACTCCGCATTATCGAAAAACTTCACTGATTTACCTTTGCTCTCCATGAATTCGACGATTTCTTTCCGAAGATCAAATACGCGTCGCAGCACCTTTCTCCTGCTCAGCCAACGTACCTCAGTATAATATGGTACGTCACCATATTCTGCATCCGTGTCTACTAGAAGAGCCTGAAATTCTCGATGGTTCAATGCGTGCGATCGGATGAAATTAACTATGTTGATGACATCTTTCATGACATCTTTGAATCCCACGCTTTTGGCGCAGAGGTTCTCCTGGTGCACGATGCAATGGTAGGGGAGAATGGTTCAAAACGCACCGTTTAAGCAACATCGTGAATTACTAGGGAATGGAGTCTGAAATTTAGGAAGAAGTTATTGAGTATGGTGCATTACGATGTTTTCGTTGTAGATCAAATGTGATTTAAATTCAAAACGATGATATTTCATCATTTTTTTAACCTTTTCCAATTTGATCCCAAGACGACATCGGGGTAAAACGCCTGTTTCATTGCTCAATATGCACCCCAAAATTGGGGTAAGACGCACCACATCACTGGGATATGATGCACCACAATATTAGCATGCACCGCTTGTAAAAGGTAAAAACACGGCTATAAAAGCTTACTCATTAGAGTTGTGAAGTGAGAAGGTTGCAATACATCGCCAACTTTTTTTAGCTCTGTTTGGTTATCAAGCAGGGTACAGAATAAAGATAACAAAAGGTTGCTATATGTTGAAAACTCCTCATTATATACACGCTTAGAAAAAAGTACCCAACTGAGCAGTTAAGTGTAAGAAGCCAACGTTGTGTGTGATTATTTTTATCTACCATTGGGTTCAAATTACTTACTTTTGGGTAGAATTTTACCAGATGTAAGTTATTTATACCCAACGGTAGGTTAACATGATTATGCCCAACGTTTGCTTCCCACACTTAACCATTCCACTGAGTACTTTTTTCTTAGCGTGTAGACATATATAACGCCACGGTGCGTTCTGTCCCAATTTTAGTTTTGCATAGTTTTGTCTAAATATTTTGAAAATACGTGGAATTATAGTGAAGTTTTGATACTATCTTGAAGTTTTGTTGTGTGCAATACATGTGAAGTCAATTTATTATAAACCGTGGATATTAAAGCATGTTAAAACCTTATTTTAATAACGCTATTATTTACATGTGGGGTACAGTCATAACAATTTCTTCAATTTTGATCATATTTTGGTGTATTTAGTGTCTTATGGTACTACAAAATTTTGAGTTATGCTGTTTTATATAAAAATTGATAGAGTATCATTCCATTAAAGCTATAGTTTTGAAGATTTGAGCATGTTTATTGAGTGAGTCATTCTACCCCACCAGTGCATTTTGTACTGTTCTCCCCTACTGGGAGAATTGCTCTGACACTTCTGGTAATTTTCGAAGATGGGCAATTGCACCTTCATGTTTTCCTGTGAATAAACATTTTCAGTAATAAAATGATTAAGCACAGAGAACAGACAAACAAGCTCAAACATAATTCATAAATAAATAAATAAATTTAAACATACATAAATGTATGAAGAAAAATACTTAAAATTTAACACCATCCTTGGTACTAAATTTTCCAAGGCCGTAAATCTGATAAAGCTGAATATTTTGCATCAATTTGTATGCAACCCTTCAAGTAAGAAGTAAATAAACTTACGGCCTGATGCCAGCGCCAAATACATCAAATGTCCATAATAAATGTGATAATGCCAGTACTGTCAAAAGGCGACGTTCAAAATAGCACAACATTTTAGGCAAGAACTTTAAGGAGCTTGCACGTCTTTACACTGCGGTATAAGCTTGAATAATTTAAATAAGATGGAAAACAAAATACATACCACACATAGCGGGAGCTCCATCGGTAACAACTCCGGACATTTCCTTCAGCGGTAGATCAAACTTTTCTAGAACAGCGCACAGAGCATTAAAGATATCAATGCCCTTCGTCGTTCCTTTCATGGGGAAAAGGCTTGCCAATTCCTCAGTCACCTAAAATTTCTTAGATATGCCGCGGATAAAAACTGCCAATTGAGCTGTGTCAGATATATCCGTGCTCTCATCCAGCGCCACTGAATAAAATTCAAAGCTGGCAACTTTTTCCTTCAAACTCAACACAAGATTTTCAGCAATGTCTTCAACCCGCCTGGTGATGGTCGCCGGCGACAAACTCACTTGCGCAAAGATGCGACTTTTTTCGGGACAAATCATTTGAACCACAGCTTCCATACATTCCTTAACAAACTCGCCATCAGAAAATGGCTTCGAATGGGAAGCGAGTTTATCTGCGATAATGAAACTTGCCTTTGTGCACAACTCGTTTTTTTGCTTTCTTCCCACAAAAAAATTTTGCTGGCTACTCAAATTTCCCCTGAACTCAGCACATGTTTCAGCCCGCGCCACACCGACATATTTATCCATTTTTGACGCATGTTTCGACTCGTAGTGACGCTTCACATTAAATTCCTTCATAACTGCAACAGCTTCGTTGCAAATCATACACACCGGTTTTTGTTTAATGCACGTAAAGAAAAACATTTCAGACCACTTCTCCTGGAAAACACGTCCTTCATCAGCCACTTTCCGTTTTTTGCTAGTGCTGGCTTCCATTTTCACTGAATAATTGCTCGAAACTTCTCAGAACTACGCACGCGACTACAGAACGGAACCCATTGACAACAGACACTGAATGGTGAAAGGGTTCATTCACCAAAAGTTCAAAAGTGGTTGCGGGAGCGAAAATATGACTGCATTCTCTCTTTCTTTCTATCCCGCCTTTTTGGTCATTCATCGTCTGTGTAACAAGCACGGTAAAAATTGTTCACATAAAACTATGAGAATCACAATTATTGCACAGTAAGAAATGCAACTCAAATCGAACAGCAAATAGCTACATATTCAATGAAGTTCTCATATTTCTCAAATGCTATCGCGGGCCGCAGGATGAGCACCACTGTTCTAAGGTATGGGTCGTAGTAGATGTGACGTTGGGAAAGGGTCTAGTCTTCATGTCGTCGGCATAAATAAGCACTTTTGTTGTTTTCAGAACGAAGGAAATGTCGTTTACGTTTAGTATGAATAAGAGAGGGTAAACCAAAAAAAAAGAAAAAAAAAAATATATTCCAAACCAAAAAAGGGGGGGGAATGGAGGGGGGTTGTTTTTTTTTTTATTGATGGGGGGGTGTTTTTTTTTTTGGTGGGGGGGTGGTTAAATTAACTAAGCTGAAAAATGGTGGGGGGGGGGGGTCGTTATATTTTTTTTTTTTTTTTTTTTTTTTTCGCTACATTGTGCTGAGCAAAGTTTGCTTCTTCCACCATCGAAATGAGAGGGTATTTAGGGTTTTCGTTCTTTAATTTATGTTCCTCAAACGGAGCTGTATAGATCATGTCGCGTACGCGTGAATCATTATCTCCCCTGTCCATGATCACTACAGATTACCTTAATCCGCACATTGAAAGATCATATGACGGGTTTTTAATAAGCGAATCGTACACCAAGTGTCGAAATTATTTCGCTCGGTCTTCTTTTATTTCCCTGCCGTTCGTGGAACGCACTACCTAACCTTGCGGAGAATTGACGATTTGGGCCCTTGTTGGTCAAATTGGATGGTGTTTTCAATATTGCTGACAATATTGGAAAGAGGGGCAGATTTGTTAAGCAGATCATGCTTGGCCTGTGTGAATTGCGTAGGAAAAGGCTCACCACAAAATTATCGATGATCCTAGGCGCACAACTCGTTCGTCTCGGTGCTTGGGAGCATTCCAGAGAGCGCAATTTTTGGTGGTGCCAGATTTTTTTTTTTGCACGCACGTTTGTCCAAATTTCGATTTACACTATATATGTGACTTTTTTTTTCTCTTCTACACACCTATGTACAATACATTTGGCTTTTTGTGATACTACGTTTCCTGTAGTTACTGCATATGGAGTGGGTTCAATTACTCTTCTACAACGGACAACTGCTTATGCATGCATCTGATTTCTTCAACTAGCCAGATCTTCCTAGCAATGATAGTAGCCGTTTCACTCGCTTCACTGGATGGTTTCATGCTTATGCATAAGGGAACATCCATTAATTAAGTTACGCAGTAAAGTGACTTTTCAGACAAACCCACCACCCCACCCCCCTTAAATTTTTTGTTGTGTGGATTGTCACATTTTCCCACACCTCCCCTCCCACCTTACTGCGTTACATAATTAATGGACTTTCCCTAAGGCCTTGGCTTTTACAGCCGATGAGGAAATGCATATGTAACTGTAACATTTTCTTCTTTGTAATCCATCGCCCATATAAAATCATGAAAACATTTACTCTAAATACTTGACTGAAAGCAGGGCTTTTTAAGATACAATATAATTACGGGGGTTTTCAGGGACATAGACTCTGTTTTAATGCTTGTCTCTTAAATGTCTCTATTTTTTTTTTTCACAAGAAGGTATCTAAAGTCTTTTGTTTTATACAAAATGGACTCCAATTTCTCGTTGGAATTATTTTTAAATGATAACCAGAGTTTCAGTGTATAAGTTGACAGTTGTTGTTTCCAGATCGTTTTATCGTGATTCCCGTGCAGTACGTTCCTTGAGTTTCGAACAGAAAAGTTGTGTGTAAAAAAAAAATTGGAGAGTGATTTTCGAGACACGACCGCATTGTTCACTTAGGGCTACGTTACTATTGCATTACGCGCCAAATCTTATTCGGAGTTGACAGCACCCTCTCAAATTTCAATTAAACTTTCTGGACATGTAGACTTTGTCACAAAAAGCCATTTGTCAGTTGATATGTAGCAGATATTTAATTTCGTGATATTTTTTTCTATTTGTGCAACTGTCCAGTTATATAACTCTCGTAGGGTTGTTATGGTATTTCCACAATCTCGAGCAAGACTTGCCCTCTTTGCCATTCTCTTGAGAGTGCCACCAATAGCATCACAGGGACCTTTTCCATGGGAGGTTGCGGAAAAAGGCCATTCTGCTCTTGATTCATGCATTGACTAGAATCTACACTGAATAGCAAAGATTTTCTTATTTTTGTATTGTGCTGCTGCCCCATCAGACATAGAATAACTTTTCGAAAAGTTTGTCGATTGTTTCATTTTATCTATCATTTTTAGATGAACAACTAAATCCTATTCTATTCCTATCGTATTAACTGCAACTGTATCGCGAGTCATTACGTTTGCAAATTTATTGTCTTTCTTATAGTTAATTTCAAATGCGTGTATTGATTTTTTTTTTGTTTCTTTATTAAAGTGGCTTTCAGCCTCCTGGGCTGGTTCGCCACTTGCGTGTATTGATGCTTGAGAATTATTCCAATGATATATTTGGGCAGCGTTTTGAAAAAAAAAAATATAATCCTTTTTAATCCTTAGAAAGGATGATTGCTCTTTAAAAATAAAGTCATGAGTTATAAGTATGTCACTTTTATCAATGACAATCAATGATCGTCTGCAAGTTGTCTTAGCGTGCATCTATTTTCCAAGCAGTTATCAATATCTTTAACATAAAAATTATAAAGCAAGGGACTTAAACATGAGCCTTGGGGTAAGCCCATGTAGCTAATTCTGGAAGTTGTCAGTTGACCTAGATTAAAGGTCATTTGTTTTTCTGACAATAAATTATACAAAAAGTTATTTAAAATTCTTGGTAAACCACTACTGTGCAGACTATTTGCCAGTATATCTATGGAAACTGAATCAAATGCGCCCTTAATATCCAAAAACACTGAAGCCAATTGCTCCTTGTGTGCCAAGGCCAGTTGTATATCAGATGAAAGCAACGTTAAACAATCGTTTGTTCCTTTGCTCTTTCGGAAACCAAATTGCGTATTTGATAGTAGGTTGTTTGATTCAACCCAACGGTCAAGTCTTGATAGGATCATTTTTTCTAACAATTTCCTTAAACATGATAGCATAGAGATCGGACGGGTGGAACTATATTTAATTCCATGAGAGTGTTATACAGGCTAAGTAATCGTCTTTTAGCGATATCGGGGAGATTTTTTAGAAGGTTGAATTTAATCATATCGCTTCCCGGAGCAGAGTTATTCGATGAAAGAAGTGCCAATGGAAATTCCAACATTGTGAATGGTTCGTCCAGAAAACCGTTACTTCGGGTGGTATCCCGTAAATTCGGTTGTTTTGGGACAGAGTCTGGACAAACCACTGGGAAAAAAATGTATCAATTTCAACAAATTTTGTGAGAACTGATCCGGCGAAGGTCACTTGTAGCGAGTCCGACGGTGAATACGTCTTTTTTCCATCTACCGTTGATCCTGCATGCAATTGTTTGCATTCCAGAATTTCAATGGTAGACGAAGCAGAATTTGCAAGTCGCCCCTTACCTTCCATAACGTCTTCACACGTCAGGCTCGCCGCAGAAACCACACCATCTATCTCCACATCTCGAGATGGGATGTAGACGTAGTACTCGACATTATAACCTGCGTCACTAGCAATTTCATTTGCAATATTATACGTAGGTGCAGTAACACGCAGTTTGTTTCGGTTGACCTGATGAAATTCGGTCCCCGGATAACGCCGCGTCAAATTTCTTTTAATGCCCAAAAAATCTAGGGCTTTCATTTTCTGCCGAAAGTAGACAACCCAAGGAGAGGCAGAAGACGGCTGATAACAGCGCGCCCTAAAAACATCTTTGGGAGGCAAGTCGCCTCCCGTAGAATCATCCATGCAAGAACAAATTTAACGAACAGAAATAAAAACTAATAAATTAATAAAAATCAGATGATTTTTTTTTTGGGCCACCCTATGCAGAACGATTTACTATATGGGAGAGAGATACACAAAATACTAGCAGATGGGGGAACAAAAACGAAAATGTGCTACTTGCCCTTTGCTCGCTGCTGTTGTGTAGGCTATTGTCTTTGCCAATGTGCCTCTGTGCTATAGACAGAGCACCGGTTGCTGATCGGCTATGGATGGGGCGATGACCGTCACTGCTGCGATAATGCTGCTGGTGTTACCCTTTTTCCTCCGGGTGTGAAATGAGTGCATCGTCTGGTACCTGGACAGAACATCCGTCGGGCTCGGCCGGGGATGTCTGCTTCCCTTAAGGAACGCTCGGCTGGGTTTCGGCGGTTGAAAACAATCCACTATATTTGCACTAAACGCAATTACCGCGTGGTGTATTACGAGTTTGAAAATAAACGTAGTGCGGAGTGCGAAAATCAAACTCGACCGAAGCACTTCAGCGTTCGATGCGGAATTACATTCAATTGTACCAATGAAAACTTTAAAAAATTATTAATTGAATCTAAGCTTCATTAAGGCCGTGAAATTTCCTACATTTTGTATCTTAACATTTTTTAAAACATCATTTATGCAAAAAATTTCTACTGTTCCTAAAACAACTGTATAACTGGTATTACCTTACCTTACAAATCAGACTAAGGCCGGTGTGGCCTCTGCAGTACACAGAAGTTGTTTCCAATGTAATCGGTCCATGGCTGTACCTCGCCAGCCTCGCTGTCTGCGGAGGGTCCGCAGGTCGCCTTCTACTTGACGTGTAGATGTTTTAATATTGCTAACTTAGCTTTATGTGGTATACCTTTTTTAGCCGGGTTTTACTCAAAGGATTTAATCTTAGAAACAGTTATGTTATCTTATGTTAATTTTTTTTCTTTTTTTCTTTTTTTTTCTACTGGGTTGACAGTTTGTTATTCTTTTCGATTAGTGTTTAATAACTGGAGATTTTAATAGAACTTCTTTAAATATATTAAATGATAATGGTTGAGTTATGTCTTTTAGAATTTTTTTAATAATAATTATAGCAATTATTGGGGGTAGAATATTAAATTCATTAATATTTTTTAATCCTGAAATGATTTGTTTACCTTTTTATATAAAATTTTTAACTTTATTTGTCTGTATTTTGGGGAGGGGGGGGGGGGTTTATTAATTAAGAAGAGTAAAAATTTTTTTTTTAATAAATCTAAGATTTTACAAATATTCTACCTTGCTCGTTGCGCGCCTTCTACCTTGCTCGTTGGGCGCCTCTTCTTCTTGTACCTGTCGGTTCGTTTTCGAGAACCATTTTCACAGGGCTGTCGTCCGACATTCTTACGACATGCCCAGCCCATCGTAGTCGACCGATTTTTGCGATGTGTACGATGGGAGGTTCTCCCAGCAAATGGTGCAATTCGTGGTTCATTCGCCTCCTCCACGTTCCGTCTTCCATCTGCACTCCACCGTAGATCGTACGCAGCACCTTCCGTTCAAAGACTCCAAGGGCGCGTTGGTCCTCCACTAGCAATGTCCATGTTTCGTGGCCGTAGAGAACTACCGGTCTAATTAATGTCTTGTAGATGGTCAACTTTGTGGTTCGGCGAACTTTGTTCGATCTAAGCGACCTTCGGAGTCCAAAGTATGCACGATTGCTAGCCATAATGCGCCTTTGTTTTTCTCTGCTGGTGTCGTTATCAGCGGTCACCAATGAGCCCATATACACGAATACGTCTACTACCTCGATTTCATCACCGTCGATCTGAACTTGTGCTAGGAGGCTAACATTGTCTTCTCGTGAGCCTCTTCCCTTCATGTATTTTGTTTTTAACGCTTTAATCACAAGCCCAATCCCACCAGCTATAGCCTTAAGTCTGATGTACGTTTCCGCCATCGTCTCAAAGTTACGTGCTACGATATCACGTCGTCGGCGAAGCCAAATAGTTGGATACACTTCCTGAAGATCGTGCCACTCGTGTCTCTTCGAATCACACCCTCCAATGCAATGTTAAACAACAAACACGACAATCCATCACCTTGCCGTAACCCTCTCCGAGATTCGAAGGGACTCGAGAGCGTCCCTGATACTCGGACGACACACATCACTCGATCCATCGTTGCTTTTATCAACCGCGTCAGTTTTTCCGGAAATCCATATTCGTGCATGATTTGCCATAGCTGGTCTCGATCGATTGTATCATACGCTGATTTGAAGTCGATGAAAAGATGATGTGTGGGCACGTTGTATTCGCGACATTTCTGCAGCACTTGCCGAATCGCGAAAATCTGGTCCGTAGTAGCGCGGGCACTCATGAATCCCGCTTGGTATTACCCCACGAACTCCTTTGCAATTGGTGACAGGCTGCGGCATAACATTTGGGAGAGCAACTTGTAGGCGGCGCTCAGTAGCGTGATCGCACGATAATTGCAGCAATCCAGCTTGTCGCCCTTTTTATAGATGGGACACACTATTCCTTCCATCCATATAACTGGTATTGGGAGGGTAGGCAAAGGATTTGTTGACTGGACAAGGGTTCGTGGAGTCGCCAGTCCCTTGTCCCTTGTCACACGCGGCCTTCTGGCCGTAGTATTCCGAAGGTCCTCATTGAGATCGACTGGCCCTGCTACACCAAGCCATCTCTTTTCTCTTCTCTAGCATTTCAAGCTTATTACTTTCACAATTAGCTTATTGCTTGCTTTCAACTTAGTGTTCTAAATGCACTTCCACAGTTATTGATTAAGAGCTTTCGATGCCAAGTACCATTTTTGCATTAGTATGATTGTGTGGCAAGTACAATCATACGCTATGCCCAGGGAGTCGAGAAATTTTCCTTAACGAAAAATTCCTAGACCAAACCGGGAATCGAACCCAGCCACCTCCAGCATGGTGTTGCTTTGTAGCTGCGCCTTTACCGACTGATCTAAGGAGGACCCAAGCCATCAAGTAGGCTATATTTTCGGGGCAACCTGCTGAGGAAAGTCCTGCAGACATAGGTAAGCCTTGCACTGATGGTGGGTTCTGATCACATCACATCACTTCTTTTTATTTTGTGCATAAACGACATTTCCTACATACCTAAAAAATCCAAATATTCATATATGCAGATTACATGAAGCTCTTCATAGAAATAAATAATTCTAGCGACGCAGAAGAATTTCAGAACTAAATTAACTTATTCAACACATGGTATCGAAAAAGTTTACTTCAACTTAACGTGAAAAAATGTAACACAATAGCATTAAGCAGAAAAATTGAAACACTTCGTACGGAAATATATTTAGGAAACCAAAAAGTAGAAACATGCAAAATAGTAAGGGACTTAGGCATTATTCTAGACTTTAAACTCACTTTTGTAGAACATTACCACACTATTATAAGTAAAGCAAATAGCATGCTGGGCTTCATTAAGAGGTTCAGCCAAAATTTTCAAGATCCATACTGCATTAAATTATGATACATAACATATGTAAGACCAATTTTGGAATACTGCAACCAAGTATGGAATCCGTACTGTGCCATACAAAAGAACGCATAGAATCCGTCCAAAAACAATTTCTTTTATATGCCCTGTGGAAATTGAATTGGACTGTATTTCCACTGCCATTTTATGAAGCACGCTGCATGCTTATCAATTTACAGACACTCAAGGAACGCCGCGAATTTGCAATGCTTTTGTAAATCAATGACATTATTACACATCGTATAAAATCAGAAGTACTACTCTCGCAATTGAACTTCTATACTCCCAGCCGGCATCTTAGAACACGGAAATTATTCTTAGAAAAATCATGCAGAACAAATTATGCAAAAAATGGGCCCTTTAATCGAATCATGAGCCAGTATAACTTACATTGCGAAATCATTGGCATCACTATGTCTAAAAATCAAGTGAAATCTCGTCTAAAAGGCAACAGAAATAATGTATAGCATGTAAATAAAACATTGTAACTATTGTATGTAGTCTACATTACTTGACGAAATAAATAAATATCATAGTGCCTAAATTTTCTTTGCTATTTTGCTAGGCTGCCTTTAATCGAAGAGCCAGTATAACTTACATTGCAAAATCATTGGCATCACTATGTCTAAAGAACAAGTAAAATCTCGTCTAAAAGACAACAAAAATAATGTTTAGCATTAGCAATGTTAGTAAGTAAAACATTGTAACGATTGTAGTCTACATTGCTTGAAGAAATAAATAAATGTCATAGTGCTTAAATTTTCTTTGCTATTTTGCTAGGCTGCCTGGTTATCAACTTTCTTTCACTATATCACGTTGGAAATTTTCGCTTTTTCAGTGTTTCAAACATCTAACGACGCAGCGGAAGAGGCAAAAGGCTGCATTTTATTAGTATATGTACAATACTTATTATTTCATTACTACATCGTATTATTTTCATCATATCATCATTGCATATTATTATGATCATGTTAAAATTATTATTAAATAAATAAATAATAATAATGAAATTTCAAGGTTACAAGGAAGTTGATAGCAGATAGTATAGATGTTTCATTCCATTGTATTTTAAGGTGTTTTTTTTTTATTTATTCAGATAATTGGATATTATTAAAACTAATAAATGCTCTTCAATTCTGCTGATTATGAATATCCATATGTCATGAATCTATATATATTTTTTGTTTTATATATCATCAAATGTCTTATGGATACTTATACTTCATTTAATTGCGAAATAACCTTCACATTCCAGAGTTACATTCATCTTCCAATGATTGAGCTGTAAAGAGGCATCAAGCTGCATAATATTATCATATGCATATCATTATTAATTATTTCATCATGCGCCTTCAATTGAGCTTTACGAAGCTCGTTAATTCATTGTTTTTTCATAATAAATTTGATAATGTCTTAATACTACGATTAGTAGAAATTGGTATGAAACGAGTATGAAATCACGGCTTATGTTCAGGTCCTTGAACCACACCCGCGACGAAACGATAACAATGAACAGAATGAAACAGTCGTCCTAGATTTTCAGTTACTCTGATACTAAATGGTAAAATTCATCGTGTGAAATTTTGCTATCATACAAATCGCCTTCCTGTGCACCCATCTTTGCGAGCGAGTCCACTTTCTCATTGCTTGGAATTGATCAATGTGAAGGGACCCACACAAAGGTGATCAAATATGATCTTTTGATCAGCATATTCGGCATAACTCTGCTGATATCGTCTTCTTCGTACAAATCAACAACTTTACGTACTAAATCTGCATTCAGTCCATGTCCTAACTTGGAACGGGGTTTACATAATATTCCATCTTTGGCGACTCAATCCTTTACCTGCAAGGAAAAAAAATAATAAATTAGTTTTTTGATTATTTTTTCGAACATGACATGACATAATATTCAAAGATGTTCATAAACCTTGACTGTGTTGCTGATCGCGAGTACATTAAGGATCGGCAAATTTTTCCTTAAACTAATTCATTATTACCTCGTAGTCCGTAGGTTGGCGTTGAGATTTGTTTGGTCCTTATCTTCCAAAACGTCAAATATATTACGCTTAACTCCATCCATAATTTCCTTGGTTTTTTGCTGGGTGTAGGAAGCACTTCTCATTTTCTTCGTTGAAATTGGCAATACACGAATTCCCATGATGCCATCGTTGAATGTCTCGATGTTATATAACAAACTTATTTTATTAACAATAGACTCCGCTGAAGTCGATGAAGCTAGAGACGTAACGGATAGGATGGTATTGACTATGGATTCACTTTCCATATCTACAGGTCTCGTTGATTGCACACCACTGGTAGAAGGCACTTCCTCATCATTCGAAGGTGGTGGTTTTTGTTGGAGACGACACTTATTGCAGATTCGCATTCAATTATCCAATGGTATCTTACAACCTAAAGATTTTAATTTTTCAATAACACCATCTGTCAAGTTTCTAGTCTCTAAACCACACTTCTTTGATTTGGGTAGAGGTTTACAACACTTGAAAGTATTATCCATGTTTGAAAATAAACTTGCTTGTTTAACTTGAAAAGCTATGAGGATAAACTAAATTGATGAGGTGAAGAACTTCCCAATATATAGCACTTGGTTGACTTTGTACCTATCTTCATTTCAAATGTATGGCAGACTCCATTGTATTGAAATGTACCTATAAGAAATTTGTTCCAGACACGGGTATAAATAAAAATTTACCTGACTGCTGTCTTCTCAACGAGAGGTTTTAAAAATTCCAATATTACCGTTTTTTCAAAAACAAAAAAGAACTGTTAAGTTTGATCATTTACTTCAGATAGCATCAGTTTGCATCGCTTCCGTCGCGTCTAGAAACAGAAACGGGTAAGGCTGACAGCTTCCATGTCTGAGAAAGATTTGATTCTCAATGATAATCATCATGTAATATACATTTTTTTGTGGACATCGCGACTAACATTTGAATATGGCTGAAAATATTTTTACAACAAAATTTCAAAACTTCAGAACGGCGTTTACGAAAAAAGTTTTTGTATGCATTTTTATCATAATAATACGTAGAGGCTATTTTTGGTAAAATTATATTATAAAATACGCGGTTACACAACATTCAAAATATCCATAAAAATTTAAAAAATTAAAGAGGTGACCGTCTTAAACTCTTCACCAGATTTCAGGATATAACTTCAAGTTTTAAAAAAAAATTAAAAAATTCGAAGTGTGGGCCTTTGAAAAAATCAATGTTTTATGTTTTTTTTAGCATGAATTTACATTTTTTTAGTTTTACTGTTTTTTTTTTCTTGAAGAACATTTAATGACTTACAACTTCTTTTCAGACGACATTTTGATCAGCGTAATCGTTCACATGCTATGATTTAAAAAAAAAATAATCATATTTTACGTAAGCCGTTCTAGGAAATTAGTCCAGGAAATTTAAGGATTTTTTTTATGAAAAATGTTATCTTGGGTATAAACTTACATATGGACAAAATTTTATTAAAACCAGAAACTCTGGAGACAAAATCCATATATTTTTTAGCGTTTCTGGCTAGAAATGCTCGTATTTGATTCGACCCAACGATCAAGCCTAGCAATCGGACGGTATAAGTTATGATTAGACGCTGGTTTACTAGGTTTTTGAATGATTAATGATGATGATGATTATGATGTGCTAAGGCCTCTAAATGTAAAATTGGGTATTTCTTTTGCGCATCGTTTAGAGAAAACGATGTAAAACATATTGGTTGCTCTACGCCATCAATCATATGCGTATTCTTTATTTCATGCCAGGCCATAATTGCAGGCATCGGAAACCACTACTAAAGGTTTCTTAGGGTCAAAATATTTCAAAAGATTGGCATTAATTAACTCTTGTTTGATATTTTAAAATGCAGTCTGAGATTCGTTTGTCCAAACAAATTTCATCTTTTTTAAAAGATTGTACAAGTCACTCAATTTTGTGGACAAATGTGGAAAGAATTTTCAATAATAATTTATTAACCCCAAAAACGCCTTTAGTTCTGAAGTATTAGACGGACCTTTCGCAGCTCTAATTGTTTCCAATTTGTCGGGGCTGGGTAACAAACCTTTATCTGAAACTATATGCCTTAAATAAAGAAGACAAAAAAATTGCACTTTTCCCAATTTACTTTAACGTTCGCTGCAGACAATATTTCTAATACGATATACATATACATAGGTTTCTTCTACCAGGTCTTTTCCAGCTATCAGTACATCATCTGAATAGACGGTAACATTTTCAATTCCTGTTAATATTTGTTCCATTATTTGCTGGAATATAGCTGCACTGGAAGATGCTCCCTGAGGCAGACGATTGTATGCGTAAAGTCCTTTTAACGTATTGATAACCATACATTTTTTACATTTTTCTGAAAGTGAAAGTTGTGTATAGGCACCCTCAAGATCTAAGGCACAGAACACCTTGCATCCAGACAAACAGTTTGTCTAAGTATTCACAAACTCTTTCTCGCAACCTAAAAGGTACTTCATATGCTTTTTTAAAAATTGGGTGATCGTCCTTGAGAACCAACTCTGCCTCATAACCAACGATCGGGGATGAGAAATCTTTATTAAAAACATTGGAAAATTTGCTCTTAATATCGCTCAAACATGAAACATGGTCGTTGGTTTTAACATTGTGAACTTTAGTGGTTGGTTTTTGAAAACAGAATTCCTCCAATCAGGGATGAATACGTCTAACCACTCTCTACCTAATAAAGGAGTAAAACTATGTTGAATACTACTGTTATCAATAACCAGTAACTCACTGTTACTCTAGATCATTGCACGATGGCGTCATCAATGCAATTTTGACAGTTCAGGGAGCTTGTTTACGCGGACTTTGAATATTTTCGGTAAGATCAGTTTGAGATTTTGTGCTCTAAATTGATGACGATGCAAATAAAACAACCGGAAAACAGACACCAGTGCTTATTTTGACATCATTTCCTGAATCTTATCGTACAGAATCCGGGAAAAGCCAATGAAAAACTTTGTTTGAGCGGTTCCAATTCTAACACCTTGTAAACAAGCTCCCTGAACTGTCCAAAAGCCTGTCTTTTATACCTTTGTCTTTATAATTGCCAAAATCACAAAGAGAATCTTGCAGTTCAAGGTCAAGAATAAAACTCTCTGTAGTTTCATCTGCCCTTTAAATACGTGTGTTAAACTTAAAGCAATTGATCACGTCAGAGTCAATTTTATCGTAACGTAATTTAAGTTTTTGGATTTCAGTATAAGACAGCTCTTTAACCTTGTTCCCTGGGAACAGCAGTTTAATTTCAGAATAAATCGCAGGACCACTAAGAGTAAAAAAACTTGGATCTTTTCTTATTATCATCAATTGGATTAAATTCGACAAACTCTTCAAACCATTCTGCATTCTGCAACCAAGAGTTACCCACAACATATGGTTTATTAAACGGTTATTAACACCTACTAGATTCGTAGTAGTCATTACTATAAAGTGGATGAATATGACTGAGGAATCAAAATAAAAATGAAAGTAAGTGCGATAACAATGCAAGAACTCACCAATTGTTTTGCTATTTACTTATCTACCAACCTCCCTCCCTCCCCCCCCCCCTCTCTCTCTCTCTCTCTCTCTCTCTCTCTCTCTCTCTCCTTTAAATCCTTTAAATTTTAAATTCTTAGCTGTGTCATCTGCAAACAGATTAATATCACAAAATCGTAAAACACGTCGCATGTCATTAATATACATAATAAACATCAGGAGCCCTAATACACTTCGCTGGGGCACTCCAAGATCATTCCCCACGGGACTGGAAACAGAATCATTAAAAACAGTCCGTTGAGTTCCGTCAACGGGCCTAAAAATTGTTTCAGATCCAACAAAACCGCAACAATTGTATCTTTACTCTCTAAGTTATCTTTCCATTTTGGTAATACTAAATTCAACGCGGTTTAACAAGAATGGCTTTCCCGGTAGCCAGATTGTTCCGGTATCAACAGGGAATTACTATTTAAATATTCTAGCAACTGGCCTATCACAACAAGTTCTAAAATTTTCTCTAATGTGTGTAGCATGTTGATAGGACGAAACTCTCCGACTTTAATCGTTCCAGCAACCTTTTGAATCGGAACAACCAACGATTCATTCCATACTTCAGGCACGTGCCCAGTTTGTAATGATTAATAAGGTCCAGTAAAATGCGACCAATGACTTTAGCATTAACATTGTCTACTCCAGCCGATTTTCCGAATGAAAAGCAAATATTTCGAAGTTGATAGGGTGAAAACCTTCAAATCTGCAATTAATATTAACTTTATTTAAATAGATTGATTGATCAATTAAGCACTATTAACGAAATAATCATTAAGCTTAGATGTAATTGCTTGTAAGTGAAATGATGATTCGTTAGTGATCGCTGGATTATTGATGACTTTCCACAGACAGTCCAATCAAAGCGATCTTGAACCGAAAGATAGGTCGAGTCTGCTTTCTTGAGCAGGAGGTATAGGTATACGTGTCGCTTCACCATTGACAAGTTGAAATCGTCACATAAATCGTAAAAAAATGCCGCCCTATTGTCATCGTATAGGTCCCCCACCCATTACCATAGGAATTTATGTCGCCGCTACCAGAATCAATGTTGGCGACGGTAAAACAGAAATTATGTTCCAGAGTTGACTGCGGCTAATGGAAGTTCTGAAAGCACGTAAACTGAAGCTATACAAAGTTCTTTTTTATTTGCAGTTACTTGACAAGCCTGAAAGAGCTGGAAGTGAAATTTTGTAGAAAGGGTAGCACATATTGATCCCTAAAAGCACTCCTCCTCAAGACTCGTCTCTATCCAGGCATATAATGTTAAAATCGAGGAAGTTGAGTTCATTTTCTGAAGAAAACCATGTTTCACAAAGAGCAAATATATCACAATCGGAATTGCGAACTAAAAATTTGAACTAAGGCTTCCACTCTTACTTTTGAATCAAAACCTCTAAGAGGGAAAAAAAAACTCTTCTAAATAAAAGAATGCCGTGACGAGACCAGGCGATGTTAACTGACTCAGCGCACGATAAGGAATGATTATCCAAATGATTTCGGTAGTTTTACATGCGGGGCTTATTTTATGTGAAAGTAACCTTAGAATGGCGTGACTGTCCAGACATTCTTAAAAGGGTTACTGGATCTGCAATAGAGGTATCACTTTCTAGCTCCCTTATAAAGGCTGCTTTCAATGGTCACATAAAGGATTGTTGCAAATATATATCTTCCATAATACCATTGCCGACCATTGGGTGTTGTTGTTTTTTGTGAATTCATTTATTTGTACAGTTTTCATATTTATATACATCAGTTATCTTAGAACTAGGGTTAAGGGGGTAGAACCGATTACTCGCGGTCGTCTCGAGGTTAAAAGGAATTACAAATTTATGGATGGGAAAATTGTTGTGGGAATTTTGAACAAAGCATAAGGAACAATGGTTTTCTTATATCTAGAACTTCTAATTACAATTTTTGAATTGAACGTTTTCAATTTAAAAAAAAATCACTCACTCACATACACAACCACACTCACACACACAACCACACTCACACACACAACCACAATCACACACTGGCGCACACATTCCTCAAAAATTTAACCTAAACAAGTAAGTTAATCAAACTACAATCTATAATTAATGTTAGATAAAACACATGAATGAGTTTCATAAACTCCAGATCGCGTGCAGCCAAAATGTCTCGAATGGGTACATTGGGTTGTCCACCTCGAGCCCGAAGGGAATCATAAAGCTCAGATCTGACTCCACGATGCTCAGCACAAAACCAAATAACGTGATCTGTGTCCTGGTAACCTTGTCCGCATTCACAGAGATTGCTGTCTCCCAGCAGAACACGGAACAAATGAGCGTTTAAAGAATAATGATTAGACATGAGGCGAGACATCACACGAATGAAGTCTCGACCCACATCCAATCCTCTGAACCAACATTTCTTAGACACCTTAGGAGTGATAGAATGTAGCCATCGCCCTAAATCTCCTTTACTCCATTCATACTGCCAGCTAACGAGTGATATCTGACGAAAAATATAGAAAAATTCGTTGAACGCGATTTGTCGGTCATAAATATCACCTTCCATAGCGCCCACCCTTGCAAGCGAGTCCGCTTTCTCATTGTCAGGAATCGAACAATGAGAAGGGACCCACACAAAGGTGATAATAAAAGAACGTGAAGATAAAGCACTTAGAAGACCTCATATTTTCATAAGAAAATAAGAGGTGTGCCTTACCGGCCTCAAGGAGCGATAGCCTCTATAGAACTAAGACTATCCGTGAAAATGAAGTATTGGTCCGGTGTAAGTGAGGCAACAATTTCTAAGGAAAAATTAATTGCTGCCAATTCCGCGACAAAAACAGAACAAGGTGCTTGAAGTTTACAAGCGACGCTATAATTTTCATTGTATACACCAAAGCCAGTGGAGTCCTCTATCAAATATCCGTCAGTGAAAAACGTTTTGGTGGAATCAACTAGGCCAAACTTTGCAACAAATATCACCAGAGCAATCATAGGACGATGATGCTCTGGGATGCCACGAAGCTCCTGTTTCATGGATAAATCAAAATGAACCGAATTTCCGAAATCGAAGAGGCAAACACGATTGCGAATATTCAGCGAAGGGCTGACATCCTGTGTTATGTACAAATGGTACAACGTCATGAACCAATTTTGAGGGTTCAACTCAAGAAGCTTCTCAAAGTTTCCGATTACATGAGGGTTCATAACTTCACACCTGGTGAGGAGTCGGAGAGATAATTCTGAAAACCGATCCGAGAGTGGCAACATGCCAGCCAGCACTTCAAGACTCATGGTATGAGTCGAGTGCATGCAACCTAACGCGATACGAAGACACCGATACTGAATACGTTCCAGTTTGAAAATGTGCGACCGAGCCGCTGACTGAAAACAAAAACTACCGTATTCTATGACCGACAAAATCGTTGTCCGGTACAACGTTAGAAGATCTTGTGGGTGTGCTCCCCACCATGTTCCGGTAATTGTTCAAAGAAAGTTTATCCTCTGCTGTCACTTTCGCTTCAGATACTCAATGTGGGATTTCCAGGTGCACTTAGAATCGAACCAGACCCCAAGATATTTAAACGACATAGAATGAGTTATAGGTGTACCCAAAATTTGAAGCTTTGGTTGTGCTGGGTTATGCTTGAGTATGAGCATGAGCATGATTGAACGCCCGAGGTTGCTACTCCGTTGTTGCCAGATCAGCTGTTATTACACATTGAACCAACAGATGATGCTTGGGACAAACATACATCTTCAATGTGTAAAAACTGGTGATCCCAAACTAAGGCAATACCGGCGCCGGCCTCGCCCGAATGCAGATCAAGTAGGGAATGGGTAGGAATATGTTGACGTGATACTCGCTTTATTAGAAGCCGCGGAATCCACTGCACTTCCACGAGAAATCACTGGGATTTTGGATAACTGGATTGGGTGGCAGCAGGGTTCGTTTTGGTTAACGATAAGCTGTCAAGTGTAATTAGTACCGATTTCCGATTTGAACCGATTTGAACCAACCGTATGGATGCTATTGGGGCCACTCACAGAGTGTGATAGTGGTATTTCATTGGGAAAACAAGGTAATTCATCTCAACGTTTGAGAGCCAACATGGACCGATCTACAACCAAACAGTACGGATGCCGCTGGATTCACTCACAAAATGGGACAGTGGTTTATTTGTTCCAAGATAGGGTGGCCCGACGAGCATGGCGAGCGAATAATTTATAATAATACCCCAGCACCGACCGATCTCAACCGGCTAATCACGACTTCTGATGCTCACTCGATCACTCGCGCAACGAACAATAGGCAACCGACACAACAGACAAAACGATAACAAAATATTGCGGAACAAAGTATCGACCCAACCGTTTCAACCGTTGGTCTACGCAAACCTATTAAAAATAAATTTCATTAATATAGATACAAAGGGTAACAATTAACTGTCTAGTTCCATGTCCTTGAGAGCACTTACTACCTCACGAGTCGCCTGTACCCAACTCCGCATGTATCGATCCAGTTTCCGGTACATTCATGCATCTTTATGCCTAACTGACATATTATTACTTTAAAAGTTTTGAGAAATAGAGAGATATTAGAAATTGTCTTCAAAATTTGGTAGAAATAAATTATTTGTTGCGTCTTCCAGGGCGACATTGAGCCATCCGCGACACGAAGGTCGACGTTGTCGGCGAGTTGTAATCCTCTCGGGTTTGCTCGAGGAACTCGCTCACACCGATTAATCCTGGCATTTTGATAATTGTTCCAGCTGACTCCGGAGTAATAATGTATTAACCAACGCTAGCCGTTCGACTTCGACGACAGGTGGATTTTCTTGCACACACAAACACAAACGGTCGAGTCGATTATTTCGTTCTTTTTTCCGGCCTGTATGCCTGGGTTGTAATTTAATTTTTCACTCGACGCTCAATTCGATTCACTCGATAACTATTTTCATTGATAAAACACTGAATTTCTAATTTGCGCGTGTAGTAGAACACAGCACCACTGCTCTACCGGTTATTGTCTCAGAAAAATAATATTCACGGGGGCCTAAAAATATCCTCCTGAGCTACGGCGACGGATTTCGCGTTTTGACACCTTGCCTCTAATTTCACTCACTCACGCAAAGGAACGGGTAGAACCCCAGAATCGCATTCACTAGCACAAACAGCTCGGTTGCTGCTGCTGCTTCTGCTTCAGCTTCCAGACGACATCGATTATTTCGCATTCCATTCCCTAGCGGCCGTTGTTGTTGTTTTTGCAACTTGCCTGGCTTGGGGTCACTCCGCCGATGATCTAGAAATCTGCACTAAATTATTTCTTCCAATGTTTGAATGCCACCGGTTTGGTTGACTTCCAAACCCCAACGAGATGCGAAAAACGTATTTCGAATACTACACTAGATATTACATCATTAATTTTAATAATTTTCAGTTGCAGCGAAAAAACTAACGTCAGGTCCACTCACAGGCACAGCCTCCTTTCCTTGAAACGTGTTATGGTCCTGTACACAAACAGTCTGCTCAACTTCCAATGCAACAGCTTCCGAATTTGTTCTCTACATCAATCCATTTTTCGTAAATTAAATTAAATTAATTCTTTTTCCATTTTCGTAAATTAAAGAACACAAATGATTTAAACAATGTAGTTGTGCAACAACGCCGATGTTTACGTTCCCTTCTTGATGGACCATGTCCACGGAAACCCGGTGATGACCATCTGGTTGGTTACCACAAAGTGTGTTCAATCGAAAAGGTTTATAATTCCAAATGTTACAATCAGTCAAAAGCTTTTGGAGCACAATAAGAGAGTTCTTTGTACCTATTCTGCCGTTCTACGCATACTTGTCCCTTATTGATTTTTAAAGATTTTCGATTTTCTTGATGAAACAGTCTATTTCTACGTATATTTACCCAAAACACACAAAAAATGTCATTGGTTGTGCTGGGTTATGCTGCCTAGAAAAAACTACCAACTCAGTTTTCTCCGTAGAGAATTCGATACCTAGCTCTAGAGCCCAAGTAGACAAATTGTCTAAGGTATCCTGTAAGGGTCCTTGTAGATCGGCCCCATTGGACCCCGTGACAGACACTACGCCATCATCTGCAAGTTGTCTCAACGTACAGTTGTCACTCAGACAACCGTCAATGTCTTTGAAATAAAAATTATACAAAAGGGGGCTTAAACATGATCCCTGGGGGAGACCCATGTAGCTAAATCCAAAAGCTGTAGAGTTTCCATGAGAAAAGCTCATATGTTTCTCTGACAGCAAATTGTACATAAAATTGTTCATTAATGGTGAAAAGCCACAAGCGTGGAGTTTATCTGAGAGAACTTCAACAGATACTGAATCAAAAGCCCCCTTGATATCCAAGAATACAGAAGCCATTTGCTATTTTTTAGCAAAAGCTAATTGAATATCTTTAGAAAGCAACGCGAGACAGTCGTTCGTTCCCTTACCCCTACGGAAACCATATTGAGTATCTGAAAGCAGGTTGTTCGTCTCAACCCATTTGTCCAGACGGAAGAGGATCATTTTCTCCAACAACTTTCGAATGCAGGATAACATCGCGATGGGTCGATAGGAGTTGTGGTCGGACGCGGGTTTACCAGGTTTTCGAATGGCAATAACTCTCACCCGTCTCCAGTCATCCGGTACAATGTTGAGTTCTAGAAACTGATTAAACAAGTGCAACATGCGCCTCTTAGCGACGTCTGGAAGGTTCTTAAGCAAGTTGAACTTTATCTTTTCAGCCCCTGGAGCCGTATTGCCACACGAAAGGAGTGCGAGAGAGAGTTCTACCATTGAAAAAGGTTGGCTGATCTCATCTATCGAATTCGTGATTACGCAAGGAAACATTTGTGCTGGCACAGAATCTGGACAAACTTTTCGCGCGAACTTGAGGATCCATTGGTCCGAATACTTCCGTTGTTCGTAGTTCTGTTACGCAATCTTCGCGCCGTATTCCAAAGGGTATTCATCGACGTTTCACGCGATAGCCCGTCCACGAATTGTCGCCAGTAACCGCGTTTCTTGGCCTTGATGAGGCTCTTAAATTCGCTTTCGAGCGCCGTGTACCTTTCGAGGTGTTCAGGTGTTCCACGTCTACGAAAAACTTTGAACGCGTCGGACTTTTTGCGGTAACTTTGAACGCGTCGGACTTTTTGTGGTAAACCTCGGTGCATTGCTGATCCCATCCCAGCTCTATGAAGTGAGTAAGGGCACAGCCAGACAAGGTCGCTCGAAACGAGTCTGTGGGGGTAACTTTTTTTTTACCCTCGCTGTGCGATACTTTTACCAACTTTTGCACTTCCAGTATCTGAACTGGGGGAAGCAGAGGGTTGTTGAAACGGCCAATCGTCTGCCTCTCCAAAATTTCAGGGTACAGACTCGCCTCTGTGACCACTCCTACAATCTCCACATCACGAGCTGGAATATAAACTCTATATTCCAGTATAAAATGCTGGGAAGCAGAAATCTCATTAGCCTGCTTCAGGTTCAGTTTATTAAATTTTACTTTCGTTTATTAAATTTTACTTTCGTGATCTCTGCCACGGCTGAAAATCGCTTCCTTCCAGTAATTTGGTACACATTCAAAGGTTTCTTTTTGGGCTGAAAGTAGACAACCCATGGACCGACCGAGTCAATTGGATACGATCGCGGTCGAAATTTTTTGTGTGCCTCCCCATCATCAGGTGGCAAAGGTAATTTTTTCAGCAAAACCGTCCATGTCGAAGAAACCTCTTCAACATGCACGATTTGCCTTACTCGTGGGAGCGTTGAACGCCCCCAACAATTTAAATCACACACAAACACAAATTAACGCTAAACTCTAGTGGGATGAGGGACAGAGGTAAAAAACTTAATAATATTACTGATCTGTTGCTGCTGCTTCTGCTGCTGCTGCGTATGCCAGAACGTCGCACTTCTATGCGGTCAGCGGGAAGCGGTGCGCTGCGTGGGTGTACGGGTGAATCCGATCGCCTTCGGGTGCACTCGCTCAACGACAGGGCTTTCCGATTTTGGGTGTCACTGAATAAATCACATGCTTTGTTTGCCTTGCGAACATACAGGCGTCATTTACTACACTGGCAAATGCGCTTCTCCGAACGATACGGATCACGACACAAAAGGAGACGATAAATGTTTGGCTCTGCGTACACAACGATTATGCATGACTAGTTTCATTTGGTATACAAAAACTGATCCATTCACATTCTGTGTATGTTGCTGATTCTGAATATGATGGTTCACCGGTTGTTACAGCCGGCGAATATAACTCATGAAAAAAAAAACAGTTTATCGCAGATTATTAGAAATGTGCGCTATAAAATAACTTATTTTTTTCGCAGCATAGCAGTAAATGTTTTTTTTTAATCAGTTCGTTTATTTGTTAGGCTCAGGCGTGTGTAACACTTTGCGGAGCCGATATTCAATATTGTTATTAACAATGTTTTATTATTGATTTTAGTAAAAGTGGGGTGCCAATTACTCGTGGCTAGCGGTTAATGGGTCACATCATCGTTTGGAAGGGGCTAGGCAGGTAACTTATTTAACAGCAGTAAATGGTTAATATGAGACATTAAAAGATTTGTCATGTTTGGGTAACGTTGATTCTAGGTGGGCGCTCAAAAATTCAAATTAATTAACTAGACGTTCGGCTTTTATAGCATTCCTGTTAACGAAGTCCAGTGATTCTGGTGCTACAGTTGGTTGGCGAGCCAAGACGACACAAGATTGGGATGGACCGCAGTAGTAGTTCAGACTTAATCGACCGACGACGGCAAGACCGTCCGTTTTTGTACCGATAGGGAAATAAAGGCACACGACCTAAGGGCGATCCTGTTTTTCGTAATTACGGCCCATTTGACGATATTTCGCTGCATCGCCTTTCTTATTCATATCAATTACACTCTTGAATAATAAAATTTAGATTATAAAATAATGTTACATTGAACCAAAAAATTGTTTGCCAGTCGGTCAATCCAGCAACACCTGCATTAATTTCATGAAAGGACTCCATCTGGTAGCGTTCGGTACCGGGGGATACTTTTGTTGGTTTAGCTTGAATGCCTCTTTGAATTCAGTTCTGCTTTTTTTACTGAGGTCGGTAAATTTGTACTGAGTTTTCAAACAGCTGAAAAAGTCAGTAAAATTCGAAACATCAGCACATGAAATGTAAGGAAGATTCTAAAATGTTATATTTTTCTATTAATAGATAATGTTGGAATGAAGCATTCAGTGTACATTTTGGAAGAATTTATGTTTTCTTCAATTTTTAAGAATTATTTTTAAGTTTAATTTTACGTTAATTTTAAGTTTAAGTTAACTTTTCAGCTGTTTGAAATTTTACCGAACAGATTTTGTGTGTAAGATTTTACGATTCTCACAATTTCCGTAGTCGTCGTAAGAGCATCGCGTATTCAATGTTTATGGGATATTGAAATTGAAGTCCTAAATTTGAAAGAAAACTTGTTTCAAAGTGCCGCGAAATGCGAGGAGCATGCAGAGAACTGTATGTAGAGCGTTGTACTCGAACTATGTTTGGACTTCTTGATACTAAACAAAGATTTAGAAGTACTAGTAAAATATTCCTAGTACTCAAAAGTAATTCAAGAGGAGTCATATAACTCAAAGTATTTCGAGATTATTGAAAGCACTCAATAATATTTTAGAAATACTTTCTGTACTCAGACGTATTAAGTGTGTGCTCGAAGTATTCGATATTATTTGAAGAACATTTAAAGAACTTAAAAGTACCTAAACGCATTTTAATGACTATTGAAAGTAAAATTTATACGATATTGATATTATTGGATGTGATTGATTAATTTAATGTAATGTATGTAAACATGTATACAACAATTTGCATTCTATAAAATATATGCATTGCAACAAAAATTTCATTTGGTAATCAGATATGTAGATACACAGAACAAAAATCTGAATTTTGCAAATCAGAGCATGTAAGATTGTATTTCATTCCACACGAAGCAGCAACTTGCATGAAATTGTTCTATCAAAGACGCGCTTTTGCATACAACATTATCGACAATGTATGGAATTTCCCAAAGGCTATAAAGAGGGAATACTATCGGCTCCCGCTGATAGACGAAATGAAAATCAAGTTGCACGGAGCAAAGATTTTCACGAAACTCGATTTAAGTAACGCTTACTACCACCTGGAGTTGAGTAGGGATTCCCGAGATCTGACGACGTTCTTGACCGAAAACGGGATGTATCGGGATCACTCGGCTGATGTTCGGCGTGAATTGTGCTCCGGAGATCTTCCAGAGGGAAATGTGCCGGATCTTGGAAGGCGAAGAAAATATCATCGTCTATATCGACGATGTGCTTATTTTCGCCGATTCGCCGGAACAGCTTCGGACGATAACTTGCAGGGTGCTGCAGGCCCTACGCAAAAACAACCTGACGCTCAATAACGCGAAATGCGAGTTTGAGAAAGCTCACATAAAATTTCTCGGACACGAGCTGGACGAGAACGGATTTCATGTAGACGAAGCAAAAATTAAAGATATAAGAAATTTCCGCTCACCTACGACTGGATCCGAACTTCGTAGTTTCCTGGGGCTAGCTACCTACATCAGCCCATACATCGATAACTTCGCCGATATCACGAGTCCCCTCTGGGCAGTATCTTCAAGCAAGATATGGACTTGGGGACCACTGCAACAAACAGCGTTCGATAAGATCAAAAACAAAATCACACACTGCACTACTACCTTTGGCTACTTCGCAGAGCAAGACAGGACAATACTCTACACGGATGCGTCGCCCAACGCGCTCGGCGCCGTACTCGTGCAACAGAAAGAAGGACAGTCTCCGCGAATTATAAGTTTCGCCTCAAAGGCATTAACACCAACAGAAAGGAGGTATGCTCAAAATCAGCGTGAAGCACTCGGAGCAGTCTGGGCTATTGAGCATTTTTCTTTTTTCTTGCTCGGAAGACGTTTCACGCTGCGAACCGATGCAGAAGGCATTACGTTCATCCTCAATCGCACGCGTGAAAATTCAAAACGGGCACTTACCAGAGCTGATGGGTGGGCACTCCGCCTCAGCCCCTACAACTACGAAATAGAGTTCGTCAGAGGACGTGATAATATTGCCGACCCGTCATCTAGGCTTTACGTCGGAACTGATGACCCATTTGACGAACAGAAGAGCCCTTGGGAAATAGCCTGTCTAGATTCAAACGAGGTGGGTTTCCTCACAGAGAGTGAAATCAAAGAAGCAACGGAAAATGACCAAACGCTACAAAGAGTGTCTGAATCGCTGGAATCTGGGAATTGGGATGTGGATCTAACTAGGTTTCGAGCCGTCGCGGATGAGTTATCTCTCCGGGATGGTCTACTGGTTAAGAACGGTTGTGCAGTAATTCCGGAGGCATTGAGAAAACGAACCTTGCAGTTGGCACACGATGGACATCCTATGGTAGCAAAACTGAAGAGTATTCTCCGAGAACGCGTATGGTGGCCTGGTATGGCATCCGATGCTGAGAATTGGGTCGAATCCTGCGAAACGTGCGCTATCAATGGTAAACCCGAGAAACCTACCCCGATGAAGCGCATTTTTGCACCACAATCGGTGTGGCAAACCATCGCCTTAGATTTTAATGGGCCATATGCTAAACTCGGCGGTATATCTATATTGGTGATCGTAGACTACCGGTCAAGATATCTCATTGCCCGCCCTGAAAAATCTACCAATTTCGACCACACCAAGCGAGTTCTTGAAGACGTGTTTGGTAGAGAAGGCTTCCCGGCGTTCATGCGTTCCGACAACGGTCCACCTTTCAACAGCACAGAATATAAGCAGTTCTGCGCACAGAGAGGAATACAAACCGTGTTTTCCACCCCACTGTTTCCCCAGCAAAACGGGCTGGTGGAAAATTATATGAAGCTTGTTAATCGAGCTATGGCATCAGCAACCAACAACCGCACAGAGTTTACAGATGAGCTGCAAGCCGCTGTAAACGCCCACAATGCCGCAGCCCACTCGATAACAGGAATACCGCCGGAGGAGGTTATGATGGGTCGGAAGATTAAGCGCCGTCTTCCACTTTTGGACTATCGAAGAGCCGATTACAGCAACGACACAATGAATGCTAAGGATAGGAAGACGAAATTGCTCGGCAAGGAGAGAGAGGATGCACGCCGTGGAGCTCGGGCATGTCGCGTAAAACCAGGCGACACGTTGATTGTCGAACGCCAGAATAAATTGAAGGGTGAATCCAGATTCGATCACCAGAGATACACCGTCCTCGAAGAAGCTAACGGTAATTTGACTTTGAGTAGCAATGGACAGATTCTCAAGAGGCACGTTACCCAAACGAAGAAAGTCGGAGAATGGCGTAAATCGGTCGATTCAGGCAATGGCGCTGGTAGTCCTGTTGAACCAGAAGTTTTTCGCCCGGTGAGACAGAAGGCACCACCAGCATATTTAAAGAATTATGTGCGTGCCCTTGGGGATGTCTGATGTATAATTTTCGATACTTAAAGCTGAAAATAAATAGCAAAGATTAATAAAGTTAAGTTCGTTTTCTTCTACACACTGTTGATCAAACCAAACTGTAAAAAAATAAAAAATAAAACGGGAAAATTGACCACTAAAATCATTCAAAAAGAGAAGAGAGGTTATGAAATCAAAACAAATATGATAGAATGGCATTTATAACCCCACTGCAAAAAAATGACGGACAAGGTGCTGATACACGGTTAAGGAAACAACCTTAAATTATTAAGTTTAGATTAAGTTCAAATCACACCAAAAGACAGTCAAAAGTACACCGAAAAGAAAAATCTCGCAAAAAAAAACAAACATTTTCAATGGAAATGTAAGGCATAGCATATATTAAATGCGCTGACAATAATTCCATAATTGCACCGACAATTATACCATGGTCAAGATGACTATTGCATATAATGGTTATAACAACCATGGAAATTGATGAATTCCCCACGTTCATGAAGTTCTTGACTCCGGTAATGGTCATAAGAACACAAGAACTACTTGGGCAATAGGAAATGCTGAATTAACTATCTCTAATGGTCATTTCAAACCATGACAATAGTCGGTGACCCCCATTAATGGGAAAAATGTCTATCTTTTCTGTGTTATGACCAAGTTACTGGTCAGACTCACCGTTTTTGTTTTTTTTTTTTTGGGACGGGGAGGGAGATGTGTGTATACAGCACACACCCTTTGCAGATAGGGATGCGAGACGTTCCTATAAACGTATACACTACACAGCCCTGCAACATCACTAACACATAAGCCCGGCGCCGGCACTCACACGTAAGCCGAAGTCAGATCACGAGCATGAGCGCGTAGCTGGATCGTCCTCTTTCATGCTTGGATCATCGGACGTTGCGGACGCAGGTTGGTGAGTAGCGGTAACGTTAAGCCGTGCTTCCGCCGGTGTCATCGGCCGAACCACACAGATATGTATCCTTAACTACCAACAAAAGCATAAACTAACAAAATTGCGTTATTCCCTATGATAATGGGACTGTTACGTATTTATGGGCATTGATGGTACTTAAACTTCTAGTACATTATTTGTTAATGACTAAATGTTTGACAGGTGTCTTTCTGCCCATAACCAATATGTGTTCATTTTAAAACTATTGTACTATAAGCTGCGGAAATATCACCGATCGAGAATTTTTCCTGCACCGTCCTGCACTCGCGATTTTTGATTTATTACTAGCACAGGACACACTATCGTTCTGCCGCAGTGTGCACCTTGATATTATATATGGGGAAGGCCTGTCTCATATTCCTTACATCTCTCCCTTATTCGCCGCACGATGGCACTGAAAATGGTCAAAATATGCTACAGTAATATGTATAGTAATATAGATACAAGCGAGCATGTATAATATATGTATGATACATAAATTCATCCAATTATATTAATCATTTTTTGATCATTGTAGAATAGTCTCATAATTGAATGGCACATCACATCACAACAACTTTAGGAAATGCTGAAAAACCTCCCTTCTCCCTTGACACGTATTTTAGTTTTTATTATTTTGTATAGCTTGTCACACTTTTCATAATCCCCTCTTCGCTAAAAACGTAACTTAATTGGCTTCAATCTTATAGTAAATCCCAAAACACTCTCAAAAAAATATATATTTTAACCATAAATTAATCTCAATATGCCGCATCGGTCGTAAATTGTGCCTCGTTCTTTGCTTGCTCCGTTGTGTGCTCTGCTCCCCTCTTGGAAGAACAAAGGCACGGGCGATTCAAAGCTGTGTGTAATCATTGAAGCCGGTGCTCAGCGATCATCATCGATCAGTGTGTACAATGGACAAGTATGGATCATCGCTTCGAGCATTCAGACAGTGCAACAACCACCGAATATTCATGTTCTGTTACGGTTACTGAATCTGAACGGATTTGCGATTCTATGTTCACGAACGGGTGGCAGTCTGACACACTATTGTTCAGTAGTGTCATAAATGATTTCCAAGCCCTGAATGTCGGATGATCGTTGGCGATGTAATAGTATTATGGAGAGTGTGAGCTGTTTAGTGGAATACCTGTAACTAGAAAACAAGAAGAATGATTAGTAATTTCCATTTAATTCCAACTACCTTTATTGTTTATCTTGACAGATACGCGTATTTTGTCTACAATGTGCAGACTTCTTCAGTGTCGTGTACTAATACTCGACTGAAAGAAAACCTACGTCACCTGCCGTATTTATCCTATTTTCTAAATACAAACACTTGTACCTACAGCTAACATTTTTGTACCTAACCTATCCTGAGTCCAAAACAAATATTATGCTTGATATCTACCTCAGTATCTAGGTATAAGGAAAAGGCGAGGTAGATATCAAGCATAATATTTGTTTTGGACTCAGGATAGGTTAGGTACAAAAATGTTAGCTGTAGGTACAAGTGTTTGTATTTAGAAAATAGGATAAATACGGCAGGTGGCGAAGGTTTTCTTTCAGTCGAGTATTAGTACACGACACTGAAAAAGTCTGCACATTGTAGACGAAATACGCGTATCTGCCAAGATAAGCAATAAAGGTAGTTGGAGTTAAATGGAAATTACTAATCATTCTTTTTATTTTCTAGATGTAGTAGTGTATCGCTGGTTAGCGTCACCACGCGGAGATGAAACGAAAATAGGCGGGTTGATAATTCGCCAGCAAGCACTGCTTGATTTTCTAATTGTACTGGAAACCCCCGGGGCCTTCTTAGAAAAAAAAACCCCTTTTCTCTCTTTTCTGGGGGGTGTATATTTTTTGAAAAAAATAATAATTTTGAGGGGTGGAACCCGAATAAATTTTTTTAAAAAAAGGGGGGGGGGGGGGGAGGGGGCTTTTTTTTTGCGGGGGGGGGGGGGGGGGGTGTTTGTTGGGTGTTTGGGGGGAAATTTTTTTGTTTGGGTGGGCGTTTCGTTGGTGGTCTTTCTCTTCTCTCATTTTTGTGGTTTTTTTTTTTAATTTTTTTGGGGGTTTTTGTTGGAGTTGTGGTGGTGGTTTTTTTTTTTTTTTTTTTTTTTTTTTTTTCGTTTGGGTTAGTTGTGCTAAAATTTGCGTTTCAAATTGTGTCTGTTTTTAATACATATTTTATTTTGTTTTTAGATCACGATCGTATGAAAGAGACAGAAAACGAGAAAAATCACCCATGTCTTCTTCTTCAAGGCGGGCGCATACTAAGCCTATAGTAACAGTTGCAGATTTAGAAGGAAAAACTCCAGAAGAACAAGAAATGCTTAAAACAATGGGTTTCTGCGGCTTCGACACTACTAAAGGTAAAAAGGTAAAAGGCAACAATGTAGGTGAAGTACATGTGATTTTGAAACGAAAGTACAGGCAGTACATGAATCGTAAAGGTGGTTTCAATAGACCCCTAGATTTTGTTGCGTAATTTTAGGTAACCTTTCGTAAACAAATGCTTTTTTTTGTATTTATTAGTCTACTCTTTCGAGCTTAAAACTCAATGTTTTACACCTCTAATTATGCATTATTTACGTGACAAATCCGCTTAATGGGTATATTTACTCATTCTTTGTTATTCGTGGTATGCAAAAATTCTCCATATTATACAATAGTCACAATACAACACAAACGGGTTGGATATAACTGCAATAGTCATTTTCATATACAAAAACCATCTCTAAATTACCACCGCAATGCAATAGTCAAGAAGAAATGTTAGTACGTGGAGTTGGGAAGCTGGAAAATTATGTAACTGTGCCTTTAAAATAATAAAAAAAGATTTTGTCATTATTTTTTCCTAACTTTGTTGAGTTATGCAATTAACTATTTCATCTATCCAATTCCTCGTCACGTTAACTTCTCTTCATATACAACCACTAAATCTCATAGATAATAACCATCACAGTTAACAATAGTATCAAAACAGAAACTTCAAAATACCTCATACATTAAGTAAACACAATAACTGTTTTTGTACGCATCATTACCTTATATATTTTTGAAAATAGCAAAGTAAGACAAACATTTATTAAATTGGCATTGTAATCTTTAATAAAATATCGTATTCTTAAATAAACGAGTTGTTTATTCGACTAGTTACTATTGAATTATTAGATTGTTTGTGCGAATTCATTAATATTCGAAAGAACCTTATTTAGCATAAGTTTTAGTCCAATATAACATAGGTTCTTTAATCCCTCTCCATGGCTGGATTTTATACCTGGACGCTGGTGGGAGGGCCTAATCTCATAATGATGCATTGGTGATAGCTTAGCAAGAGGAGCAAGTTCCTTTAAATTATACTAGAAAAGGCTTGTCTTTTGATAGATGGGCCTGTTTCGTCTGCGACTTACAGACTTCTACAGTGTCGAGTGCTCGACTTATGATTTTCTTTTTGCAGTATTTTTAACCGGTCCAAAACGCCCTACCTTAACCACCTACCCTAACCTATCCTTGTTCCTTCCAATTGAGTTCATGTGGTCTGAGTAGACTAGTTCGCCATTACCCCTCCTTCATCATCGGCTTTGGACTGACTTGCGCTCTTATTGCCCCACCAAATGCTGCAAAATGAAAATGAAAATGAAATAGACTTTTCTGGTGGGAGTGGGGGTAAAAGTCTACGAGGGGGGGTCTGAGATTTTCATAGTACAGTAAACCCCCCGACATGCGCGGATTCCCTTGATGGTCTCAAATGATCTATTGACCTTTGTTGTTTCATCAGAAAATATCTCGTGATCCTCCGTATGTAGGAAGTTACTTCATTCAGCAAAGTTGTTCAGTAGATCAAAGCCTTTATGGTCGACTTAAAAATTTAGAATTATCTCACTACGCGGCGCTAGTGTGCATGTAAACTTACTTTATAAACTGAATCTCGAGATCCTTGACATACAGCAAGTTGGCGTCTTGGACAAAGATGTTTGGTTGATTGAGGCATTTAGAATGGTGTTAACATCAGTACAGAACCCGTCCGCTATGTGGCAATAGTGTACATGTGAACTTTGTGTATTACCTGTACCTATATTACAATTTTGGAAGAAGGCGTGCGGACATACGTCTCATGCCCAAAACATCGTGTATAATGCTATGTGTGGATCCATTTGATATGTTGAGCTCATTCTCTCTCGGTCACACGGCGATTTTGCAGTACAATTTTCTTCTCTTTTTCTATGTTTTCTTCGTTTATTGATGTTGCTGGACGACGATCATGAGGCAGATTTTCAACTGATGTACGACCCTCTTTGAACGACTTATACCAATCAAACACACGTGCACGCGATAGAGCAGATTGCCCATAGGCTTTCTGCAACATTTTCAATGCATCCGAAGCACTTATTCCGTTGGAATAACAAAATTTCAAACTAATTCTTTGCTCAACGGTTGATTCTATAGTAAAATTAGAAAACCACACTGGAGGTTGACTTGTTTATAGTGCCATAAAAAAAAGCTTCGTGACAGATCGTGCTCAAATTTAACATGTAAACGTATAACAGTCCTACCAATCTGAGAATTTTTTTTTTATACGATATGTCATCCGTGGACCGTTTTAATCATAAAGTATCGTTCATATTTGAGCAGAAGGTATTAGAAATAGAACGTGGAGGGCCCGCTTAAGAAATACCATTTGAAGCAGAGGAATAAACCTTTCCATGTGGTTCATATAGTAAAGATTGGACTCGGAAAAAATGCGACACTTTGTTTTGGGTGTAACTTTTTATCGCGTGGGTAAAAATTAAATTTTTTTTGGGTAATACTAGTTTAGAGTGTTATGTTTATGTGTGCAAAATTATCGCGATCTGTCAAGTAGTTTTCAAGATTCGAAACAAGAAGTGCTACGCCAGCAATTCTTGGGCGCAGTGATCGATAATCCTGGTCAGTCGCACAGATGGATCGGCAAAAGGCTTGGAATCCATCATTCCACCGTATCCCGCGTTTTGAAGATGTTCCAGGAGACGAAGACCATCGAGCGGCGCACTGGAAGCGGCTGAAAACCGAAAACGGAATACCCAAATAAGGCGCGGAAGATAAGGTAGTACTTTAAGAATAACCCGAACCTTTCCACCCGAGACGTGGCCAAAAAGGTCAATTCGTCGAAGTGGTTCGTCCAGCAGACCATGAAGCGGGCTGGGATACGTGATTTTAAGGTCAGGAAGGCGACAAACCGGACTGACAAGCAAAACACGGTGGCCAAATTGCGTGCGCGGAAGCTGTACCGTGAGTGGCTGGTCAAGCCAGGCTGTCTCGTCATGGACGACGAGACATATATCAAGGCGGACACCAAACAAATCCCCGGCCTCGAGTTTTTTGTCGGTACGTCCCGCATGGAGGTTCCGGAAAAGTTCCGGAAGAGAAAGATGGACAAATTCGCGAAGAAGTACCTGTTGTGGCAGGCGATCTGCGAGTGCGGACGGTACAGCAAGCCGTTCGTTACAACCGGAACCATAAACGGGCAGTTTTATCGAGAAGAATGCTTGCAGAAGCGCTTGCTGCCCTTCCTCCTCTCTCACCGTGGTCCCACGCTGTTCTGGCCGGATCTCGCTTCGTGCCATTACGCCAAGTTTTTAATGGATTGGTACGAAGCGAAGGGCGTTAATGTGGTCCCGAAGGAGGCGAACCCGCCAAATACACAAGAACTTCGTCCGATCGAAAAGTTTTGGGCGATAATGAAGAAGAAGTTGAAGAAAAGCGGAAAAACATTTAAAACCGATGAAGCTTTGAAGAAAAACTGGGAGAAATTGTGTAACGAAGATGGACAAAGCCTCGCCCAAGATCTCATGAACAGTGTCAAGAGAAATGTACGAGCATTCAGTTTGGGGGAGGAAATTCAATAAATAAATTATGCCAAAACATAGCTTACGACTGTTTCAGAAAGTATAAGCACACCTTATTTTAACGGTCAATTTGAATATAATGAAATATTTCAACATGTTTTGGCTGCGTCATTTTGTTTGCACATTTCTGAATGACATAGCATCAAAAAAGTGCTCAGTTTTGTGTTACCTATCAAAATGCGCGGTCTTACTCCGGAACAACGAAAAAGTATCGTGCACAAATGGTGCACTGTGAGCGGACTCTCCTTGAGAAAATTGGCCAAGGAAGAGGGTGTAAGCGTCGGAGCAGTACGATCTGCGATTCGAAAATATAGAGAACAGTGTACGTTTGAAGATGCGCCGAAGAGTGGTCGAAAATCCGGTCCTGTTAGTCCGGATATCGATGAAAAGGTCAGGGATGCCTACAAGCAAAAACCAGCGACTTCCGTTCAGGATGTTGCGAAAAAACTAGGGACCTCGTCGAGTAACGTCATGCGTGCCAAAGAAAGACTTGGGCTAAAAACACACCGGAAGCGTTAAGGAATGTCTCCAGAAGCGATTATTGCCAATGTTCAGGCAGCACGAAGGTCAAGTAGTGTTTTGGCCTGATTTGGCGTCATGTCATTACGCAAAGGACACTTTAGAATGGTACAAAAGTCAAAATGTATGTTTCGTGCCGAAAGACATGAATCCGCCAAACTGCCCGGAGGCACGGCCAATCGAGGATTTTGGGCTTTAACCAAGGCAAAGCTTCGAAAATTCATAAAACCAGCGGACAACATCCAAAAATTTAAAAAAGATTGGCCAAAAGTGGTAAAACTGGTGGGAAGTACCACTGTGCAGAAGCTAATGGTTCATGTTCGAGGAAAAGTTAGGAGTCTTGGCTATGATTAAATATTTTGATTAATCGAGAGTAAAATATCATATAACACACACAAATATGATTTGCCAAATAAAATTATTAAAACTAAAAAAAACATGACTTTTTTCACATTGATTGTTGTTTTTTGTATTCTCCCATGACTTTTTTGTTATTTTGAAAGTGTGCTTATACTTTCTGGAACAGTCTATAATATATAGTTATTTAATCCCAGAAAATTTGAGAAGTGTCCGATTTAAAATGAATTTTTGGTGATCATTTTTGTGTGTCTCATTTTTCCGAGTCCAGTCTTTAGCAGTGTTTGGTGAGTCATATACAGTATCCTAGGGTCATTGTTTTCATATTCAACCCGGCCGCGCTCTAACTCAAAGTTTGTGAGTGGTAGGAATGCGAGGCGATGAGATTGAGTAAGAACATGTATCCTCCATTCCAAACAATAAATAAATAGAAAGGAAAAACAAATTAAAAATAAACCCGCTAGATAGGAAAAAGAACCGTTCTATTCTAGGTTTCAGATAAGTTTTCATTTGAAATATTTTTTAACTTAGGATGGCTACTACATCCCAAGCTTAAGAGTAGGCTAGAATTTAAAATTTAGATAACATTTTAATACAGTATTTTTTTGTTTGTTTGTTTTATTTTACTCCTATTTGATGAAAACATTATTACCTCTGATTGAGTTTGGTTAGGCTAGAGTGATTTGAAATTTTTAGTCCGAAAAACGAGAAGTCGTTGTGAGAATATCACCAATAATCTCACATACACCCTGCATGCCATCAAGTACTAAAATCAGCCCTGGCCTGCATGTGGTTTTGGTAAGGAAATGATCATATCAATTTCAGGACAAAATATCTATGGATCAGCTTAGAAATAATCAAAGACAATACACAAAGAGAAGTTTCATCATTCCTAAGTAAGTATATATGAAATCTAAAGAAAACATATATAAAATATATATTTGAAGAGAACATATATTATACAACATTCACTACATGTTTAAAATTAACAGCAAATTAAACATTTCTGATCATTTTGTGGCAACGTGGCCATGTCCACTCAACCCTACCCTTTGGTTCAGAAAGGGGTATGGGCGCGTTCTGCCGGCTTGGTCGCGGTAGATTTCATGTGTGAATAGGCTGCCACATCAACGTTCAAAAGTGTCTGAACAAAATGAACAGCCTGTAATGATCACTTGAAGATGCGATGGGGGATCATTGCCCTGATATTCCCAAATGTAACACGTAGTTCTTGTCTTCTATAACTAAACGTGATGGAATGGAGTAAACGAGTGGAAACTGAACGGCAATGATCTCTCATATGCATCCGTCGAACCGTTCTGAACGGCCGTTGTGAGAATATCACCATGAAAATCTCACTTGCGCATAGCATGTTACCAGTTACTAATGCTTTTCTCCTTTCTCTTGTTCTCTTCTCTATCCCATGGCCGCGAGTGGTGCCTTATGACTCACTGTGAGTCTCGAAATGCGCTACTAAAGTCAGCTCTTCAAAAGCAGAAACACCGAGACAATATGCACCCTACATCAAAGAAAGGTTGAAGCACTTCAAGATCAACAAAAGGATAATACGACGGAAAGGAGAAGAAATAAAAAAGAACACCCAGAGGAAAGACTCCTAACAAGGGGAGAAAATTCAACAAAGGAGACGAGTCTTTAGCAAAGGGAACCACGCAATTCCAGAAGAGTGAGTCTTATAGCGGACCAGCAAAGTATGGTGAGACCCATCCAGTTATAATATTTAAATACAATATATACGCGCCAGGTCTGATTATTTTGACGTAGGACTTACGTCTCTCTTTTTTATTCCTGTATAGGTTCGCCGTTCTAAAATTTCTGAAATCGAAAGAGTTACGCGGGTTTGGAGATTTTGAACGATAATATCTCCTCTCTGGCCCACAGAAATTTTACGATAAGTATTTCATTCGAAACGTAGAACATCAAAGCTAAATCCCTGTTGCAAACTTAATTCATTACATTTGTTTAAACTAATGAAAAAGTACTTCAAAGAAAAATTTCTTATCGCACATAGCTATTGGTCGAAAATGACATTATATTTGCGCCACGCTCTGATTGATTCATACTGCCACAGTTACCGTGCCACCGATTATGAAACATGTGGGGATGACCGACCAATCATCAGTTCTCACTGTGCATCCGTATGCGACAGATGTGTTTCCTCAAAGGTCCATATACAATTTGTTTGGGTAAAGGTTGAACGTACCTCAAGGTATCTGAACTTTATTTAGAGGACATGGTTGATTTTCTGTGATAAATTTATTTTTTTCTGATTATTTTCATAAATACGTAGTTACGTGATAATTGAGTGCCCTGCTGAGAATTTTATCTTCTCAAACTAGTCCTCAAAGGTCCTTAAACAATTTGTTTGGGTAAAGGTTGAACGTACCTCATGGTATCTGAACTTTATTTAGGGGACATGGTTGATTTTCTGTGATAAATTTATTTTTTTCTGATTATTTTCATAAATACGTAGCTACGTGATAATTTTGTGCCCTGCTGGGGATTTTATCTTCTCAAACTACTCCTCAAAGGTCCTTAAACCATTTGTATGGGTAAAGGTTGAACGTACCTCAAGGTATCTGAACTTTATTTAGAAGACATGGTTGATTTTCTGTGATAAATTTATTTTTTTCTGATTATTTTCAAAAATATGTAGCTATGTGATAATGTTGTGCCCTGCTGAGGATTTTATCTTCTCAAACTATTCCTCTAAGGTCCATAAACAATGTGTATGGGTAAAGGTTGTACGTACCTCAAGGTATCTGAACTTTATTTAAAGGACATGGTTGATTTTCTATGGTAGTTTATTTTTTTCTGATTATTTTCATAAATACGTAGCTTTGAGATAAGTTTGTGCCCTGCTGAGGATTTTATCTTCTCAAACTGTTCCTCATAGGTCCATAAACTATTTGTATGGGTAAAAGTTAAACGTACCTCAAGGTATCTGAAATTTATTCAGAAGACATGGTTGATTTTCTGTGATAAATTTATATTTTTTCTGATTATTTTCATACATACGTAGCTAATTTTGTGCCCTGCTGGGGATTTTCTCTTCTCAAACTATTTCTCAAAGGTCCATAAACAATTTGGATGGGTAAAGGTTGAACGTACCTTAAGGTATCTGAACTTTATTTAGAGGACATGGTTGATTTTCTATGATAAATCTATTTTTTTCTGATTATTTTCATAAATACGTAGCTACGTGATAATTTGAGCTGAGGATTTTATCTTCTCAATTTATTCGTAAAAGCTCCATCAACAAGTTTTTCGGGTTAAGGTTAAACTATCTCATGGGCCTCATTTTTTTTTTTTTTAATCTTTATTTTACGTCGGCCTATTTCCTCACATGGTGACAATCACCGATGGGCCTCATTTGAGTTTGTGAACATTTGAAGGTCCTTAGAATAAGTCCTGATTGACATGACATTTACAAGATAATCTGATGGACATCATTTAAATTCCTGAACATTTGAAAGTCATTAGAATGTTTCCTGATTTGCTTGACCTCTAATAAGAATACAGAATATCTGAAGGATCTCACTAACATTTCTGAACATTTTTACATCGCCACGTCGTTACAAATTATTTCTGATTGAGTTGACCATTTTTAAGAATATCTGAAGGCTCGCATTCTGAAGATTTCAGTATAATCATCATTATATCAGGGTCATCAGTATGATTCGTGATTTACCTGACATCTTTGAACATATCTGTAGGATCTCGTTTGAATTTCTGAACATTTGATGTTCTTTCAAATAATTCCAGATTGACCTATCCCCTTTGAAGAATTTTGTCTTGTGTTGAAATTGGGCCAAATGGAGGTGACATAAAGCCACTATTTAAGCAACTTAAAATTATCAGAGTAATGAATTCATGTGCATAGCTGCGAGAAGACTTTTAAAATAGACCTTTGCTCATCGTATAGTAGGATATCAGTCTCTGCTCAAGCCATGGGATTGTGGACACAATGTACCCCCACACTGTGGTATTAAAAGGACCTCATTTATGTTTCTGAACATTTCTGATTGATCTGACCATTTCCAAGAATATCTGAAGTATTTCATTTAAAATTCTGTACCTTTGAAGATCTTCAGAACATCGTGAACCCCCGCTAATCTGAATGACACATCATCCAAACTAACGGGGTTCACTTTGAATTTTTTAAAGAGTTTAGTTCAATCAGAAATTATTTTGAAGACCTTGATATGTTGTGAAATATAAATGAGGTCTTTCAGATATTCTTCGAAAAAGTCAGGTCAACCAGGAAGTATTGAGAAGGCCTTCTAATGTTCAGAAATTTTAATGAGGTCCTTCAGATATCTTTCGAAACAGTCAGGTCAATCAGGAATTCTTATGAAGTCCTTAAAATGTTCAGATATTTAAATGAAGTCCTTCAGATATTGTATGATGCTTTTTTCACGGAATATGTTCGATATGGGTGCCTAGGACACATAGGAAAAGTAAGTAATACCTATGTTCGAAAGAACTGATTTTCGGAAGATATGCTGGTTAGCCAATAAAAACGCCTGTTTATAGAACAAAACAATTAATTCAACTTATTTTTCTTCTCTTCTCTTTTAACATCTTTCTCGTATGACCGGGGGGTCACTCGAAGTATTTCATGCTTACCCTCAATAATTTTGGCTGATGACGTAATTTTCTTTTGCTGTTTGTTGAGGTTTTCTTTTCTTATTTTTTTTTGTATTTGTAGGTGTTTGTAAATTTTTTATGCTTGTTTTTCGTCATTCTTTTAAGGTTTTGTTCATGTTTTTTGTGGTTTTTTCTTGTTATTTTTAACCAATCCTTTTTTCTATACTTTGTTCTCTTTTGTTATTTCGATTTTTTTCTATATAGTATAAGTATAAGTCATTCTTATTGACAGGGTTGCTGCTTATCATTTTTGATTCAGCAATATTCGTTTGCCGATAACTCTTTTCAGACGCTGAATTTCAAAATATTGTGGATGATGAACTTGTGGGGCTTGAGTAGACCTTCAACTTGGTGTAGCACGATATTACTCAAGTTTTAATCAACGACGTTCATCAACGGAACTCATATACGCGTGATATTTGTGGTGTGAACTTCACCGCAAATATATGCTCCAACGCAGTTGATTTAATACTTGAGCAATATCCTGTTACACTAAGCTGTAGGTCTACTCAAGTTTAGCATACGCTATATTTTGAAATTCACACAACAAAAAACAGTGTCGAATAACCGCTTCTTCAAACAAATTTGGAGAAGTTATTCAGCTTTCTAGAAGAAAAAGATGAACAACTTCTCCAAATTAGTTTCAACAAACAGTTATTCAGCATTGGGTTTTGTTGGGCAGCGTCTGAAAAGAGCTATCAATAAACGAACATAGCCGAATCAAAAATGATAAGTATCAACCCTTCTTATTGATTTTTTTGTATAAGTCACACCTTCCGAAGAGGGAGGCCCTCTTTCCAAGAAACAATTCAAAGCGATTAATAAACACACATGTTGATTAAATATGGAATTATAGCTTCCAGAGCCATATAAAACAGTAGTTGTTTTTTTCTTATGAATAAAAATTCTTGAAACAGAACAAAAATCTTTTAAATGATTACTTGCATTTGGTTGATAAATATGTTTTATAAGCTGTACTATATTTTTTATTACTCTACTGATGTTTATTGCGGTCCCAAAGCAGTCAAACTAGAACCTAAAAATGGATTTAAACAACATTAAAAGAAAGATTTGTAAAGAAAAGTAATTGACGCTTAAAAGCCGTTGTATAAGCTTCAGTCACACGATTTAAATAATAAGATACTCGCCGATTATAAACAAACCCTTGTTCACCTTAAGCACAATCACAATTCGATGAAATGATGATTCAACTACAAATGTGTTGGTATAAGACAGTGTTACAAGATATAAATTAAGACATTTATTCGGCAATTGTGGAACGCTTAGTCAGTCATGTAAAAATATAGTTGTTTAATATGTTATGGAACGTTTATAAAGCAATTATAAAACTCTGTTGACAGTCAAAGTTTTGTGTATATGACTGTGACTGTTAACTAACGATTGTAAAGCAGCGTAATGCAAATTAGTAATGCAAGCGTAATGCAAATATTAATTGTGTCGAATGCATAACCAAGCATGGAGAAGATGGAGAATGAGGCAGTCTTCAATCCAAGGATTGCAAGTTCAAGTTTGGGATCGAGTCAAATTTGGGTACTGTATTTAAAAAAGTTCTTCCAAAAAAAAAAAGAAAAAATATAAATGCAACAAGTAATAAATCAAATATACTACCGACTTGAATAAACTTTTTTGTAAATCATTGTTAAGCAAAACCAAAAATAGGTCACATGAACAGCAATGGCTATAGTACAGTTTTTCGAAAATAATCAGAAAAAAATAAATTAATAATAAAAAATCAACCATGTCTTCTAAATAAAGTTCAGATACCTCGAGGTACGTTCAACCTTTACCCTTACAAAATGTTTATGGACTTATGAAGACAAGTTTGAGAAGATAAAATCCCCAGCAGGGCACAACATTATCACATAGCTACGTATTTATGAAAATAATCAGAAAAAAAAATTATCATAGAAAATCAACCATGTCTTCTACATAAAGTTCAGATACCTTGAGGTACGTTCAACCTTTACCCATATTGTTTATGGACCTTTGAGGAATAGTTTGAGAAGATAAAATTCTCAGCAGGGCATTCAATTATCACGTAGCTACGTATTTATGAAAATAGTCAGAAAAAATAAATTTATTATAGAAAATCAACCATGTCCTCTAAATAAAGTTCAGATACCTTAAGGTACGTTCAACCTTAACCCATACAAATTGTTTATGGACCTTTGAGGAATAGTTTGAGAAGATAAAATCCTCAGCAGGGCACAACATTATCACGTAGCTACGTATTTATGAAAATAATCAGAAAAAATAAATTGATCATAGAAAATCAACGATGTCCTCTAAATAAAGTTCAGATACCTTGAGGTACGTTCAACCTTTATCCATACAAATTGTTTATGGACCTTTGTGGAATAGTTTGAGAAGATAAAATCCCCAGCAGGGCACCAAATTATCACGTAGCTACGTATTTATGAAAATAATCAGAAAAAAATAAATTAATCATAGAAAATCAACCATGTCTTCTATATAAAGTTCAGATACCTTCAGGTACGTTCAACCTTTACCCATACAAATTGTTTATGGACCTTTGAGAAATAGTTTGAGAAGATTAAATCCTCAGCAGGGCACAAAATTACCACGTAGCTACGTATTTATAAAAATAAAAAGAAAAAAATAAATGAATCATACCAAATCCACCATGTCTTCTAAATAAAGTTCAGATACATTGAGGTACCTACGTTCAACCAGCGGGTGGATAGTCATGAAGAAAACGAATATTTGTTTGGCTCAGGAAGTACTAGCACACCGGTCCCAAGCTCGGTCCCAAGCTTAAGGTGAAAGTTAATGGATTTCCGTTGCTCTGACTTCACACCCACTCGAGCCACACCTAAATTCAAGTTTCATCGTGAAATTGGTCTTATCGGTAAATGATGCAAAATATCCAAAACTGGATGTATTGAAATCGTTCGACGTGCAATACTGATGAAAATTATTATTGTTTTATTATATTATAATATTATTATTATTATTATTTATCATTATTATGATGAATATTAAAATAATAATAGTAATTAAAATAATAATATTGGTTATAATAATAATTTTATTTAAAATAATAATAATAATAATATTAATATTACTAATCATAAATTTTTTCTAATTAGTTCGTTTATTTGTTAGGCTTAGGCGTGTGTAACACTTTACGGAGCCGATATTCAATATTGTTATTTACAATGTATAATTTTTCAACTTTAGTAAAAGGAGTTGCCAATTACTCGTAGCTAGCTCGAGGTTAATGGGTCACATTATCGTTTGGAAGGGGCTAGGAAGGTAACTTATTGAAGGTATTATTTGCTTATGGTTGCGACATCTACCAAATCCACGGTCCCTGTCGTCCCTTTCAGGAACTAAGCCGCAGATGGGTGACACTGCTTGCTGGGCAGGTACAAGTAGCACGGAAACAAAAGGATAGTATAACTGGGATACAATGGCAGGGAATTTATCAGACTGGATGAAAGGAGGAGGGGAGATCACGCATTCCCAAAACATCTCTTACCTCGCGGGAGGGTTGTCTACCTCGGGCCACTAGGGTATCCAATAGTCGTGCTCTGTCAAACTGCGTGATCGATGTCATCATAACCGGTTCCGCACCTACATACATTGCTATCAACGAGGTTAATTCTGTAGAGATGTGCGTCTAGCGAGCAGTGGTTGGACATAAGTCTTGACATCACACGAATGAAACTACGATTTACATCCAGACCTTTGAACCACGATCTCGACGAAACATTTGGAATAATAGAATGTAACCACCGCCCAAGAAAATTACTTGTCCAATCGTTTTGCCAACTTTAAAGAGAACTCAGACGTAATAATGGGAAAAATTCATTATGTGAAATTCTTCTTTCAAAGATCTCGCCTTCTTTTGCGCCCACCTTTGCTAGAGAGTCCGCCTTCTCATTGCCTGGAATTGAGCAATGTGAGGGGACCCATGCAAAGGTAAATGATCTTTCGACCAACGCACACATCTGCTCCCTTATTTTTAAAAGAAAGTAAGATGAGTGCCTCACTGTTTTCATCGGCCGGAGACCCTCAATAGAACTGAGACCATCCGAGAAGATGAAATAATGGTCTATGGGCATGTCGGAGATTATCCCCAATGCGAAATTGATTGCTGCCAGCTCAGCAACATATACAGAACAAGGTTCCTGAAGTTTCCGGAAGGCAGATGAGTATTCATTGTAAACACCGAAACCAGTGGATCCATCAATGCGCGACCCATCAGTGAAAATTCTTCTATTGCAATTGACATGTTGGTACATTTTAATAAAAATAGGGGGAATTAAAATAAGTCGAAGTTGATCTGGAACTCCTTGAATAGCCTGTTTCATGGAGAGATCATAGTCAATGGAGGAACTGTGATAAGGGAAGCGAACACTAGGAGAATTATAGCATGGAAGACTAATATCAGATGACATATAGTTAATATAGATTCGTAGGAATCTAGACTGGGTACTCAATTCGAGCATTTCTTCGAAGTTTTCAATCACAAGGTTGTTACTGATTCCACACTTGATCAGTATTCTAGATGAGACCTCCCAAAAGCGGTTCAGTAAGGGTTTTACTCCTGCCAGAACTTCCAGGCTCATATTGTGCGTTGAATACATACAGCCAAGAGCAATACGTAAACAACGATATTGAATGCGTTCCAATTTATTGAGGTGGCTGTTTCTTGCCGAGAGGAAGCAAAAAGAGCCATATTCGAGAACTGAAAGAATAGTTGTTTTATAGAGTTTAATGAGGTCTTCCGGGTGAGCACCCCACCATGTCCCGGAAATTGATCTTAAAAAATTGATCCTTTGTTGACATTTCTGTTTCAAATACGCAATGTGAGTACTCCAAGTGCATTTCGAATCAAACATGACTCCAAGGTATTTGAAGGTCAAAGATTGGGTAATGTCTCTTCCCAACAGCTTGAGACGTAGTTGGGCAGGGAATCGCTTTCTAGTAAACACTACCAATTCGGTTTTATGCGGTGAAAACTCGATCCCTAAATTTGTGGCCCAGATGGACAGATTATCTAGGGAATTTTGCAATGGTCTTTGCAAGATTTCCGCACGTGGACCTCTAAAGGAGATCACAGCATCGTCTGCAAGTTGTCTTAGCGTGCATCTATTTTCCAAGCAGTTATCAATATCTTTAACATAAAAATTATAAAGCAAGGGACTTAAACATGAACCTTGGGGTAAGCCCATGTAGCTTATTCTGGAAGTTGTCAGTTGACCTAGATTAAAGGTCATTTGTTTTTCTGGCAGTAAATTACACAAAAAGTTATTTAAAATTCCTGGTAAACCACTACTGTGCAGACTATCTGCCAGTATATCTATGGAAACTGAATCAAATGCGCCCTTAATATCCAGAAATACTGAAGCCAATTGCTCCTTGTGTGCAAAGGCCAGTTGTATATCAGATGAAAGCAACGTTAAACAATCGTTTGTTCCTTTGCTCTTTCGGAAACCAAATTGCGTATTTGATAGTAGGTTGTTTGATTCAACCCAACGGTCAAGTCTTGATAGGATCATTTTTTCTAACAATCTACTTAAACATGATAGCATCAGGGCTTTCCGATTTTGGGTGTCACTGAATAAATCACATGCTTTGTTTGCCTTGCGAACATACAGGCGTCATTTACTACACTGGCAAATGCGCTTCTCCGAACGATACGGATCACGACACAAAAGGAGACGATAAATGTTTGGCTCTGCGTACACAACGATTATGCATGAGTCGGAGCCCACTAGTTTCATTTGGTATACAAAAACTGATCCATTCACATTCTGTGTTGCTATGTTGCTGATTCTGAATATGATGGTTCACCGGTTGTTACAGGCGGCGAATATAACTCATGAAAAAAAAACAGTTTATCGCAGATTATTGGAAATGTGCGCTGTAAAATAACTTATTTTTTTCGCAGCATAGCAGTAAATGTTTTTTTTTAATCAGTTCGTTTATTTGTTAGGCTCAGGCGTGTGTAACACTTTGCGGAGCCGATATTCAATATTGTTATTAACAATGTTTTATTATTGATTTTAGTAAAAGTGGGGTGCCAATTACTCGTGGCTAGCGGTTAATGGGTCACATCATCGTTTGGAAGGGGCTAGGCAGGTAACTTATTTAACAGCAGTAAATGGTTAATATGAGACATTAAAAGATTTGTCATGTTTGGGTAACGTTGATTCTAGGTGGGCGCTCAAAAATTCAAATTAATTAACTAGACGTTCGGCTTTCATAGCATTCCTGTTGACGAAGTCCAGTGATTCTGGTGCTACAGTTGGTTGGCGAGCCGAGACGACACAAGATTGGGATGGACCGCAGTAGTAGTTCAGACTTAATCGACCGACGACGGCAAGACCGTCCGTTTTTGTACCGATAGGGAAATAAAGGCACACGACCTAAGGGCGATCCTGTTTTTCGTAATTACGGCCCATTTGACGATATTTCGCTGCATCGCCTTTCTTATTCATATCAATTACACTCTTGAATAATAAAATTTAGATTATAAAATAATGTTACATTGAACCAAAAAATTGTTTGCCAGTCGGTCAATCCAGCAACATCTGCATTAATTTCATGAAAGGACTCCATCTGGTAGCGTTCGGTACCGGGGGATACTTTTGTTGGTTTAGCTTGAATGCCTCTTTGAATTCAGTTCTGCTTTTTTTACTGAGGTCGGTAAATTTGTACTGAGTTTTCAAACAGCTGAAAAAGTCAGTAAAATTCGAAACATCAGCACATGAAATGTAAGGAAGATTCTAAAATGTTATATTTTTCTATTAATAGATAATGTTGGAATGAAGCATTCAGTGTACATTTTGGAAGAATTTATGTTTTCTTAAATTTTTAAGAATTATTTTTAAGTTTAATTTTACGTTAATTTTAAGTTTAAGTTAACTTTTCAGCTGTTTGAAATTTTACCGAACAGATTTTGTGTGTAAGATTTTACGATTCTCACAATTTCCGTAGTCGTCGTAAGAGCATCGCGTATTCGCTGTTTATGGGATATTGAAATTAAAGTCCTAAATTTGAAAGAAAACTTGTTTCAAAGTGCCGCGAAATGCGAGGAGCATGCAGAGAACTGTATGTAGAGCGTTGTACTCGAACTATGTTTGGACTTCTTGATACTAAACAAAGATTTAGAAGTGCTAGTAAAATATTCCTAGTACTCAAAAGTAATTCAAGAGGAGTCATATAACTCAAAGTATTTCGAGATTATTGAAAGCACTCAATAATATTTTAGAAATACTTTCTGTACTCAGACGCATTAAGTGTGTGCTCGAAGTATTCGATATTATTTGAAGAGTATTTAAAGAACTTAAAAGTACCTAAACGCATTTTAATGACTATTGAAAGTAAAATTTATACGATATTGATATTATTGGATGTGATTGATTAATTTAATGTAATGTATGTAAACATGTATACAACAATTTGCATTCTATAAAATATATGCATTGCAACAAAAATTTCATTTGGTAATCAGATATGTAGATACACAGAACAAAAATCTGAATTTTGCAAATCAGAGCATGTAAGATTGTATTTCATTCCACACGAAGCAGCAACTTGCATGAAATTGTTCTATCAAAGACGCGCTTTTGCATACAACATTATCGACAATGTATGGAATTTCCCAAAGGTTTACTCGATTCACAATATTAATTTGTAAGTTTTGTGACGCTTCATTTATGTGCATGACTTTTCGAGCTGTGTGGTCAACAAGTTGATTAAAATTATTTTGACCCATTGAACCTGTTTTTGGTTTTCCACTATATATGAAATAAAGTGAAAATAAAAATTGAGGCATAATAGAAAGGTGAACTTGCCTGTATAGAACGATATTATTAATTACCGCAAATCCTCCTTAGCAACGTGTTCACAGAAGTTGTTGGGACCTTTTCTTATGTCAGGCTACCTTTTGTTGTTATAGATTTTTATTTTTATATTTTGAGACTTCATTAAAGTAGTACGTCAGTTGAATCACGTAAAAGTAAATAAAACAAGTAACGAATAAATTCCACTGAATAACTGTTGAAGATTTTCTCATCCAAATGGTAATTCGACTATTGTATTTAATATACTTAAGTCGATTCAAAATAAATATAGGATTTTACTGAATACGTAATAAAAACGCATAAACTTCTACGCTTCTAAAAGTATAAGAAATATCATCGATATGTATCCTTAACTACCAACAAAAGCATAAACTAACAAAATTGCGTTATTCCCTATGATAATGGGACTGTTACGTATTTATGGGCATTGATGGTACTTAAACTTCTAGTACATTATTTGTTAATGACTAAATGTTTGACAGGTGTCTTTCTGCCCATAACCAATATGTGTTCATTTTAAAACTATTGTACTATAAGCTGCGGAAATATCACCGATCGAGAATTTTTCCTGCACCGTCCTGCACTCGCGATTTTTGATTTATTACTAGCACAGGACACACTATCGTTCTGCCGCAGTGTGCACCTTGATATTATATATGGGGAAGGCCTGTCTCATATTCCTTACATCTCTCCCTTATTCGCCGTACGATGGCACTGAAAATGGTCAAAATATGCTACAGTAATATGTATAGTAATATAGATACAAGCGAGCATGTATAATATATGTATGATACATAAATTCATCCAATTATATTAATCATTTTTTGATCATTGTAGAATAGTCTCATAATTGAATAGCACATCACATCACAACAACTTTAGGAAATGCTGAAAAACCTCCCTTCTCACTTGACACGTATTTTAGTTTTTATTATTTTGTATAGCTTGTCACACTTTTCATAATCCCCTCTTCGCTAAAAACGTAACTTAATTGGCTTCAATCTTATAGTAAATCCCAAAACACTCTCAAAAAAATATATATTTTAACCATAAATTAATCTCAATATGCCGCATCGGTCGTAAATTGTGCCTCGTTCTTTGCTTGCTCCGTTGTGTGCTCTGCTCCCCTCTTGGTAGAACAAAGGCACGGGCGATTCAAAGCTGTGTGTAATCATTGAAGCCGGTGCTCAGCGATCACCATCGATCAGTGTGTACAATGGACAAGTATGGATCATCGCTTCGAGCATTCAGACAGTGCAACAACCACCGAATATTCATGTTCTGTTACGGTTACTGAATCTGAACGGATTTGCGATTCTATGTTCACGAACGGGTGGCAGTCTGACACACTATTGTTCAGTAGTGTCATGAATGATTTCCAAGCCCTGGATAGCATAGAGATCGGACGGTAAGAATTGTAATCAGACGCCGGTTTCCCGGGTTTTGGATAGGTTTTTTTTTTATCTGGTGGCCAGGGGGGGGGAATATTTTTTATTTTTTTAGGGGTGTTTTAGGGGTTTAATATTCTTTTTTTGGGGTCATGGGGGGGTTTTTTTGGGGGGTTGATTTTATTATTTTGGTTTGGGGGGGGGGGTTTTTTGGTGGAAGAAGTGCCATTGAAAATTTCAACATTGTGGATGGTTTGTTCAGAGGAGCGTTTTTCGGGTGGTATCCCGTAAATTCGGTTGTGTTGGGACAGAGTCTGGACAAACATTTTTAGCGAAGTCGAATATCCACTGCATGGAGTATTCTTCACTCTCATTGGAGGATGAGCAGTTTCGCATATAACAAGCCTTTCTCCAAAGCGTTGTCGTCGGGGTTTCTCTAACGGGTGTCCACTAAAAAATGAGAATGATTTCAATACTTTTCCATCAGAACAAAAACGGCCGCATGGAAATGTCACTTTAGATGAATGAATCGTTGCACTCTCCAGAAAATTTTCATACACTCTTATTTCACTCTAACATGTTCAGTCGTGTTCAGCATGCCGTCGAAACAGGAAGAACTGCGCGCGCGCGTTGTACAATTCTTTCAAGCGAACGAAGATCGTGGAAAAAAATACACGGTGGACCATTTTTGTCGTGAAAAAGTTCCGGTATCCACCGTATACCGTATCCTGGCATGCATGAGAGTAACCCGGAAGAAAGGTTGCGGCCGTCCAGCGAAAATAATGAATGAGAAAACGCTCCGCTCGCTGCGCAGCATGTTCAACAACAAGGATTCGGTAAGTCAACGGGAAGCAGCCCGAAAGTTCCATTGTTCGAAGTCACTCATCTGCAAGACGCTAAAGAAAGAAGGAATAGTGTGTAGAAAGAAAACCAGATCCCCAGAGTACACAGATGAGCAGATTCAAACCGTGAAATCCCAATGCCGCTGGATGACTCGGAATTACGGCGGAAAATCTTTCGTTCTGGACGACGAAAGCTACTTTCCTCTTTCGAAGTCTCAGATACCGGGAAACGACCGATTCTACACTAAGGACAAATCTACTACTCCTCCAAAAGTAATGTATAAGTTCAAGCACAAATTTGAATCGAAGGTTATGTTATACATCGTAATATCCGATAAGGGTATTTCGAAGCCGTGGTTCAAACCAAGCGGTTTGGCCATCAACCAGGAGGTGTACCAAAGAGAGTGTTTGCAGAAAATACTCATCCCATTTCTTAAACAACATCACTCGGATGGCAAATACGTGTTTTGGCCGGACAAGGCATCATCGCACTACGCAAAAAAAACGCTAACGTTTTAGGAGAGCCAAAATATACCATATGTCCCAAAAGACCGGAATCCGACAAATTTGCCACAGTGCCGTCCTATCGAGGATTTCTTCGGTCTTTTGAGCTCCATGGTATACAAGGATAATTGGAAGGCCAAGAACACCAAGCAACTTACCAACAGGATCAAAAGCTGCATCCGAAAAATCGATGTGGCTGCCGTCCAACGGTCATGTTCCAGCATAACGACTAAGCTGCGCCGCACGGCGGACCACGGACCATATGACAATATTCACTAAACTTAGTTTGAAGATTTAAGTTGACCCTTTTAATAAAATAAATCAGTTTGAACAAAACTTCACTGGTATTTTTTTCCTGGCCCATTCTTTTCGTTCTCATTATTTAGTGGACACCCGTTATTACTAAAGCAACCCCAGGCGCCAAACTGTTCGCATTCTCAGCTCTTCTAAGCCGTAAGAAAAAAATACCTTCTCAAGACTCAAAAAATGCCAATAAGAAAAAAAAACTAGCGAACTACACACGAATTAGCAAGACTGTTTCTGTCTTTTTGTCGCCGATTTCTTTCTGTCTGTATCTCTGCCCGCGCGGAGGGCAGAAGGACACCTGTTTTCTGCGATTAAAAATAACCCACTGTGGAAGATTTGCGTCCTTTGCTTCGTTCGCTGGCGCATCCAACATTCTGGATGTTGCCATGCTCTTCTGTGTGACATTTTTTCATCGAACGCTCACTTCAAGTCGCACATCATAAATCCCCTCCAACCATCCGGCTGTGTTCGGGGTACGTAGCAGGCGGGAAAAAATGGAAAATTGTTTTGTTTTTATTCGCAGTTTTTTTTTTTTTTTTTCTCTGTCTCTCTCTCTCTCTCTCTTTCTGGCGTCCAATGGTGATAATAATCAGCACTCGGCTGCGCTAGAGATGGACAACGTGACACCAGAGTGGGATCCAAAAATATGCCCTCGGTTCATCTAAATCATTGATTTTTATTGGGCCAAAGTCAAGCGTCACGCATAGAGAGATGCTTTTAATTGGATTGTGTTTTTCCTCTGTTCTGAAGTGGAGCGTTGAAAATTCCGGGGATTTATTCGGAAGTATTTGTGGGCTGAAAAGTGGAGAGCGTTTCGTCACCGTCATGTGATGGAAGGAGTTTTCTGATGCAACAACGCGACACATGACCCCTCTGGGCAAATTTCCAAACCCTGACCATCAATCGAGTCGCCTTGAACGCCTTGTGATTCGAACGACTGATAGCGTCTTTCCGTGTGGTTCTATTTCTGTCACTCGGAATTGCTTATAGGAAACCGACGGTGAACACTTGTTCCCCTACAAAACATCTCTCGGTGGAAAATCCACGGTGGACAAGCGTGGTACGAGTGATATGATCAATCTATGAGACAAGTGTTTCAACATATGCGTGAAGGAACGCGGTATTTTTAAATTTTCGATTGTTTTTATACAATTTTGGATTTGGATTCTCTCGGAAACAGCACTGGTTCACGCTCAGCGTTTGATCCTACATCGCGAAATGTGGTAGCCCATTTCTAGTCCGACGCAAGAGTGATGTCAAAGTCTTCTGAATGTTGTCGCTGAGCAGGCATTTGTTCCGTCATAAATAAGCAAATTTTGGTGCTCGCAAATTAGGAACGACACGGCTTGGTCTAATCCCTTTTGCGGCGACAACGGAACAGTCAGCTGCCCAGGGTGGTGGCCATTCCAATCATTCCGTTGACAGTTTTATGTCGCGGCTGGAGGATTTTCGTTGGTTGTTTTTCCGCTTAATTTATTGCGTTATTTTTATTAGAAGCTATGTAGAGCGTCTCCGCTTAATAGCCTACTGAGTGATTCATATTTCTGTCCATACCTATTGGCGACAAAGGAGCTTGATTCGGCGATTCTGTGTCGAATGTGTTAGTCTCGGATTGATCTTTTTTTCCATTTTTTGACCTTGGAGCAAAATCTCGGTATGTTAGTCGAAGGAAACGTCCGGTTGATTCTAATTTTGATGATCTAATTGGGTGCCGACAATACTAGCTTTTACACGGCCATAGCGATTCATAGAGAAATTCGCTGAAGAGAATCGATATGAGTCGTAATAGCATGAACATTTCTGGTTTCAAACACTCATAACGTTTCTGTTTTTCTCCACAACAATTCCACATCTGGACTCCTCGGAACCCATGTCCATAAATTCGACCTCCCCATTGTTTAACCGCTAAAGTGGCTGTAACTGTAATCCCACTGTTAATAAATGGCAACAAATGTCATTAAATAGCACCAATTAACGGTCTGGGAAAGTGCCATAAATTGTAGTCATCATCCTGCACAGCTTTGGCACACTGCCGCCGTCGTCACCATTACCCAAAAAACCGACGCATTTTCCCACACACGCAGGACAGCGCCTGTCATATTTGTCATTGTTTTGAAATGCACCGTACAAGAATTTCACAACTGTACAGTTAAGCGATCATTTGTCACCCGGGGGACAGGGGGACTAGAGGTTCGTGATTAACGAGAGTTTCAGTGGAGAAGTGACAAATATGCCACGAAACAAGAGCCGAACAATGGATCAGGTATTAAGTCTGTGAACCATATGGCGAGTTAAATTAATACTGCGGTTAATTGTCGAAAATTTCTGTGCTGAAGATCTACTGCCTTTAGAACGAATAATACAAAAAATGGACTTCGAGGAATACGTGTTTCTATCTCGTCTTTGCTTCCTTTAAGATGTATATTTCAATGTTCAACACTTCATTTTGACGATTTTTAACGGAATTTTTCGAAATCGGGTCAAATATGTATGAAATTGGTATTAAAAAACTCTACAGTTTATTACTGATGTATAGCATTCATTTATTCGTCAGTTAAACTTTTTTCTAAATAACAATATGTATATTTTTATGGATATTTGTCTTCAATAAAGTTAAGTTTGAAATGTTATGTCAACTACAGTGTTTATATTTACAATTTTGATCAGTATAAATGCACTAAAAATAGTGTCTATTGACAATATAAAAGAGAATAATTAAAATTTTTCGGAATACGCAAAAACATCGTTCCCTCTCGATTCACCTCACCAAACCTTCACCGAAACTTGCCAGAAAGTATTGAATTCGACTTGTAATAAGATCCAGCTGCGCATTTCTGCGCCCAGATTTGCTGTTGGTAGTTTAAGTGACTCATATCAATGAATTGCTTTTCCTCTTAGAACGTATGTACATAAATCATTGGCACTCACATATTTTCCCCTCGATTCCTCTCACCGAATCTTCAACAAAACTTTATTGAGAGTATTGACTTCGACGTATATTGTGTTCTAGCTGCGCATTGATATGCTGTGGATCGTTTAAGTGTCTTATAGGGTAAGGAACGGGGGTCACTGTTTTAATTAGTTGTAAGCAAATAGGTCTATAACTCCTACATTTTCCAAATAATTTCACATTTAATGATACGAATACATAAACTCTATCTATCGGACTAATGATTCGATGCATGAATCATTATTACTCTCATTTTGAAGATTTAAAATACATCGTCTAGAAAACCATCGGTTGTCTACCTGTTGAAGAAGTTCGCTTAAATTGTGCCTTTGCGTATTTTGCATTTGATCACGTGTATCGGAGAGAATGTCTTCATCAGATCTCTCCCACAGCTAGGCTTGTTGCCAGAATGTGATGTTGAATTTATTTCATATTTAGATGATCTGAAATCACTATTTATTTCAAGTGTTTCCAGTCATTCGAAGTTGAGCTATGCTTATGATTATATTATCCATCATCTGGTACTATCATATGCAATAAAAAAAAATATGTTTCAGAGCTGTACAACAGTACTCAACGATAAATAATCCTTCTCTGTTGTGCGGCAAATATGGCACCACAGTTGCGTTTGAGTGTACTCATTTTCCTTTCTTCTTTGTTAACCATGGCTATCGCAACAGCTATAGCGCAACGGTATTGCAACGTGAAATCTGTTGTCTCTTACACTTCCTCGTTTTTAAACTATGAATCTTGTTTGTCGTCATAGCCGCTTTGTCTAACATTTAAGAGTAAATGAAATAAGAAAAACACATTGCCAATCTAAAGATCAATGACAGACTAAAAGTTTGGTCGTGTACGTCCGTCTCATAATCTGCTAGTAGTTGAGTTTGTGATCATAGCAATCGACATGTTTTGGTTGATTGTTTTCGAGAGCGGGTGGGTAAAACGACGGGGCGGGTTGAGGAAATGACGTTAGCAGCAATTCGTGAACTGTCCTATTTCATTTTGCCTTCTCACAGCTGCACGGAATTGAACTCACACAATATTGTTAGTTTATGTACGGATTGTGGAGCTGAAGAAAACATTTTCTTGATCGGAAAGCAATCCGCATGCTGCAATTGGGAACTTTATTCCATCGCTATGAAGTTTTCAGAGTCTATTACTCGTTTTTGATGGTAAGTTCCGATAGATAAGAAATAAGCAGAGGTATTAACGTCCGAATATGTGCAGTAATATTTATAGTTCACATACAGCTTTATCAAATGTTCCAGGTGGTTCATGAACTGCTTAAAACCCGTCCCGTACCCCATCTAAGGGACTGTTCATAAACCACGTAGACCGAAATTAGACATTTTTTAAACAAGCAAATTCCGTTAAATTCCACTACAGATAGCTTATCTTTTGACAGATAGGCCTATTTTCAAGTTGCTGTAACTAATTATGATGGTTTGAGAGTATCTTGATATCAAATGCTAGCAAATTATTTCCAATGAAAACTAGACGTATAGATGCTACTATCAAGATAGTCTATATTACGTATTATAAGTTGTAGTGTGAACGGGATGTTATGCTAAATTCCTTAATTAGATGCCATATCATACTGATTTGATGTATTGCTTCAATATTTTCAAAGTACAGGGCTTGAAAACTGTGAGCAGTGCGGCACACATTAGTAAACAATCTCTATCACGGAATCGCGGTAGTTTTTAAGTCGTGTGGTTTGGAAAATGATAGAGTCTATCCTTAAATATGGTGGCCGAATAAGGACTCTTTTGAGTCATCTTAACCTTTCGGGCAACGCGCTGTTGTAAAAAACACAAAACACCTGAGAAAACCTCGCTTGGTTTCTCTTTCTGCAAATTTTGCACGCGTATCGAAAGGTTAGAAATAAACAATGAGTGTAAAACTCACTGAGTTGTCTGAACATGGAATATCTTGATTAATGTGGGTTATTTTGATACGTACGTATAGCTATGAAAATAATTGTTTATTCCATCAGGTACTTAGGCTACTAAATAATAGAATTGTATGTAGAAGAGCTGTGACATAATAAATTATTTGTATAGTTCCCATCAAAGATACCCGCATTATCGAACATAGCCCGATTGTCAGTTATTCTGTTTAAAGGGTGTATTCGATAAAAATGGCACACAGAAAATCTTCTGTAACTTTTGAATCGTATGAGTAAAAAACCTAGAAATTTGAGTAGATCTTATCCATAGTGTATTATTTACATCTGCCAAGTTTCATAGTTATACATTCAGTAGTTCCAGTCATGTCGTCGAAACAAGAAATTGTCCGAGAGAAAATTTTGTGCACTCACAATCAAAATCCAGGGGCGTCCCACCGGTGGATTGCTAAAAGGCTTGGAATTGCAAATACAACTGTGTCTCGTGTAATAAGAACCTTCAAGGAGCGTCTGAGTGTCCAAAGGAAGGAAGGGAGTGGTCGTAAAAGTGGTCCAATGGACAGTAAAATGGCCAGGACAGTCGTACAACAATTCAAGAACCGTCCAAACATGTCAATTCGAGATGTCGCTAAAAAGTCTAAGGTGTCAGTCGGTTTTGTGCAGAAAACCATGAAGCGTGCTGGGTTACATGTTTATAAAGTGCAAAAAGCCCCAAACCGGAATGAAAAACAAAACATCACTGCGAAAACCCGCGCCCGGAAACTTTACACGAAGCTGCTCACCAAATCCGGTTGCATCGTGATGGATGACGAAACATACGTCAAGGCCGACTTCCGTCAACTTCCTGGGCAAGAATATTTCGTTGCCAAGTCGAAGTTCGCTGTTCCGGAGGATGTTCGAAAGAAGAAACTATCGAAATTTGCAAAGAAGTTTCTAATCTGGCAGGCGATTTGCGGATGTGGTGAAATAAGTGCTCCCTTCATCACTTCCGGAACAATAAACGGTGCGATTTACACGGAAGAGTGCCTTAAGAAGCGTCTCTTGCCATTCATTAAGAAGCACAAAGGATCAACTCTGTTTTGGCCTGATCTAGCATCCTGCCACTACGCTCGAAACGTATAAAGGATATGAACCCACCAAATTCACAGGAACTTCGTCCAATTGAAAAATTCTGGGCAATTATGAAAACGGAACTTCGCAAACATCCCAAAACTATAAAAACAGAGCTAGAATTGAAGAAAATTTGGGTAAAAACAACAAAAACACTGGGAAAATCGGTTGTACAAAATTTGATGGGTGGAGTGAAAAGGAAGGTGCGGGCATTCGGGATGGGAGACGAAATTGAATAAAACAAATGTTGTAAATCAAAACTCATTAGTAGTTCTTCATTCCCTGAAAATTTCAAGAAAATCCGATAATCAGTTTAATTTTGATGAGTATATATGTGTGTGCCATTTTTATCGAATACACCCTTTACATGCGAGTGAACGACACGAGGAATGAAAATCGCTTCAAGAGTGTCGACCTGGGTGAATTGAACTCAATATTAGGTACTCCTGCCACTGTGTGTAGTTGTCAACTATATTTTTTCGTAGCACTTTTTGAATTATAAGCACAAACCAACAGGCTATGTATTGAAAGCTTACAAACCAGCACAGATTGCATGACTCAGATTGGTTTACAATTGCCTTAAAACTTACTTTTGCTAAACAAGTACGTTGTCATACTTCATTCAAGCCATGCATGGAAAAAAATCCGTGAACTCCAGTCATGAATTCGAGAACAAGAAAAAATATACCGTGAACTGAATAACGTTTAGAGGGAAAAATCCTGAAAACTTGAAATAGTTCACGGTCCGTTTTCATTTTCACGCATTTTTTTGTGTGAAAGCTCGAGCATACTTGGCTTAATAATGGATTCCCGGATAAAAATAACCATACAATTAAAATACAATAGTATAAAATAACATTGAAATCTATTTCCGACCATAAATCTTATTGTTCATGAATCAGATAAATGAATAATGCATATTGTCATTACAATAAATTTACAGTTCACTCCATATGCTAGGATTTTCAACAATTGTGAAACGATACAATTAATAGTACACACTACCAAAATGTCATGTAAATTTCTGTCCCCTGAGACCGACACATGCAAGCGTCCTTTAGCACATAAGAATGCGTTCAAAGAGATGAGAAAATAAATTCAATCATACACACCTTTCGTCGATTTGCGTATTTGTCAGTTTCGGAAGACATAATTTTACACGAAATCTGTTTTTACGTTCCCCGACTTTTTACAAACATGAATTACGTCTCGTGTAAAATTCATAATTTCTAGGTGTGTAGTTGACTCAAATTTGTTCGAAAAAAAAAATCGTTTTTTCTATAGTTAAGATACATAACAACCCCCCTTTTCTATTGTCGATGTCTCAGTTTACATTAGATTCTATTGTGGTAACAATAACTCCTATTGCCATCTTATCGTTGCGAAAAATGCTATTAATTATGTATACTATACATTCTATTGTATTGTTACAATGCATGAAATTGTAAACCTTTGAGAAAAAAAAATTTCCGGGTTCCGAAAATGCGCGGGGTGGCAAGAGGATAATTCGCAAGGTCTTAACAATTGTTTTAATCCTTCGTGTATAACGTCGAAGTGTATAAATATCCGTTTTGAAGAGAAAAAAAAACAAAGATCTACGTAGACTTTTGGTAAACGCCCCCCCCTCCCCCATCGTAGACAAACGTAGACTTTTTTAACCCCCCACCCCCCCCCCCCCCCCTGAATTGTCTACGTGGTTTATGAACAGCCCCTAATGCATTGTTTAAAACTACAGCGTTTGAAAACTGAGTTTGCTCAATTCTGTTATAACGCGATTTCCTTTTTTTGATTTTTGTCCTCATGTAAGATAGGTGCGGCATTTCTAATACCAGTTGATTTTTCTTTGATTTTTGTTTTGTGATTTTTTGAAACTTGTTGCATTATATTTGGTTCAGATTGAGATCACATGATCAACAATAGCACTCAACCCGGATTGATAAATTTTCGAAAAATTCTAAGGCAGTTTTTTTCAAAGCATCATTTTAGAATGCAAAAAGCTCTCGTCCATTTATTCCTTTTACTATTTCACACAAATTTACGCGAGCTCGTGAGCCTTTGAATTTTTCGAAAAAGCATCTATTGAGCCTAAGTCGATGAAAATCTTAATTTTTAGTGACCCTTTTTCGATGGAAATCCTAATTTGTTTACCTATCAATCGTAGTAATCCATGGATAATAGTTTGACATTATAATATATCTTGTTGTTTGGCAAAACATTTTCAAAGTGGCTGGTTAGGAGTGCCGAAGACAAAGATTTGGTGGCAGCTAGGAAAAAGATGGTGCAAATGGAGTTTAGGGAAGAATTGGGCCTTAATATTGATAGACCAAAATGTGGCGGAACCGGGAATTCTAATGATGGCAACACCGCCAGAATTTTTTTCAAGTTTTTAGAAAAAGCTGCCGAAATTACTGGATTGAAGAAATAATTAATAGACAGGTGCAGATTCATCTTTAATTTAGCAATTCTAATCTTTTCTATTCAATAGCAGATTTTATAGATTGGTTAATAAACCAATTCATGGAGAAAATAATTTTTATTTATCGTTAAAGATGCGGAGCTTTGTTGCCATGTCTAGTGTCAGGATATGAAATAAAAGTAGAAGAGTTAAAAAAATATGCTCTTGCTACTGCTAGGATAACAGACCTGGTTTAGGCGACATCTGGCTTAAATTGACATAAAATATTCACATGACATGACATGAACATAAACGAAATCTAGCATTCCATATATGTGCATTAGATAACGCAGGAAATTCCATGTTTCTTTTAAACTGTGAATAGTCAATCTATCAAATAAATCCCCCCACCAATGGTTTTAAAAAAACCAAAATCGGTTCGATTTTTGCCAACCCAATTGGTTAAATTGGTTAAAAAAATTTTTAAATTCTATGGGTCAGACTACCTCACACAAGATCACAAGATAACACACGCAGCACAAAAAAGTAGTATACATGCCGGATAACATGTACATACACCGTGTCCAATATATTATCATACAAAATAAAACTGTATTTATTTCAAATCGATAATCCCGATTTTATTGATAACTTTACCCATAATATTGCAATATAATACTAATCAACTACAGCATATGTTTTGGAATAACACCGCCTTTAACCTTCTTGACCAGCTCCAGACGTTTTTCGAAACCGTCACAGGCGGCACGCCCGACTTCCATCGGCATTTCGTCCCAAGATTCGTTTGATTACGGTTTTGAATTGGTTCATACTAGACGCCCTGTGGTCATTTACCTTTTCCAGCATGTATGACCATACGAAATAATCCAAGGGATTCAGATCTGGTGAACTGGGAGGCCATTCATTCTTGTCCAAAAAGTCGGTCAAATTTTCTCGGCACCAGCCCTGAATGAGATTTGCAGTATGCGATGGCGCTACGTCCTGCTGAACCACATAGTGATCATCTCCAAACACCTCTTGTACACATGGCTTGACAACTTTCTCCAAAACGTCCGTTTTATAACATACGGCTTTCACTTTTACGCCTTTTTCGATTAAACCCAGTGGTATTTTGCCTCGCTTGCAAATTCCTCCCCAAACCATCACTGACGTAGCACTTTGGAACCGTGGAATATTCCTATCACACTCTGGAACAGTTCTCGAAGAGAGAGTCCACAATCTGTTGTTCTGGACATTGTGGGATTGTTGCAAGACGAATAACTTTTCGTCGGAAAACTAAAATTCTTCTCCACCGTGCCGCGACAAAAGCAGACTTGCTCTTTCGAGTCGTTTCTGCTTGGTAGGTTCCGAAACTCCGTGAATCGTTTATGGAAAGCTTAGAATTCGAGGTCATTTTGCAGTATATTGTGCATTGACGATCTGGAAACACTCAGATCTGCGGCCATTTTACGTACAGAGCGCTGTGATTTTCATCTAGTCCGTTCCCTGACCACTTTAACAACTCGTGCCGTCCGCACCGTACGAGTACGACCGGATCTCTTCCGGTCTTCCAACGAGCAGGTGTCACGGTACTTTCGGATGGTTCGGTACACAAAATCCCGCTTTACTTCGAGGTTTTTCAAATTTCTGAAAATAGCGCCCGGGCGTTCACCTTTCAAAAACTTTTTTATCACCACACCAGGAGTTCCGTGCCTCCTTCATCGCTGGTAAAAGATAAACACCGAATGAAAACAATCGGACAGAACCTAAAAGCGTTTGTATAAACATAGTGCAAAACTACACCAACGCATACGTGAAGCATGTTGAGTAGTTGCACGACACCAATGCAAGGGAAAAGTGTATGAGAATATATTGGACACGGTGTATAGAGTCATGGGTCAATACAAAGTTTTGGTAATAAACAGGATCAACCACCTGATTTAATTGTATTATCACTAAAGTTTAAAATAATTAATAATTTAAAAATAAGCCCTTTCCATATGATAGCCTTGATTTTTCCAACATTCTCCAAAAGAAAAAAAACAGGAAAAAAAGGAGTTATTTTTTTTTGAGCACCACTAATGAGTTCGCTCACGAAAGAGAGAGGGGGTTTTTGTTGGGTCTATTTAGTTTTTGTGGTGTTGCCCAAAAGGGGAGTAACATGTCAATGAAGAAATCATCTGCCTTTGTTTCTACTTCCTTTTTCTTTCCCTCTCCTTTTGGCGGTGAGGGAAATTGCATCCGTTAATTGGGGATGCCAGATAGTTTTTCAAAATGTCTGTAAAGAACATTGAAAAATGTCTGCATTTGTCTGTATTTAGGTTTTTGTCAAAAATTTGGGTAAAGAATATAGGTTATTTCGCAAAAATAAGGTAAACTAATACACTGTACTACATAGGCTTTGAGAGCCTTATTCATTTACTTTTTCTGTTTTGAAACTGTCACAAACTTTCTGGAGAATCTCTTTTTTTTAGGGAGTCATAGCCTTTTCAAATTGACACATATTCTTGAGGTTCTTCTTATTTTGATGCAATTAATGTATGCATTAAAAAAAAGGACTGGTTTTAACGATTCTGTATGCAATTACCTTGCCACCAGGTGGTGAATCCACCTGTGTATCGCCATTCCACTATGGTACGAATAGCCAAATTTCGCGACAAAAATCGATAACTCGAAAGCCATTCACTTTAGACATATGATGTCTTTGGAGGATTTAATCTTAAAATAAAGGGCGAACACGAAATTATTGCGACACCGAAAATGTCATGCCAATTTTCTTATAATGTTTAGAATCAAACCAAAATTTTAGGGTAGTTTTATACATATATTTACTTCAAAAATCAAAAGAAAAGTTAATCGATGGAGCCTTGAGTGTAAAATTGAACGCATTTTCGCTTGATGCCCTCCATCAAAGTCTTTACAGTGTTATCCGGTACCAGTTTCTCAGTTTTTTTTTCCATTTTCTTAACATGTCCTTCTCGTCTTTGACTGTCTTCTTGCTCTTCCGAAGTTCCCGCTTCATCATTGCCCAGTACTGCTCCACCGGGCGCAGCTCCGGACAGTTTGGCGGATTCATGTTCTTTGGAACAAAATGGACAGAATTGGCCTCATACCACTCCAGGACACTTTTAGAATAGTGGCATGATGCCAAATCTGGCCAAAATAGCGGAGCTTCGTCGTGCTGCTGCAAGAACGGCAAAAGGCGCTTCTCGAGGCACTCAGATTTGTAGATCTCGCCATTTACTGTGCCCTTTGTCACGAAAGGCTCACTCCTCAGTCCGCAAGAGCAGATGGCCTGCCAAATGAGATATTTGGAGGCGAACTTCGACATTTTCTTCTTCTTAAATTTGTCGTCCACATAGAACTTGCTCTTGCCGGTGAAAAACTCCAACCCCGGAATTTGCTTAAATCGGCTTTTATATACGTTTCGTCGTCCATCACACAGCAGCCATATTTTGTCAGCATCTTCTCGTAGAGCTTCCGTGCCCGAGTTTTAGCCGTCGATTGTTGCCGCTCATCGCGGTTTGGGAAGTTCTGTACCTTGTATGTATGTAGTCCAGCTCTCTTCTTTGCATTCTGGACGTAGCTCTGCGACATGCCGATCTTTTTAGCCAAATCACGGCTTGAGACGTTGGGATTTGCTTTAATCATCCGCTTCACCTTTCCCTCCGTCTTTTTGTTCTCCAGTCCCGGTTTTCTTCCAGCTCCTTTGCCGTGGTCCAACGTCAACCGCTCCTGGAACCGCTTCAACACTCTGGAGACGGTTGAATGGTGAATGTTCAACATTTTTCCCAACTGCCGGTGCGACAGGTCAGGAAATTCCAGGTGCTTGGAAAGAATTTGTTCTCTCGACTCGCGTTGGTTCACCTCCATTTTCGTTGAATCGAAAAACACGACTTCGAGTTTGACAGCATGTAAACAATACACATCAATGAGAAAGTGTGCAAAATTTGGTTGATTTTTACCCAATGGTAAAAAAAGTTATGCCCTGTTGAATGTGTCGCAATAATTTCGTGTTCGCCCTTTATTATACATTAAGATTTCCTTAAGACCATGTTGTCGGATGATATGATTACAAATAAACATAAACATATTTTCTAAAGGAATACGAATATACGAATATACAATGTTTAAGTTTTAAGGTTTAAACAATTTTTCTCTTTATATTTTTTTGTTATAAAATAATATTTTTTTTGTAAAAAGGGGGGAATAAATACACTGAAAAAATCAAGAAAAAAAAAACAAGCTGATCATAAACCTCTCGTCAAATGCCACCATGAGAGAAATATTTTCAACACCAGGTTGCATCGCTTCGCTACGATTGCTTCGCTACGATTGCTTCGCTTCGATCGTTTCGGTGGCTTCGATTGCTTCGATTCGATTGAATCGCGTTACCTCAGATCCACTTCGGACTCGATCCGTTTGCTTGAAACGAACGTTGATGATGAATCGAGGGTGAAAAGAGTAAAGCAAGAATATCATTCTCATTCTAGAATGCTTGCTTTGTTCTGTTTTCTCGATTGCATTCGAAGTGGATGTGGGAATTGGATTCGTACGATGCAAATATCCGTAACCTAGGTTGGGACCAAATGGGCCTTCCACAAAAAAAAAGGTTATAAGCCAATTTTGATTCGCTACTATCCTATTGATTGTTGGTCAGACACAGCACCAACTTCATCAATTTCCAAGGAGGGAGGGGGGGGGGGGGGGGTGTAAATATGTCAACACAGACGAACAAGACATAACACTGTGCACAGTTGAGTTGGGCTCGGTTTTTCCGTTTTTTTTAGCCGGGATACGCCGCCGGACGCAGGGAAAAAAATTTAATAGTGAAATAGGGGAAAAAAAAATTTTTTTTATTTATTACCCTTTGGGGCGGGGGTTAAATGTTGGTTTGGGGGGTGAACAACTTTCGGGCGACCAGGGGGGGGTGGGAGAAAAAAAAAAACGTGTTCATGAAAGAAATTAAACTAATAAGGAGTGTATCGAAAATAAGCTATCCACAAACTTTCTTTCAAATTATGTTGAAAACCGATATTTTATTCATACAAAAAATTGATCCTTTATTGTACGAGGTTAAACTTGAACATAATGAAGACCGGATGAAATTTAAGTTATTCCTTCACGAATTTTCGAACTTTGGATCGAATGCTCTTCATCAAGTTCCGGACAAGTGTTGCATCGCATTTTTTGGACGCTTGAGCCCAAATTTTTTGAACTCCTGCATGTTCCCAGCTGCCTTACCAGTCTTCTTGAAGACCCTCTTCACGATTGCCCAGTAACGTTCGATGAGTCGAAGCTGAGGGCAATTTGGTGGATTGATATTTTTCTCAACGAAATCTATACCCTTTTCCGCAAGCCAATTGAGAGTGGTTTTGGCATAGTGAGCCGACGCTAAATCGGCCAAAACAGTGGAGGTGTACTATGCTTCTTATATAAAGGCAACAATCTCTTCTGGAGACACTCAGATCGATAGATTTCCGCATTTATAGTTCCGGTAGTGTAAAAAATGGTTGACTTCAAACCACAGGAACATATTGCTTGCCATACCAGTACCTTTCGACCGAATTTCTCCACTTGAATCGACCTGTCCGCATCGCTCACATCCTCCCCAACGACGGCAGTAAAGTATTGTGGACCTGGAAGGGTTTTTGAGTCCTCCTTTACATAGGTCTCATCGTCCATCAAAACGCATGCATCCGGACGCTGCAAAAGACGCGAATACAATTTCCGGGCCCTTGTTGCTGCTCGCTTCTTCTGTTCTGCACTTTGTTTTGAGATTTTCTGCTTCTTGTAGGTCTTCAGGTGGTTTCGCCTCTTGATACGCTGGATCATTCCGACACTCGTTCCTGCTTTTTTGGCCAAATCACGTATTGACATTGATTTGTTCTTCATGATTAGAGATACCACTTTCTGCTCCAGTTTTGGGTTGGAAGAACCGGGTTTTCTGCCTCTTCCTGGTAGCTCATCCAAAGAATAGTGTTCCCCAAACTTATTAATGATGGTTTTAACACTCGCATGATGAATTCCAAACCGCTTCGCCAATTTTCGCATAGTAATACCCTTCTCACTTAGCCATGTGTCCAGAACCTTAATTTTCACTTCCTTTTCAATACGCGACATTTTGAAAACGCAGAATTTGAACCGCACAAACAAGTAAACAAAAGAAAGCTGACAGTCAAACGCACAGCATGCAGTGTTTAGAGCATAAAAAACCATCACAAATACATGCGTACAACGCAAATGTATGTGGATAGCTTATATTCGATACACTCCTTATTCAACATTACATTCTGGCAACAAGCCAAGGTGTGAGAAGGAACTGTTTGAAACATTCCCTCTGGTACACGTGAACAAATGTAAAATAGGGGCATTCATAAACCACGTAGACTTTCTGGGGGGGGGGTGGTCCGCGAAAAATAAAAAAAAAGGGGGGGGGGGGGGGGGTTAAAAATAGTGGTTAAGCCGGAGGAAGGGGGGGGGAACGGGGTTTTTTGAGGTGTTTTGATAGGTGGGATTGTGTGGGGAAATTTTTGTGGTGTTTTTGTTTTTTATTTTTTAAATGATACAAACAGTTGACACCGAATGAAGTCAGTTTTGCCATGCATTGAAAGCTTTCTATTGATAACTTTCGAAAGGAGGGCATCTAGAACACTTAGTTGAGATCATACGATTAGGCCGTTTTCAGCTATTTTTGTTCTATTATTTTGGTCTAGTTTTATAACAGTTCCAAAAATATAGACCACCAAAAATAGATCAACTGTTTTCCAGTTACACCGCCATTGTTCTAAATTTTATGTGATGCCGTTCGTTTGTTTTGTTTTGGAACTTCGCCTGCTTCGTTTGAATTTGGTTGGTGTTAAGCTCGTTAAACTTTTCAAAATGATTCTAAAAAGTTTCCGAGTTTTCCGAGTCAAAAGGTGCCAGTTTATCGCGACCTATTCCTCCCAATACTTGTTGGTGCTGGGCGAATATTAAGATGAGCGGCTGTTAAGTGCCGTTTTATGGTAAACGATGTGAAGGATTTCCTTCTTGCTGAAACAGCTGAAAATAAAAATTAATTTACACGGAGGAAGCTTTCATATTCGTAACTATTATGTTTGACTGGATGAGAGTACGACACTAGCTGACCAACCATCGGTAATGTGCTGGGTAATCTGCGACCTAAGTTCAACTCTGTTTTGACAACGATTTCAGGCCTGTATAAAGCATTCCGACCGGTTGAAAACCCTGAGTTGAAACTCCATTGCCAGTACCTCTTCCGGGATCGCCGTTAGTTCCGACTTTGTGCCTAAATTTCGAACATCCACAGATCTCCTACGACAGGACTTTCTACAAGCCCCTCTACAAAAGGTTCGCGTTTCTCAGTCAATTGAGCATCGCGTCATGGAATACTACATTTGTCCTGGAAGAAAGTATTAAACGGAAACGAACTTGTCCACCGTTGTTTGGCATGGTCTTACCCACCCCGTTGATTGCCTTTGCCGCCTTCTCCAGGGCATAGCTCACATAGCTATTGAAGTTCAGTTCGTCATCAATCTTTTCGGAGCAATGACACTTTTCATTTGCCGACCAACAGTACCTCCGTTTTCCACTAGCCTGTTATCGACAATACGATGTCATCCGCAAAACTAACGATCACTACGCCAACATTAGCACTATTGAACATTCCGATCCAGAGGATGGAACCTTGCAAAACTTCCGTCTTGATCTTCAACGTTGTTTGACCCATAACTGTCTCGTGAATCAACACCCGGTTCTGGAAGTAATTTCTTAGCAGAGGAAGTGATACACGTTTTGCGGAGCAGAAAAATTCCAAATATCCCGCATCTAAGCTTGCTCAACCGCTTAGAGGTCGCAGAAATTTCAAAAGCCTTTTTTAGGCTTATTAGCTGATTGTGCAAGGTGCGAGATGTTTGGGATTTTCAGCTTGGCAAAACTTGTGTCACTCTTCCTTTTGTGTACTTACTTCCAGGAGTGCAAACTTGTGTTGCTATTTGAAATGCTTCAAATACTTCGAAAAATCATATTTGTGACTGGAATTTTCTAAAGCATCTCTCTTACTAGCCTTCATATGCTTCCCTAGTGCACAGAACTCAATATATGGGAAATACATCTTTTTAGGGAAGACTCAAGTAAAGTGTAAAAAATATTTGTTACAAAAATCATGCATGATAAAAATAAACAAAGCTGTAAAAAGGCTTGTTTAAACAACCTTTTATATCAGTGTCAATATGTGCCAAATTCTAGCTCTATAGACCCACATTAGAGCACTTTCCCCTACTATTGATAACGGCACGTAACTTTCGGATTTAATTGATCGAGAAATTATTTTATCAAATTAATGGCTAATTGTCGCATTCACAACAATAGTTTAACAGAACGTACACCGCTGAAAACAGAGTTACCGAAAAACGAGCGAGCGATCGACGCGTTTGTGCACCTTGCCCTTGTTGTTGTTTTACGCCGTTTTTCCAACTGTTTTAACAAATTTAGAACGCGCTGGATTCCGTTCCAAATTCGGCACAAAATAAAACAAAACGTATGACAGTTTTACTTTTTTTACACCAAAACTGTTCGACAATAAAAATTAGAACGCACCGGTGAAAATGGAGAATTCGGTTTGGTCTATTTAAATGTCAAAATTTAGAATAGACCGCGACCGCTGAAAACGGCCTTATATCTGCAACTGATAAGATGGCGATGTTGAGGTTAGGTTTTTAATTCTGTGATTTATAAATTCTATGTAGTCCGAAATTCAGTTTGTTCCATCAAAACGTCTCTTCTTATCGAAATGTTTGCGAGTTTATTGGAGAATATGTAGTTTCAAAAGAGCTCCTACTTTTTGTGAATTTGCCTTGCGTTTGTGTAGAATAATTATACTAAGGCCGAGGACACGGGACTTATCACAAACGATTCGATAGTTAAAGGTTCACTAGTATTCTAAGGCAAAGAAAGCAAGCAAATAATATCCACGGCTAAAATACAGTCTTAATGATATATAGTAGGATAAACTTTGTCCGTTGATCGTCTTCCCAATCACAAGGCCATGTTCATTTTTTTGCACATAAATTGAAAAGAGTTCTCCAACCTAGGCCGGGCACGAATTAAGAGTTGCCTCCACGAGCACTTATAAAAATAAATCAACTGCTTTTCCATCCGAGAATGACGCATGACTCCTGAATCGCCGGTCCCCATAGCAAGCGGCCAATCCGTGAATCAACGCTGGTAATTTGGCCACGTGATTTCTCCCGTCAAATAATTCACCAGGTTCAACGTGTGTGTGTGTGTTGGTGTTTGCGTCTGTGTGTCATAATTCAAACTATTTCCAAACAGGGACTCGCGATCCGGCCATTCTACCCACACTCTGGATGAATCTTAGTTTCTCGATCCTGTAGTTTGCTCTTACGTCAACGGCCAATGGAATTTAATGCACGTCGCTGACGTTTTCCCGATTATTTTTTTACTGACTAAATATTTGCTTTCTTCCGCTTGTTTGCTTGCCTGCAGCAGCACTGGCGACATTGAAAATTGCAGCTGTTTGGTAGGAGATTAAAGCTATTTTTATTAGTTTTACATCCCGGGGTGCGGTCAACTTTGAGACACTGTCGCTGCTGCTGCTGCTGGCTGGACTGCGATAAAACGAAAATCAAAAAGAGGCCGCCGATCATCATCCGTCGGTGTTGGCTGGAAAATTTTCTAGAACAGAACTTCCTGCGGGGAATGTTAAACTCTGTCTGTCCCCTTGCCGACACGCCTGTGTGTGAGTCACGTGGTCAAGGAGTTGTGAAGCGATTGAGTCGGGTCACCTCCACAACGTTGCTCGAACATGCACGATAGGTATGGAAGATGAGATCGGCCAGTCAGTGGCTTGCGTTCGCGATGATGATCATCACCCACCTATTTTCGTGGAGAGATGGAAGAAATTTGCGTGCTCAGTAAAAGTGTCCACCGACTTAGGGTGGCGATCAAGACGACGATGGCACCTGTTGAAGGGACGACGGAGACGCGCAGGCGTATCTTGGCAGGAACCGAACGATTGTGACGACATGGGGCACTCACGGAGACATTTATTTTAAACAACCGGAGAGAACTGCCAGGAGATTTCTTTCTTGCGACACACTAATTGATTTCTGAACGTTTTCATCTTTATCGTCGATTCCCGTTGCTGTGACGAGGAAGGTAGCGGGAAAGGGGTGACGTTCAGGAATTCGCACGTCGGAAGCGAGTTCGGACCGGTCAGGATTAAAGCACATGGCATCATGGCAGTTGGCAACGGTTCAGTGAAGTGGATCTTTGGCGATCTGAGCTGTCGGTTGCACAGAAGGGTGATTCAGCGGCGTTGCTGAAGCAAAGTGTCTTCCTATTGGCGGGACTTCAAAAGTTTTAATATTTTGAATAACAGCATTTTTGAAAAAAGTCAATTTTTTGGACTACCCTAATAATGAAATAAAAAAATACAAGTCGAATATTGTTCGTTTCCTTAGTGCACATATTTTCAGGGCCGATAGGAGATGTTATTTGATGAAAAAAATGGTTCTACGCATATGGTCAAATCTCAAAGTTTACGGAGTTATTGAACTTTTCATGTTTTGGTACATGTTAGTCTTAAATTGGCTGTAACTCATAAATTATGTTTTTTACCAAGATGTTTCTTTCGTCATTCAAAAGCTGAGAAAAATTCCTACATAACAGTTCTATTTGAATCTTGATTAATTATCATTTTATGTCTCTTTAGGGGTAAACATGTTTTAAACAGCTCTTATTTTAATGGTTTCTTTATGTTTCGTTGCATAAAACAAATTATAAACAGCAGTTATTGATTTAACAGAAACATGGCTTTTAAAGTCAACCCGGGAGCATCTTGACACTTCTAGTACATAGTCACTGAAACTCAAAAAATTGGTCCGGTGGTACTGTCAAACGTGTCAAACCGAAAAAAAATCTAGCGTATCTTCTAAAAAGGTCGGAATGCAGATATTGTGTGCGATAAAAATGTTAATGCAAATGCAAACACTTTTGAAACATAAAAGTGTGTTGTACATAAAATACATCACGCACTGAAGGGAGGGAGAGGTATTAAATGTGACAATCGGTACAAATTTGGAATTGCTTCACATAAAACGTGTTTCATAGGGGAAGAGAGAGCCGATTAGCATTTCCTAAGGAGAGCGGTCAATAATCAATTGCGCAAGAGTTTCAAGGGATCGTGCAGACATGAAGTCCATTATTCTTGAATACTTGTTTGTTAGCTGTTTGAATATTTCTGAAAGTGAAATAACGTTTGGAAGGTAAAAGCGATTATTAGATTGTTTGCCAAACCATTAATTTCAAGTTCTTTGTGTAGAGCCGATTATATTTTTTTGTAAAATGTAACGTGTAATCATGGATATTCCATGTAACAAATTAAGTTATGTCAACGGTTTTTCATTAAGTGTCACCATTCGTTCTTTTTCGAACTAGGTATTTAACAAGATAAACAATATATACTCGTACCAGTCAAAATCTGGAAAATCTACTGCCGAAACCCGATTTGTCTCGAGAACTATATGAGATACCTTAAGTAAGAGGTATTTCACTGGATTCACAAAGTGATGCGCCATTCATCGTAATCTCATATATCTCGACATATCTCCTATACATTTAATTGAAACTCTGTAATTCAGTGCCATTTTCAACTCCCACTCTCCCTCACGTAAAAAGATAATACATATGTGTATGAATTTTGACATCCGCTTCCTCCCAACGTAAATGTTAATCTTTTTCATGAAGTACTTCAGTAAAAAACAGCACAAAAATCATTGTTTAAACGGTTTCTATGGCCAATCAATAACTTTCAATTAATCTCAGATTTATTGGATACAATACACCGCGCGACGTAATGTTCACAAAATACAACGCGGTGTAACACTTTCGAAACGCTGTGGTTGTATTTTTGCTCGGAGGAAAGCCGCGTGAAATATTTATTTCAATATTTAATTTACTTATAACTGAAATTATATCATGAATATAAAAATAGACTCTTTTGATATGCTACGCTTGCTTGTTCTTTTGCAACCACTCATGACGCAACAAAAACATACTCCTCCGAATAGAAACATCGGTGCATCTACCAGGGATGACCCCAATGTTTACGTTGCGGGGCGACATCTACGATTTGCAAGTGGTTACACGAAACTAAGTTAATCTGTCATGTTGTGGGGGGGTTGTTTAAAGTCGACAAGTCTCTTTTTGACACAAACTTTCTATCTTGCTCAGTTTTTTTTGCAATTTCGTTTTGAATGCGCCATGCTGTGCCTCCAATTACCAGATAACCAAATCACGTATTCAACCCCGCCGTGGAAATGTCACACGTTTATTTAATAGCGTGAAAATGTGCAATTTTACAGGGGTAGTTAGTATCCACGTATTAGGGTGATCCAAAATTTATTTTTCCAGATTGTGCACACAAAAAGTTGTTGTTTCCACAAAAGTTGTAGAACACACTAAAACATGCAACTTTGTCGAAGACAGCAACTCGCTATCTCTGAACGTTTACGAGATATGATGCATTGTTTATGAAAAGCCCTCAAAAATCAATGGTCAATAACTTTATAAATAATCATTATAAGGCTTTTTAGTATGCTACAAAGTTACATACTTTATTAAAACACACATTTTTGTTGAATATTGTGTAGCGCTACGATGTACATAAGAAAAGTTATTGAAGATTTTTAATAAAATTTAGTCACTTTTTCAATACCTTTATCTTAAATTGAGGCAAGTTGTGGCAGATCAAACATATTTCGAGTGATTATACTTACTTTTAGCTACAAAGTACATCGACTATTGTTAGGAGATATTCGGAGGAACTGTGAGATCGGTGTTACAACTAATGTCACCATTGGTAATTAAAAATTTATTATGGAATCAAAGAAACGATTATACACCAGTTGTTAGAGATGATGCCAGTGTAGTTGTAAAGTTAGTCACGAATAACATTTGGTGCTGGTTTCAAAATGCTCACACACTAACTCACAACACTTCACAGTTGCATTGATGGCACAGCGTAGACAACATTTCCTGTTTGAATATGAGAGATGGATCAAAAGTCAACCAGGATGATTTTGTTAGGCTTGAGTAGTAGGCGGTGCTTTTGGTTATCAGTGTTGTGAAAAGAACGATTTATAATTTGTCCAAGGAAATCTAAAATTATAAATGTCCGAGTCCGAAAATTATTATTCTTCCTCAGGTAAGTGCACAGCTTGGCTTGGTGAGGTGTCGTTTTCCCAAAAATCATGCGAATTTTTCAATATTTGTGCATCTAGAAAACATTGACAAACGCTAGCTGTTTCTGATTAGGAAGGAGACTGAAGGCACGTCAATAAAAAAATGCGACGCTGTTGTTTAGAAAATAATATGTTTATATAACATTGAATTCGATTTTATGCCAGACATTCGATCAGAAATCTCAAAAATTGTGATACATCTGTGCAAATATTTTGAAAAACTTTAGTTGCGACATAACCGAACGTTGACGCGTGTGTTCGATAAGCATGCTGCATATTTTGATCAGCTGTTTCAACAGCCTGATGAGCTTCTCTCAAAACTACCATCTACAGCCGAAGGGAATAAGCGTGCTCCGAAGGCAAAATCGTTTGACGGTTGTTCAGAAAGCGTCAAAAGGCAAAACGTTTCTGAGTTGCTGGAATGTTATGAAGCAAGTGAACTGTGTTACGCTGCTCAGAAGAGTCTTCGTGGTTGTAACAGAAAATATGAAGCTTAAGTGGTTCGAAAGGCAACGTGCACTACTCCTTACTTTCTGTTCTCAAGGAAGCAGAACGGCCCAAAATTGTTCCTTACTCGGCAGATGAAGCACTTGCCATGATTGTAGACGTAAACATGACTAAATCACAGTACAACAAAGTCAGAAAAGGTTCTGTAGCAAGAAATGCTGACTTGTATCCAAGTTACTGCAAAGTTCACAAGGCTAAACAAAATTGCTACCCGTGTAGCAACGGAATTTCAGTAACCGAAACATCGATTGAAGTGAAGCTTCCGAATCTACCAGATCACACAGCAACGAGAATTATTATTGCGAATCAAGATAAAGCAGGCAGTTTTTCTCAAACCGAGTTACTCAACGTTTAATGACAGTCAAATGGGGATTCGATGGCAGCTCGGGCTATTCCGAGTATAAGCAGCAGTTTAGTTCTGATGATGGATCCAGAACGGACTCAAGCATCTTCGTAACATCTATTGTTCCAATCTATGTTCAATCTGATGGAAAGTTCATCTTTCAGAATCCTCGGTCGTCTTCAACCCGGTATTGTCGTCCGCTCCGCATTCAGATGATAAATGAAACTTCGGAAATATCGATTCAGGAAAAAGATTATGTCGACCGTCACCGTTGAGGAGCTACAACCAACGCGCATTACTTGCAACGGTCGAAATGTAGTCATCACATGTGAAATGCACATGACTATGGTAGACGGAAAAGTCTGTAATTCGGTAATTTCGACCAAATCTGCGCAAAATTGCTATATTTGCAGTGCAACGCCTTCCGAAATGAGCGATCTTGATATGGTCAGAAAACGGACGGTGAATACAAATGTATTTAAATTTGGTTTATCTACACTACACGCGTGGATAAGATTCTGTGTATATTTTCTTCTTTTATCTTATCGCTTGGAAGTGAAAAAATGGCGAGCTAGTGGAGCCGGTCACACAAAGATGGTGCAAAAAAAAGAGTATACAAGAACGATTTCGGATTGAAATGGGGCTAATTGTAGACAAACCTCGCTCTGGTGGAGCTGGAACGTCTAACGACGGAAATAGTGCACGTCGATTCTTCCAAAACTGGGAAACATCAGCGTCAATTACTGGATAAAAACGGTAATTTATTGTACAGATGCAAATCAATTCTGAAAGCACTTGCTTCGGGATTAGAGGTTGACACTATCAAATTTGAAGAGTATTGCTACGAGTATTGCTGTTATACTTTACCACTTCACTGGCATCATTTCTAACAACTGGAATTTTTTGAATTACCATTTCTTTGATTCCATAATACATTTTTAATTACCAATGGTGACATTAGTTATAACTCCGATCTCACAGTTCCTCCGAACATCTCTTAACAATATTCGATGTATTTTGTAGCTAAAAGTAAGTATAATCACTCGAAAGATGTTTTATCTGCCACAACTTGCCTCAATTTAAGATAAAGGTATTGACTAAATTTTGTTAATAATCATCAATAACTTTTCTAATATACATCATAGCGCCTCAAAATATTCAACAAAAACGTGTTTTTTAATAAAGTAAGTAACTTTGTAGAATATTTAAAAGCCTTATAATGATGGTTTACAAAGTTATTGGCCAAACACTGATTTTTAAGGGCTTTTCATAAACAATGCATCATATCTCGTCAACGTTCAGAGATAGCGAGTTGCTGTCTTCGACAAAGTTGCATGTTTTAGTGTATTCTATAATTTTTGTGGAAACAACAACTTTTTTTGTGCACAATCTGGTTCGTTCCACTGTGTGTCTGTGCGCAGGACGCACAGCACACTTGACCACGGGGTCATATCCTAAATCCGGAGAAATTTGCGAAAATAGCGAACCTGCTTTTGTAAATAAACATTCTAATCGACTATTTCTCACGAATAAAAGCTAAATTTCTTAAACTAAGACCACAATCGGATAAAAGAAGGCTTCCTCTAGCCAAGTTTGGTCTTGGTTTTTTTTAAATTGTGCGTTTATTCGCTTAAAAACGTTCATTGAAACGTTTGTTTACAAAAGCAGATTCGTCCATTTTATAAATTTCTCTGGAAATGTTTACAAAACAGTAACTCACGGCTTCCGGAAAACAGCTATGTTTTGGGCTGCCTCACATGTTGAATTTGTGATGAGATTTTGTACAAGATGCCGTTGTCAAACAATATTTTTTAGTAAACACACGTAAAGACAAGATAGCCTCTCCGGAAACCCGGAACAACTCCGGTGTCCGGGAGCCATGGCCAATTCTGTTACCGAGATATAAAACTACATGATTTTCCAGTCGAATGCATTTTGGTGAAATTATATCGGATAATATTTCATGAAGTTATGATCATTTTGTCTATCCCCTGTATATAGAAGATAAATAGATAAAGAAATCCTGCCTCCAATAACCCGCATATGCCAAATGTGGTTTCATTTGCTTGATTAAATACTGTATTCGATGAAATTTGGACACACAAAATAGGTCACCAAAAATTTTCCTTGAGCCCGATTCTTTTCAAACTTTCTGGAAATTAAGTACTACTAAATGGTTAAGTTTTGACATCATTGGCTTATTGAACCTCTTCTCCCAACCCAAATGCCCGCACCTTTGCCTTGACCCCTTTCATCAAATTTTGGGCAATGATAGGACCAACTTGCTTACTTACTTTTAACCACACTTTCTTTAGTTCAAGTTCATTTTCTATCAGTTTTGGAGTTTTAACGAGCTTTGCCTTCATGATTGCCCAAAATTTTTCAATTGGGCGAAGTTCCGGAGTGTTTGGAGGGTTGACGTCTTTTGGTACAAAAACTACATGATTATCTTTGTACCAGTCTAAGACGGGCCGGGCATAGTGGCAAGATGCCAAATCCGGCCAAAACAGTGTCGGGACATCGTGAGATCTCAAGAAGGGCAGAAGTTGTTTTTGGAGGCATTCGTCCTTGTAGATTTGTCCGTTGACGGTCCCAGAGGTGATTAAGGGCTGACTCATTTTGCCACATCCGCAGATCGCTTGCCAGACAAGGAATTTTTTGGCGAATTTCGACAGTTTCTTCTTCCGTACACTCTCCGGAACGGCCAACTTAGAGGTGGCGACGTAGTGTTCCTGTCCTGGCATTTGTTTGGTGTCGGCTTTAATGTAGGTCTCATCGTCCATCACAATGCAGAACGGTTTTGTGAGCCACTCCCTGTACAGTTTTCTTGCACGAGTTTTGGCCACCGAGTTCTGTTTATCGCTCCGGTTCGGTGCCTTCTGGACCTTGTACACATGTAATCCAGAACGTTTCGTTGTTTTCTGCACAAAACAAACTAAAACTTTCGCCTTTTTTCGCAACATCCCTGATCGAAATGTTGGGATAACGCTTAAATTGGTTCAATACCATCCTGGCCTTCTCCGGATTTGATGTGCCACGTTTTTTGCCACTACCATTTTTCCGCTTGGTTGTCTTACGGTCCTTGAACGTTTTGGTCACATGAGATAAGGTTGAATGTGCGATTCCGAGCTGTTTTCCGATCCATCGATGAGAAGCGTTTCGAAGGGTTTTCGAAGTGAGTGCCCAAAATTTGTTGGCGCACTATTTCTTCATTCGAAGCCATCACTGAAATCACTCGACCGATTTTCACGAAACTCCTTACACAATTGACACAACACAATGAAATACATTCAGTTAAAATTTCAATATTTTTTACCCACACGCTAAAAAGTTACGAACAATTGCGTGTGTCCAAATTTCATCGAATACAGTCTTTAGTTCTCGAGTTATGCAGAAATTTGTGTTTCGTTTGTATGGGAGCCCCCCCTTTCAGAGGGCGGAGGGGTCTCAAACCACAATAGAAACATTTTTTTTTTGCAGGACACGAATACTAGGAATACTATGTCTACACTACTATATATGGTCCGTGTGAAGCGAAATCTGAGATCGAGCGTTTTGCAGGACACGAATACTATGGATACTAAGTCAGTTGAGCTGAAGCGAGCTCAAGAAATACTGTAGCGAACTATAATGCGGAAGGATGGTAGATTTGTCACAGGATTATCATGGAAGTAAGACAATGTCCGGTTTCCAAACAGACTGCCGATGGCGATTAAGACAATGAGACGTCTCGAAGTGTAGTTGGACAGAGACCCGCCGGACCTGTTAAAAAAAACGGGTACCAGCAAATTCGGGAATACTTCGATAAGAACTATGCCCATAAGGTCGCCGAGGAGTAACTAGGTTGATCCAATTCGGGTGTGGTACCTTCCACCTAACGTTGTAATACATTCGAAGAAGTCAAACTCGGGTGGGATACAGTGGCACATTGCGTATCGCTTAACTCCCAGTTAGGCGATGTAATCTGTAGGTAGGTGGCAGGCGAGTGGGACTCTGTGGCGATATCCAGAAAATTTTCCACGAGATTGGAATGATCCCTGAACACATCAGTGAATGCATGTTTCGTGTGCATGCGTGTTTCAGTCTCTAGAGATATACCTGATGACCATGTTCAGCACAATATGTGTTGCAATGAACTGCTGACGAGTTTCCGGTAGCTGAAGCAGTTATCAAGCAGAAAACCTACCTAGCGATGACTATTTTCACAGTACGCATACGAGAAGCCGCTGAACACGCGCAACGGGTGAATCTAGCACAAGCTAGATGAAGCTAGCCTCATCTACGATATCTCACGGCGCCTTAGTCAAGCAAGGATGAACCCGAAGGCGTGAAGTGAAAGGTGCGACTAGACAGTTACTAACCGACTCACTTAGACCACTTCGAACAACTTTTTCAAGTTACAACGACCAACCAACCATCAACGTCTCTGAATGATCCGCCAAGGATGCGGCGCATCACTCGCGTCAACTCCGAGGCCCCATCACTGCAAGAGATCGAAGCAGCTATGAGATCCAACAAGGCTCCTGGAATCAATTTCATATAAGCAGAAATGCTCAAAGCTGCTCCCATTCTAAAGGGCGATACGGTCAAAATTTGGTCAATATCAACTTGACGTATTTCTTTCAATTTTGCATTTAAAAAACCTGACCACCCCTCATTTTGAAGGTGTGTGTGTGTAGAATGTTGCTCCTATTTTGATTTTGGAATTCACTCTTCAGTTGTCAAAATGCCGTCCAAGCAAGAAGAGCAGCGTATCAAAATTTTGCTCGCGCATCGCGAAAATCCGAGCTACTCGCACGCAAAGTTGGCAAAATCGCTAAAAGTTGCCAAATCAACCGTTACAAATGTAATTAAAGTGTTTGGGGAACGTTTGTCGACAGCCAGGAAGTCTGGATCGGGGGGGAATCGAAAACCGGAAGCCGCTGAGACGACAAAGATAGTTGCCGGTAGTTTCAAGCGAAACCCTAACCTATCTCTCCGAGATGCCGCAAATAAGCTGGGTGTATCGTCTACAACCGTGCATCGAGCCAAAAAACGAGCCGGACTATCGACTTACAAGAAGGTAGTGACTCCAAATCGCGATGATAAACAAAATACGACGGCCAAAGCGCGATCCCGGAGGCTGTACACGACGATGCTGACGAAGTTTGACTGCGTGGTAATGGACGACGAAACCTACGTCAAAGCCGACTACAAGCAGCTTCCGGGACAGGAGTTTTATACGGCAAAAGGAAGGGGAAAGGTAGCAGATATTTTCAAGCACACGAAACTGTCAAAGTTCGCAAAGAAATATCTGGTTTGGCAAGCCATCTGTACCTGTGGCTTGAAAAGCAGCATTTTCATAGCTTCCGGGACTGTCAACCAAGAAATTTACGTGAAAGAGTGTTTGAATAAACGTCTGCTGCCTTTCCTGAAGAAACACGGTTGTTCCGTACTGTTTTGGCCGGATTTGGCATCTTGCCATTACGGTAAAAAGGCCATGGAGTGGTACGCCGCCAACAACGTGCAGGTGGTTCCCAAGGACAAGAACCCTCCCAACACGCCAGAGCTCCGCCCAATTGAGAAATACTGGGCTTTTGTCAAGCGGAACCTAAAGAAGACCAAAAAAAACTGCTAAGGACGAGCAGCAGTTCAAGGCAAACTGGCTTTCTGTGGCGAAGAAGGTGGACAAGGTGGCTGTACAAAATCTGATGGCAGGGGTCAAGCGTAACGCCCGGCAATTCGGATTTGGAAAAGCGGAAGTCTAACTGAATATTTTTCCTGAATTTTATACTAATTGAACTTGAAAAAGAAATTTAATTTGATTTTTTAAATAAACGATTTCACCGATTTACACGCGTTTTCCCTTGACCAAATTTTGACCGTATCACCCTTTATCCGCACAAATACAAGGACATATCGAGTAAATTTGCTTGAAATGACCTTATAAAGATAACTGAACTCGAAAATTTTGATATTATTGCTCATAGTAGTTGATATTTAATGGGATTTGAAAGAAATATCATACATTTTTGCAGTTTTTTCCTGCCGACCCTGAAGAGATTAAAATTTTGATCCCGCTCGTTGACAGATCCGAAATATTTTGATGTCAACATTTGTTTTCACTAGCAAACCGAGCAACTCAGTAGAACAATGATCAAAAGTCGCAGTGAATTTGCCTAAAGTTAGCTCAATTTTCCCTCATCTTGAAGTGGCTGAACAGATTAGCTTTCGTGAGACCTTAAAAAACCACGAGCTATTTTCAAGCTGGTTTTTAAAGGAACTATATTTTCTGGATAATCCCCCGTTTTTATGCCCGAGGGACATCGCCAATTCATCGCACGACGCACGGTTTTAATGTTTACTAATGACTTCATCATTCCACCTCCGCTCGTCGGGAAATCTCAACACGGATTCACTTCGGATAAAATCTTCTCCATCATCAATCTGAAAATTCCATTGCCGAGCAGCAACTGTTGCTTCAGGCAATCTTCATCGCTGTCTTCCAGAGTAGACAGAAAGAGCAAAAATACATCGCTGAAAGTAAACACTTGTTTCTATCTCTAATTCTTGATCTCATCGCCCCCTCATGGAACATCGATTCCTATCATTGTCGCAATTAATCGAGCTTGTTTTTTAGCCTACTGTGATCGTTGTCGTGGCAAACTTCCATCCGGTTCGGACAACGGACGCCATAAAACATAACTAGGATGGGTGTTGTTGGCTTAACCCTGGCACTCGAGAAAAGAAGAAAATTTCCAACTTTGTGGAATCGATTTTCCACCGTGACAGAGTGGTGAAAAATATCCGATTTTGTGCGAGCTTGTATCATAAACATATTTTATTTATTTTAACATATTCTCCATCCGGGACGGTGCGTTTTCCCCGTCGTTTTGTTTCAAATTTTTCACGATTTTCTTCTGCAGACTGGGGTTTGATGTTGATGATGATGCTCTTCGATTTTGTGACCAGACGGTGCGCGAATCGGGTATGGAATCTGGGATGGTGATGATTTCATTCGTCCAGCGCGATGTGTTTTCCCTCTTAAAAATAGACGGCTGTCACTGGGCACATCGCAATCGAAATCGGGATGCGTTGTAAACAATCGAATAAATCGTACTGAAATTTGATCATTCTAGATCATTCGTGGTGTATTAAATCATCGAAACTGTCACACGTGCTCCGGAACCGGATAGTTGGGTTTGGAAAAACTTTTCCACCTCACAATCGAAGATGCAATCGAGAGCGAAGCGGATGGAAATTCCGGAGCGGAAATATTTAGCAACGCTATATTTATGCGGCGTCGCAGTCTTTCGAACGAGTTGACGGTGATGCTGATGATGTTGCCGATGCGTCCCCCTTTTTCCGTTTGTGTTTGTAACGCCGTCTCTGTGCTTGTGCCCATGCGTGTGTGTCTGTGTGTGCCCGAAAGGAAAGTGATCATAAATTTATGCAGCTTTATGACAGAACGGATGAGGTCGCACTTGCCATTATTTTTGGAACATTTAGCATTAGGTGACAGCTGGCCCGAACGGAGTGCGGTCGTTAGTCAGCCGTCGCCGTCGTCGTCTTCGTCGAAAACGGATATCTAGCCGTACAGTCGAGCTGCATGCACACATACAGCACACTGCATAATTGTTTGACGTGAGATGAAGGTTGACTCTTTTTTTTTCGAGTAGGAATTTGTTTGCTGTCGTGTCACAAATTGAGATGCATATTCTCGATGTAGATAAAAACTGGAACCGCAGTTGAATGAAAATCTAAATTTTTCTTGAATTATCCAAGCTTGGAAATAGTGCGCTGACACTTCACTCCTATCCGGTTTTGCATTTAAACGATTTTTCAGTGTTCTATCGCCGTCAAGAAACTTCTTTTTCGATTCCAACACAATTTCACCGTTGCGCTTTGGTTTCGTGAAGTTGTCGGTCTGAAGCTACCATATAGTTGACTGATTTTTCTTTAGGTGAAATTTTAAATTAAATAACTAATAAAGATTTATAGAGAAAAAAAGACCTCGCGTGATGCAGCTCATACGCAATGTTGCCGCATGTTAGCAATTTTTTGCATAATTTAGGTATGGAGCTCTTGTTTTATTACTTATGTGGAATAAAAAAAAAGTAGATCACATTGGTGATAACACATCAACAAATTTTGATTAAAATCTATCGGTTTTGATTTTACTTTTTACTGACTGGTGTGGATTCCCGGTTGATTTCTTGGAGAAACTCCCGTATAAGAAAATAAGAAAAGAGAGTTTTTCCTCTTTTGCGCGAGTGCATGGATAGTAATCATTGCCTTTCTTCTTAAAAAAAAAAGTTCAGAAGTTCGATTTATAGTGGCCCCATATCGTGGGATTTTGATTACTGGTAGTGTGAAAAAATTGTTTAAAATGTTGATTTTATTTACAGATTGCATTAATTTCGTTGCGAGTGCATGAAATTAGTTGAGAATCAGCATCGACAATTTTCATTTTTTCGATTGACCAGGCTAGTGTTATTTTGGAGGCAGCCTTTGGTGAGATCTATCTGATAATAAATACATTACAAAAACTTATTTTCAAATAGTACTGAACACGTGCCTTGTTTTGAAAATATTAATTTACAAATCGGGAAGCGGGTTTCAGCCGCTTTATCCAAATTATATCGGTAATGTTTACATCAGAGCTTATTGTACTACTGTGTTTAAAAAATAAGGTGACTTTTTAATTTAAAAATTGTGCGTTTGAGATATTGTCCAAACATTTTTTTTACGTTGGTAGGCTTGTTAGTGACATATATTGGGCATTTCATGACATTCCCTCCATAACTAGTTTATTTACGCTTGTGTTTTCTAAACGACCAAAAGTGCTTTCGGCGATTTTTACAATGTCTGAATTTGTTGAGCAAAGAAGTGCCATTAAATGTTGTTTGCGGAACGATATTTCTGCTGCTGAAACGTTGAGGATGGTGCAGAAAGCCTTCGGCGAGTCAGCCATGTCGAAAAAAATTGTTTATAAGTGGTACAATGACTTCGAGAACGCGTTGAAGATTTGCAACGGCCAGGACGGCCATCGACGTCAACTGATGAGCAACACGTGAAGAAAATCAAAGAGTTAGTGTTTGAAAATCGTCGATTAACAATTAGAGACCTTGCCGATATGCTTGGCATCTCAATTGGATCGATTCAATCGATTTATAAGGATCAATTGGGCCTCAGAAGAGTCAAATCGCGTTTGGTGCCGAAATCGCTCAATTTTTTTGAAACTCGTTCTTCCTTAATTTTTTTGCCAAAAATTCGACTCACATTGCTCCACAACCACCGTATTCACCTGATTTGGCTCCGTGTGACTTCTGGCTATTCCCAAACTCAAAAGACCACTTCGAGGACACCGTTTTGTAGCGATTGAAGAGATTCAACGAGAATCGCTGCGCGCACTGAGGGGCATCCCGGAAGCCAACTATATGGCCTGCTTCGCGGATTGGAAAAAAACGCTGGCATAAGTGCATTGCATCAGAGGGCGATTACTTTGAAGGGGACGAAATAGATTTTAATGATTAAATAAAGATTTTTTGAAATATAACAAAAGTCACCTTATTTTTTGAACACAGTAGAATGTGAAAGTAGACTCAAAATGGGCGTGGCTCAGCAGATATTCTGAAATGGGTTTCTGGATCTGCAATAGAGCTGTCATTTTCTAGATTCCGGAATAGAGCTGTTTTCAATGGTCACTTAAAGCACGGAACGGAAGTGTATCTTGAATGACAAATATTGATGAATTTTGAGTGCTCTTAGTCGCGACATCTTGTGGTTGAAGCCACACATTTTTCACGAAAAATAATTTAATAATTCTGCGCCAAGCCTAGACAACCCGAGACAAAACGGTTGGGACAGGCAAATTTTTGATCAACTTTGTAGTGCTCTAACTTCATGAAATATTATCCGATTTAATTTCACCAAAATGCATTCGACTGAAATATTAATGTAGTTTTATATTGCGGCAACATAATTGGCTATGCCCTCCGGACACCGGAGTTGTTCCGGGTTTCCCGAGAGGCTATTTCACATGTTGAATTTGTGATGAGATTTTGTACAAGATGCCGTTGTCAAACAATTGTTTTAGTAAACAAACATAAAGATAAAATATTTGCCAAGCGAATAAAATGTCGATTGTAGGAATCGGCTTTAAATTAACTGAGGCATGGCCATTTCCGTGAAACAGGTTCTGATAAAGGGTCCTGGATGCGGTTAAATCTTTATTTTACTCAAAACAGGCCATGTGACAGCTCTTTCTTCTTGGTTTTTCATCACAAACCTTATTATAAATTTAAAGTGGATCCTTGACCATATTGACCACTACCGGAACCACCGGAACGACCCCAGGGGAACCTGTAGTAGGGACCAGTTAGACATTTATCCCAAAACATGCCGTGCGGCAGCTCTATCTTCATGATTTTTCATAATTATGATTTTGATAGACTTGGAAGGGGGCTCTAAACCAAATGAGACACACATTTCTGCATAACTCGAGAACTAATCAAGCAAAAGGAACCAAAATGTGGCATGTAGAGGGTTTTGAAAGCAATGATTGTATAATGGTTTGAGATACCTCCTCCCTCTGGAAGGATTTATTCAATACAAATGAAACACACAAAGATATCTAACATGAGAATTTATCCAGGTTACTAAAAGACAAAAAGTGAATGTCTCGGGTTAGAAGCATGTTCTGATAGGAAGTTTGAACCCTGCTTAGTCAAAAAAAAAAATAATTCAAAAAAACAATCATGAACGTGCCTGTTCTATTAAATTTTCATTCGTTAAGTTGCAAGCGTAGCAGCGCTCGCATCTAGTCACTTGTATAGAGCGATTTTGGTTTCTCGTTTGCAAAATGAAAGACCATAGCAGGTTACGCGATACGCAAGAAGCCCGATTTGCGGCTGCTATCCGTCATTTTGCCTAAATGAAACAAGTCAGTATTTCAGATTCAACAATTTGAGCATGAGCATGATTGACCGCCCGAGGTTGCTACTCCGTTGTTGCCAGATCAGCTGTTATTACACAGAGAACCAACGGATGATGCTTGGGACTAACATACATCTTAATGTGTACAAACTGGTGATCCCAAACTAAGGCAATACCGGCGCCGGCCCCCGCCCGAATGCAGGCCAAGGAGTCCACTGAACTTCCACGAGAAATCACTGGAATTTCGGATAACAGGATTGGGTGGCAGCAGGGTTCGTTTTGGTTAACGATAAGCAGTCAAGTGAAATTTTCAAAAAAATAGTACCGATTTCCGATTTGAACCGATTTAAACCAACTGTGAGGATGCTATTGGGGCCATTCCCAAATGTAATAGTGGTTTTTCGTTGGGAAACTAAGAGATGTTTTATAATGCTGGAAAGCCGATTTGGACCGATTTAAACCAACAGTAAGGATGCTATTGGGGCCACTCACAGAGTGTGATAGTGGTATTTCATTAAGAAAAACAATGGGTAACAATTACCTGCCTTGCTCCACGTGCTTGAGAGCACTTACAACCTCACGAGTCGCCTGTACACAACTACCGCTCTCGGCCACGAAGACCACCCATACAAAAAGGAGACGAGAAAGAAGGCACCATTATATGATTGCATGTTATCGTACACAAATACAACCCCCCGCCCCCCCCCCCCCAACCCCCTCCACACAAACGAACCCCACGTCCGGAAGCGGATGCAAAATTCAAACCGCTCTTACTGTCTGCCACGCGGGATATAATATTAAAAAAAAAAAAAAAATTCCAATTTTTATGTTAATTTTCATTTTCCCAGTCGGGAAAATTTGGCAAAAATGCGGGAACAAATTCGAAAAAAATGCGAGAATTTTTAAATTAAGATTGTGTGGCCACCCTGGAGATAGCGAGAGTTTGCTCAGATCGATACCATTTTTTACACACGTTCACCCGAATTTGAAAGGGTTAACGATCGTCCGATAAACAACAATGTCAAATACAAATGTATCTCCTACGAGAAACCACACACGATCGATTGCGTGAAGTTAAATCCCATTTTCCAAGTCCGAAAGTAATTTATCTGCGATTTTAATGGGCAAAGTGTGACAGCAGATCGATCCTGGTCCATTGTGCGATTGTGAACAGTGCTAATCTTATGCTCTGGTCAGAGAGCATAGATAGCATCTCACAAAAAGTGCGACCAAGATACGCGCTGGCCTTGTGCTTGCCGTTTTCATCACGGCGAAGCAAACCCTTCGATTGGGCATATAAAAGTAGCCACAGAAAAGGAAACCTAATTTCTGATTTGGAAATGCACATTTTCTGATTCTCTAATTTTCGATTGAAACCTGACCATCTTTGTGTGACCATCTATAATGAACTGTCTCCATCAATGTAGTAAATACCCTACTTCCCATCCCAACCAACAACTCTTCACAAAGCACCATGCGGCTCCTCTGACACCACCAACATTTCGGTCTCACCACCTGCCGAGCGGCGGCGATACACCACAACACGACATTGTAAGCGCGAAAAGTAAACAACAATAATCGTACCCACTTAAATATGATCCAGTTCATGCAGCACTTTGACGGCGCTCGGCTTATGCAATATACCACCTACCTTACGTTCGGCAACAAGTAGCATCGGCTTTCACTCGAACGAGTGAGTTCCCCATTTGCACAGGAAATTTTCAACCACTCAAATGACAGCGGCCGCGCGGAGGAAACTCTCTGCCTACTTTGTATTGGTGTTGATCTCCGATGGTTGGAAGACGAGTCTTTCCGCTGATCGTTTTCCATCCAGCAGCGAGCACAATCGTCATGATCGTCATCATCATCATCATCATCATCATGATAATCGTCATCGTCATCATCATCACCAGCAAGCATATCTCGCAGAGGTGGCGACAGGGGCAGCACTGGCGCTTTGCGCGCATACTCTCACTCTCCGTGCGTGGATCGATCCTCCCCTGGTGGAGGGAGGTGGCGATGCTGTGAATTTTGGAAGGCCGCCGTTTGTGGAAACGAGTGACGGGGAGGGGGGTGGATTTTTTCTCCAATACAGCTGCGAAGAAAATCCACCGCTCAATCCCGATTCCGGTGTTGCAATAAGCGGACACCCAGTATCCAAAATATTTTGTCTCATTTATAAAACGTCGCTAGGAACGTTTGGACGTACCCCACGGACACCACGGACACGGGTTTGCACACCAATTCGGGTTTCGGTCTCTTTTTGTCCTTATTTGTGCTACTGCCGCTGCTGTCGAGTTGCTACTGCTGGACGATTTAGTCCTGTCCAGTTGTCGCGAGTGAGAGTGATCATCGGTTTGGTTTAGTTTAGTTTAGTGGTTCAACGCTGGAATCTGCACGAGTGTCGGCGTACGTTGACCATAAAAGGAGCTCAGTTCGCAGTGTACTGGACAAACGGTGCAACGGTGTCTTTGATGCGCTGAAACCTCCCACGCCAAAAGCGCTCGTAGGATAGAGAACCGAGTGGACAAGTGTGTGATCGTACGACTGCTGTTGGCGAAGACGACGACGACGACAACCGCCTGGAAAATCGAACGAAATTAATTGTACGTAGTACTACTCTGGGTTCCGCTGGTGCCCTTCCCCTCGATCGCCGTTCACCTCGATCGCAGTGCGGGTGGGTGTGAGTGAGTGTGACTTCATTGATTTCTCGCACAATTTTTCCAGTTCCTTTTTTCTGCTCTGAGTGTTCGGAAGTTGTTATTATTGAAAGATGAAGAAGAAGTAGTTACCCATTGAAGGTGATCCTGCTCCGGGACTTTTGGACTACTTCGGAGTAGAGATCTCACCCAGTGTGGGGCTGTGGATTTTAGCTGTTTTTGGTGGAAACTGTGTGACCTCCGTACGACTCAGTCTGCTGGATAAGCATGGAGAAAATAATGTGCGTGCGTTTGTGACTGTGCTCTGTGTGGAACCATTTTCCGGGCGACGAAAACGGCCATTTTGGAAATTCCATCCACATTTCCCAACTCCCACCCACGCCGAGCGCTGCTACTATTTGAGCCAGAGTTGTTGAAGATGTTGTGCGAATGTTAAAATCAGTTATTCTCTTCCAGGGTTATGAAAGTTGATTGCTTTAAGATTTGCGTTTCTCGTATTTTCGAACAATATTGAAACCAATTAACTTGCGTTGATTTTTTCTGATACTTAACTCAAAATTACTAATCAAACTTTTAGTTGGAATTTTCCTACTAACCACAAAACTTCTGCTCTCAGTATTACGGAATATCATGCGATCGAGCAAAACCCAAAGCCGAGATTCAAAACGAAATTGATTTTAATTCATACAACAGAACTTCAACAAGTTGGTCTGCCTTTTCCAAAATCAAAAATTAACCTGAACCAAATAAACTTATAAACATATCGGCCAAAATCCTGAAGATTAGAACACCCAGACCATCCAGCCAAAACAAAAAAAAACAAAACGTTACAACTGTCCGGTGCCACCGACGCGGTTCCCTCTACTATCTGGTCCCGGAATCAGCACTCCACATGAGCAACGTTCGATATTTACTGTCTCTTCCCCCCAAACTACCAGCTTACTAAAATATCTTAAAGCAATCAATTTTCATCACCCCAAAGCCTCCAAACGAGAAGTACGACTTCCGTCCGTTCTTTAACATTCCCGCCAGTCAGTGCGCCGAGAAGGAGCAATTTCCGTGTTCGATCCCTGAAAAGTCAAAAGTGAACCACCCGCGCACCAATTCAAAGTGAATCAGAGGGCGAAAAATTGAAATACCCTAATTAACGTAAAAAAAAAAAAAAAAATCATGTGGAGTGACGATGAAGACCAGCACCGCCGGAGGGAACCGATCGTGGAAACCTGGGAGGAGTACTCACGTGTCTACCGGAGCTTCGAGCGGTTCATGACCATCTCCGAGCACGACCGGAAGGAAACGGTCCGGGTGTTCTTCATCGAGCAGGACGTGCCAGCGCCGGAGCAGACGGAAAGCGGCGCGTTGGACTTTGTGCCGACCAACATGCTGTCGGCCATGTTTCTGCACTCGCACAAAGGTAAAATGGAAAGAATTACCTTCCTCGGTGGAAGTGGGGATTATGGAAATCGATATTCCGAATTGACAGACATCGGGACGGGAGTGAGGGAGATCGTAGTAGGCAGTCGTGAAATCTTTTCAGTTTTTTGGAGAAAAGTGCAGTTTCAAGAGACAAAACTATTCCAGTTGGTTTAAAATTTTGACAAAAATTTCAACAATTTGATTATCACTAAGTAGTTGTAATTCAAGAATTCAAAAAACAATCCTGCTCGTTTGAAAGTCTCACTGCCATATATTTATGCAGAGAATTAGGACTGTAATGACTGGGATGCCACATTTTTTAGTTTTGACAGCTTTGGTATGCTTGCGTTCTTAAGATGGGCTTCAAAGGCTGCAGTGAAGATCTAACTCCCGGACTCCTTGCAAGTTCTTAGCAGTCATACGACATGATTTCAGGTAGATTTTATCCACGACCCAAGCACAGCTCATTGCCAGCCCCCATCTACTATTCACCCGAAGCCGACCACCCTGTATGAAAATCAATTAGTCGCCCCTCTAAGTATGCAACTTGAAATGATCCTACAAAACTTTCGCTTCTGGGCTCCGAATCAGTGTCCGCATACCGACGCAATCTTCAGCAAAACGACTCTATCCGATGTTTGTCCTGGTCCCTCAAATCAAATATACGTCACGGCATCAGCAATGCTTCCCACAGTCGAAGCCAACGTCGAATCGGTTGGGTCAATCAATCCGAACAATAGTTAGGAACATGTGGCATTTAATGACTGCCGAACGGATCACCTCCAAAAAGAAACCATGCCGGATCGACCAATCGCAAAACTGGAGTTTTCAATATTTGCGGTTGGTCGACCCGGCTTTCTCTCTTTTTGGAGGTGATTCCATCTGTTTTTCGTCTTCCTACAAGAAAAACAATGAAACAATATTAAACAATCTACTTCGGGGCCCAATTCCTCTTCCAAATACTGCGACCCATCTTGCCTGAAATGAGAGCTTCTTACGATTCGATAATAAATAATTTTCCCAAACAGTAAACATACTGCTGTTATTGGTTGCCAAGGTTGCCACCGTCACCACCGTCTTATTCAATCCAGTGCTGCCATAATACTTTAGATCGAGTTATAAACTATACAAGTTGATGGAAGCTGATGCATTCTGAGCAAACGTGAGTTTTATGATCAAACATGAATGAAGTTGTTTTTTTCGGTTTCGCACACAATTTTTGGCATTCCCACCACTCTATATCTTGGAGGGAGAATAAAATCATAGAGTGTGCAAATTTGATGAATCCTGAGTAATTTTGAAGAAACAAGTTACTCACGAGAAAGCTGTCTTGCCCCTTGAGGCGAGGTTAGGTTTTTTTGGCTTTTAGTTTAGTAAACCAGGTGTCCAAATCCTGGCAAATATTTGAGCAACACGTCTCTTCATTATGGGAAGGTTAAGTTCCTGCTTTATATCCGAAGCATTGAACTTTTCAAGCTCACCAAACTGTATGCTACGGCTCCGATCTGAATTTTGGAGTTGCCCTTGGTTTACTTCCGGCTGCCATACTGTTCACCTTTCTTCAGGAAATTTCTTATCGCTGTTTTCCTTCTATTTATTCTCTCAGCTATTTTTCGGCTGCTTAAACAGATATCCTAAAACTCGAGGATCAATATCCGCTCTGTTTCGTCCAAGAAATTTGCTTCCGGCATCGTGCTCGGAAAGCGTCAAAACACTTTATTGCTATGCAGGTTATGGTTTACATCTAGGGCAGGACCTGCCAGCTCAGAAAGAGATGCCCTCCTATAAATTTATGTTTGCTATGATCCGGGGGACGCTCTAGTGTTGCCAGATATGTTTACACAGTAATCCCATTGAATGATTTAACTATACCAGGAGGAAATTGGACGTCTGCAATTCGACGCAGCAGTGTTCTAGTCGATGGGAGCGGAAAGCCTCTTTTTATTAGCTTGTCGTAGATACCCTGACATGCAAATTGGATTTGCAGCGAATCCATTATCGCTGCTTCCGACTACTGCTTCACTTGATCGCCGTTGGAAACTTGTTTACAAGCAATCTCCAACGAGTTCGAATCTACGACGTCCGAATCATCTTTTGTCGTTGGCGCAACCGCGTAGTTGTCGTAGTGACTTCTCCAACGACGAATCGATCTAAAGTAGAAAATGCGATTCAATGAAGCTGAAAACATTCCATCCAATCGAATATTTAGCAAATTACCTCTTAAGCTTGGTAACTTGCTCTCTCAGATGAAAAATTTCACCTCGTAGAGTAGACTGTATCTCCTCTCAGCATAGGTACCTGTTCAATTTTTCAACAATTTCAAATTCCGGCAATCGTCCATTTACCTTTTCCACTATTCTCACCACCATCGATGTTCTCAACCACCTCCATTTCCTGGCACTCTTCATCTGGCGGAGTGACGGCAATTGGAATATTCCAAGTTCCATTGGCATTTCTTTTGCCGTTCGGGAAATGAAGCTGCAGCAAAATAAACGTTAATTTATGAGGTTTCTTGAATTTCATTGATGCCTAACGCTGCAAATTCTGCTGTGGGGAGAAAACTTGAGTAAGAGAATGTCTTCCTCGCTTGCATTTCCAATGCAAGCCTTAACCCACTCTCGGAAAACGATTGGATCTCTCGGGAACCGATGAAAATTGAGACCCGGATGTGACACGTCACTGCGACAACAATTTCTCACTTTGCACTTCATTTCAAACTGATTTAAAATAAACCACTGCAAAAGTGAACTTTTATTTCCGCATTTGTTCTAGTTGTCACAAACGAAAAAAGTGAACAAGCAGTGACTACTAGCAACACGGCCAAACCAACAGCAGACTGCCTGCACAGAAAAAAATCTTGTAGTAAAAACTACCATTTTCACCGGACATGCAATTTTTCAAAACCAACAAGAAAATTCAGCCAAATTTAACGAGTTTAGGGCAAAACCCTTAAAAATTTTTATATAATACAAACAACACATAATTAACAAAACAATAAACAAACCAGGGGACAGGAAAAAAAAAAACACATTTATAAACAGGGAAAAATTGTGGGGGTGGCGCACATAAACCCCCCAAACGGGACGTCGCCGGGGGGCGGTCGGGGGGCCACAGACACAAAGAAAAAAAGAACGGCAGCGAAAAGAGGGGCAGACACAGCGGGCCAGTCCAACCAGACGACCTACATCGTCGATCGTCGTAAAATGAAAATGAATCGCTTCTGTATTCATTTCACTTCACTTCAATTAGCTTTCGTGCAGTGAATGAATCTTACTTCCACCGAATCACTCCCAATTCACTTCCTGTCAAACGTGAGTAAGCTTAAATTCAATTGCGATCTAGCCACCGTCAAAAGCGTTTCAATTGAAATTCAAGCTTGCTTCAAACGACGTGGTGAACGACCGGGTATCAACTTCGTTGAAGTTGATTTGATTTCATCCCCCCACCCGAGCAGTGGTTGTTGAACAAAACATGCGTGCCAGTGTTGCTAGAAGTATTGTCATTTGACGATGCACGCATTGCTGTAACTTTGCTCGACAAAAAGCTCCCCGAGCTGGCAAGCGCGTTTCTGTCTGATACTACGGAGACATATTGAAATTACATTTGTTGCATTTGCGCTGGAGCTGTGAACACAACGGGGATCGCATGAAAGCGACATAAATATCAGCAATTTCATTTGTCATTTCATAAAATGGTTGATTGTTGTTTTAGATGCTACAATTAATTTATCTGATGGCACTGATTCTAGTCTTAAAAATAATGAATACCTCAGAAATGAAATTCATGCACGTATTGCATGAATTTCAATTGTCCTGCTTCATACTAGTTTGACACCGAAGGCTAAAATAAACACCGATAAATGAAAAGATTAGTCGAAAATGTTTGTTCGAAGATTGTTTTGCTGAAGCTGACTAAGAAGTGGCTGTCAAAAGAAGATAATGTGTTTCAATTGAAAGGGATGAATGTTAAGTTCATCGTCCCATGACGATTTTCAATTGAAATTTAAATTGTATGACACGCATGACAGATTGTCAAAGTGTGTACATAAAGGAGAGAAGGTGGTAATACTACTGCGGGTGTAGGGAAATCCCAAAAAAAAAAAAAAATTTTAAATAAAAAAAAAAAAATAATTAATTAAAAAAATTAAATAAATAAATAAAAAACTAAAAAAAAAAAATTAATTTATTTTTTTTTTTTTTTTTTTTTTTTTAATTTTGTATATTAATTGGTTTTTATAAAAAAAAAAATAAAATATTAATTTATTATTATATATATTTTTTTATATATTTTGTGGGGTCGCGGAAATGTAAAAATAAAATCTGGGCCCGGAAAATTTGTGGGGCGGGGTGTGTGGCGGTATGGGGGGGTGGGGTGGGGGGGGTTTGTTCAAAGGTTACAGTGTTATAAACAGAAGGGGGCTAAGGATAGGTGTCTATATGCTCTCATGTATTTATTTGGGGAAAATAAGTGGGTAGGGGAGGAGAGTGAAAAAATTTGTTTTTTTTTTATTTTAGTTAGTATTCAAGATGGCGACGAAAGAAAAACAAGTGCGCGAGCGAATTTTGTACGGGCGTACGGCAAATCCTGACTTGTCAATACGGGACCTTGCAAAAACATTGGATTTGCCTAAATCCACTGTTCACGATGTGCTCAAATCATTTTCGGAACGTTTGACGGTGGAGAGGAAACCGAGAAGTGACAAAAACATTGGACGCGCTGATCCTGTCATGGACCGAAAGGTGAAAAGGATATTAACGAAAAACCCAAATCTCTCCATTCGAACGGTGGCTCGTAAAATAGGGATGTCGCCTGGTTTTGTCCAAAAATCAAAACAACGTTTGGGACTTAAGTCGTATAAAGTAAAAACAGTTCCAAATCACAACGACAAACAGAACTTGGCAGCAAAATCACGGGCTCGACGTTTGTACTGCGAATATTTGACGAAGTTTTCATGCGTTGTTATGGACGATGAAACTTGTGTCCTTGTGTGGCAAGCAATTTGCACGTGTGGCAAAAAGAGTAAATCTTTCGTCACTACAGGCACAATCAACAAGGAGATCTATCAGAAAGAGTGTCTGCAGAAGCGATTGCTACCCTTCATCAAAAGTCACAAAGAAAAACCTTTGTTCTGGCCTGATTTGGCATCATGCCACTATGCTAAAACCAAGCAAATCAAGTGAACATTGTACCAAAAACCTCAAACCCGCCAAATTGCCCAGAGCTACGACCAATCGAGAGATATTGGGCTCTGATGAAGCGGAAGCTTTCTGGAAAGAAGCAAGGAATCAAAGACATCAAACACTTCCAGCAAATTTGGACAAAGACGGCTTCTACGATTTCTGAAGAGTCTGTTCAAACCCTAATGGACGGAGTTAAGCGCAAAGTTCGAAAATTGTATGCAAATACCGAATAACTATGTTTTGTCTTCACGAATTGTTCAAAAAAACATCCCATGAATCTGAAATAAACAACTACGACGGAAATTGTGCGGTGCACAACGTAACTATCACGGAACGGAACAGGAATCCTCTTTGGCATCAATAAATTTCGACGGGGACCTTCGATAGGTTGTCCGTGTGCAGTCGAACCGGTGTCCACAGTAGATTACCACGGGAGGGGTCTAATTGTGGATCGGAACGATGGGACCAACGTCTATCGCCTCGAATGTATGGACTGCTCGGTAGCAGGTTCAGCAACAGCAGCAATCGGGTGCCTCAGCTCAGTACTGGAAAATGGATCGGATGCTTCTTGGTGGAAAAAATGAAATCCGGCTGTTTGTTCTTTTCAACTTTTATTTTTCTCTTGACTTAACTTCTACGCGTTTACAATCTTAACTGATGCGCAGTGCGCAAAACGGTTTACTTTTATAGCAGTAGCTACCTCTCACACAACTACAACCCACTGCTACGAAAATGTGCAACACAAACAAAACATGATAAAGGGGCGGAGAGAAATTTGCTAGGATGACTGAACTCGACTACCTTTTAACATTTCAATTCGATATTCGGGAATGGTATTGCACTAAGACAGTAACAAACAGGCTGTAATAAGGAAAAAGGATAAACGGGTGGAAAGGGTACAAGGGGAATAAAAGGCAAACGGTGTGAAAGGGGAATTAGGGGCAAATATGGCATAATGGTCAATAAGAGAAAATAAATCAAGCGTTCGGAACCGAACAGAAATATAATGCGATATTTATGTTTTATTCATGTTTTGAGGTGTCCGGATTATTGCGGATACAGACCTTAAATGTCGGTGAACTCTTTAGTTAGTCGGAAAATAAACCCTAGGTTTTTCGAGGCTTTGTTCACTATAAATGACACGTGTTGCTTGTACGTCAATGTGGAGTCAAGAATAATTTCCAAGTCCTTGATTTAATCCACTCTTTCCAAAACAACTCCAGCGAAGGAATAATTGTGGACTATTGGATTCTTCAATCGAGAAAACGTAACAGTCGAGCATTTTCCAGGATTAACGATTCCTTTGGCACCCATCAACGAAGGAGTCCGATTGTTGTTGCAGAAAATGCGCGTCAGCGTCTGAGCGAATATTGAGGTAAAGTTTGAAGTCGTCCGCAAAAGAAAGTCTATGTCCAGCCAGAACTGCGTTCACGTCGTTGAAGTAAAGAGGAAAGATGAGTGGTCCAAGATGACTGCCTTGTGGAATTCCTGACGTGATAGGAAATGATGCCGAGGTGGATTCACTAATGACTACTTGCGAGTGACGACCAATCAAATAATATTTGATTTAAAAGTGTTCCATGCATTCCAAACCTTTCAAGCTTCGCCACAGCAATTTGGTGGTTAACCTTGTCGAATGCTGCAGATAGGTCTAAATAAAGTACGTCCGTTCGTGCTCGATCAAGCATACTGTCCGTCACGTAAGAAGTGAGACACAATAGGTTTGACGTAGTTGAACGACTGGGAAAAAAACCATGCTGATTCCTGGGCTCAAAATGGAATCATCATCAACGGGGATATCGGGCATAACTAAGCCTGAAGATTGAGTGTTACTAGATGCCGATGTTATCTTTCTGTCATTCGTTAGAGAAAATGCGAGAAAATTTTGAGGCAAACAGGTCGCATATGACTTCTGGCTCCGAGGTTGCCGTGCCATTCCACTTCATTGACGAAGGAAGACCATACTCTTTACTCTGCTGTTTGACATAATTCCAAAAGGATTTAGGATGGGATTTGAGTCTTCGTTGTATGCCAGCCCGATAACTATTGAAGCATCTCCTTCCCACGCTTTTATAGATCTTGTTCAATCTTATGTAATGGTTCCGCAGCAGTACAGTTTTATTCTTCGAATACCTTCTCAGAGCGGCTTTCTTTTGACTTTTCAGTTTACGAAGCTCAGCAGTCTGCCAAGGAAGACTGCCTACAAATATAGTCTTCTTGGGAACCTGTCGATCTATCGCATACGAAAAAGTATGCGAAAATGTCTCCGCTGCAGTGTTTACATCGATTCCGATGTTGTCCTAATCCAACGATTGAAAAAAGGGAATGATGCTATCATAGTCAGCGTTTGTGAAGTCATAAGGGACCCGTACGGAGTTGTCACTATCCCTTACTACATTCCCTTGCTCGATACTGAGATGTAAAGGTGGGTGGTGAGGAACAACTTTCACCAGCGGCACCGGAGCTAACAATATAGATGGAGCAGTGTCACAGGAGCTGACGAAACATAAATCGAGGCTTCTACCGTTCTCGTTAACGATATGATTGATCTGATGAAGCGTGGCAGTGCTGTAGTAATCGAGAATACTAGCGGTGTACTGATTGAATGTCGAATGACCAGCATCAGGATGTAGGAATCCATTATTAGAAGAACGCCAACAAATTCCAGGCAAGTTGAAATCGCCAACGATCACGATATCGTTAGTTGATGATGCTCTATCCACAATTGATGAAAGTGACTGCGTATGAGCTTCGACCAATGAGCTGTCGCGTGTTCTATCAGGAGGAATATAAATTACACACAAGTGAAGGTTACGGTCAGCTAGTTCAATCGCTAGCGCTAACTATTCCACGCCAGCCCATGCGTCATCATCGATCAAGTGTGTTCTTATACCTCGCCGAACAGCAAGGAGGACACCGGCTTCTCTAGTTTTTCTGCTGTTGTGCGGACCACGATCACAACGGAAAACTTCGTATTGGTGGTCTAGAACTTGATTCGAGGTAGTATTCTGAGTGAGCCAGGTTTCAGAGGACGCAAGAATATCATAACTGCAGTCTGAATTAGCCAGCATGTAGTCGTCGAGACACGAATTCAACCCTCCAACATTATGATAAAACAGGGTGCGGCAGCAAATAATGCGAAATTTGTTCTATTTCTTTCAAATCCCATTTTCAACTAATTCAAACAATAATATCAACATTTTCGAGTGCAGTTATCTTTATAAAGTCCTTTTAAACAAATTTATTCAATGTGTCCTCCATTTTTATTAATAACATCCTCGAGCCGACGCCGGAAGCCAGAGCATGCCTCTCGGTCGTAGTCCTCCGACATTGACTGCCATGTGCGTGTTATGGTTGACTTCAGGGTTTTTAAACTAGGGTGTGATGTTTTGCAGGCTCGTGCTTCAACATATGCCCAAATCGAATAATCCAACGGATTAAGATCTGGACTGCTAGGGGGCCACAAATCCTTCGGCCAAAACTTCATGTTATCGTTCAACCATTGTTGGGTTCGATTGGACTTGTGACACGGCGCTCCAACCTGCTGTAGGACAACGTTTTGGTCCTCGGAGAAGTTGGCCTTCACCCAGGGGAAGTACTTGGTCCTTTAAAATACCGATGTACACTTCGGTATTGATTTTAACTCCAGCATCAATGGAAACAGGCGGCGTTTTCAAACCGTTGGACGCCACCAAGCCAAACATTATGACACCAGCCGGATGTTTGGTTTGAAATTTGAATTTCACTTTTTCCGGAACGTTCTCCATTTTCTGCGGTGAAATGAACCGGTCCGTGCGGCTGTTGGCCACAGCATCGATGCTGAAAAGCTTTTCGTCGGAGAACAGGATTATCATTTTTTCCTTCTTCAACAAGGAAAGCAATCTCTTGGAACGAGCCACTCGTAGTTCCTTGACCCGGTCCGTAATCAAGTGGCGTTTCACTCTGGCTCTGGAAGATGCATGCAGGTCTTCTTTGATGATTCTCCGCATGGATTGCTCCGAAATATTGGCTTCCTTTGCAAGTTTTCTTATGGAACGCACCGGGTTGCGAGCAATTTTTGCACGGACCGATTTGATCACGTTCGGCGTGCGTGCAAAGCGCGGACGTCCGCTTCCCGGCTTCCGCTGCTTAGGACCATCCTGCAGGGACTTTTTTATGCGGTAAACTTTTGCCAAATGGCATCCTACCACCTTGGCAATCTCTTTCGGCTTCTTCTGGGCGAGCAACAGACTGGTGATCACTTCTTTCGCGAACATTTTGACGAATTTGCAATAAAACAAATAGAATGTTTGGATGCAGCACTTGAAAGTAAACATAAACAAATACACTTTCGACAGAAATTAGTCACTAGCTACACGTATTAACCCAATACTCAAGTTTGAACATTTTCGCATTATTTTCTGCCGCACCCTGTACATGTTCAACATACCTTCCATTGAAGAGTATGGACCGATCTTATTACTGTCCAAGGGGTGTAATCCTGATGCAGTAATCCTGATTTAGAACGATGACGAGATGGAATGGATGGCACGCGAGTATCGCTAGCGTTGACAATGGGCTCAATTACATCGGAGCGAGACGCTCTTGCAATTGGTGTTTGGATGCAACTTTCGTCAGTGTCTCGAACATATGAGGTAGTAGCGCTGCAAATGGCATGGATTTCAGGGTTCGTAAATGCTCTGATTGTATTGTACTTGCCTGAGCGAGCAAGTTGGATAGCCCCCTCACCATTCCCGATCACAGGAACGGAACGACTTGGAAGGCAGGAACCAGCGGCTGGAGATAATGAACTGCAATGCTCGACTGTGAAGGGTGGTTCAGGGGCATCCATCATGCTGCTTAACGTGCGTTCCATTAATAAGATTGAATTCCATTCAGTTTTCTTCAACATATTTAGAAAACGTCTGTGCGCTTATAGGAATTTCGCGCACTGTAGCTTGACTCCCTAAAGTATTATTTGACTCCCACTCAATAATTTTAATAGATGTTGCAGACATCGAAAGCTCTTCATTAATAAAATAATCAAGCAAGAATGCTGATATTAAAAAAAATCATCTTTCTAGAGGTCATTTTTTTTTTGTCGTGCAAAAGAAATTTATCGATATCATAAATATTAGAGAACACCACCATGTATAATCCTTAAGCTATTATAAATAACACTAGGAAGCCAACCGCATCTATCCGCATGGGACCCGTCCCATTAACGATCATCTCACTGTCATGCCAAATCTTTGTAAATCAAGCCATTAAAATGTACAAACATAAATCTTCACTTCCTACAGGATTTCACAAAAATTCAAATGACTTTTCCGTCACCAATCCACCTGTTTGCAGCCACTTATTCTACTCACGCAACTTTGTACAGATGTAAACAGGCCAGTCCGCTCTGTCTCAGAGGACAATAAATTTAAACGGGACATCAAGACGCTAGGGGGAGAAAAAAAACCTACTAACATCGCTCTCTCGCCATGTAACATCTGGCACAGAACCGGGAGATTTGAACGCGACGCGTGCTCCTTCACACGAATCACCGAAACAATACAACTACCTACGAGAGTCGTCATATTGTTCAACATCGTTGAAACTACACCTCTAGGTAGTAGACGCTACAATGTCTAATGAGTCTCGGTAGTCCTAAATCTTGCGTGATGGTGTTGTACGTCGTTGTTCGCATTCCCGCCCCCCTCTTATCTTCTTTGGTTCGCTCGTACAGCAGAATAGCAGTTTTGTTTATTTTCAAATTAATCGACGCGCGCGCTAGATTCACTTTCGGCACGGGAATTTTCATTGCGCTCCGTGTAAGTACACTCAACTCTATTCTAACGCGTTTCTTTGTCGCCCCCCTGTCGTGTGATCAACCAAACAGGAGAACAAAGCGAAAACGTAGAAATCGCGTTTCAGCAGAATTGATTGTTCCTGGTAGAAGTGGGAAAGCCTGCAATGGGAAGAGCCGGAGTTTGAACGCATTTGTTGATGAACGGGATGTACGATAAATCCAAGCGCCAATGGATGGGTGGTTTTTCATTCAGGCAAACCGACCGAATTGTTTTCCCCCCACTTCATGTACGGTTTACATGCCGGGGTGCATTTTTCAAATTGTTTACTTGGTCCTGTCACTGGGTAAAGGAAAATCATGATTTGCTCGTTTTAAATCACCGCCGAAGGTATCGTTCTAGCATCGGAAAAGTACCCTTCGCCTCTTTAAATTCCTCCCAAAACTTCAGCATAACTCTAATAACTCATTCATGAACTAGCAAGCAACGCAAATTGCTTGTTTTTCGTGTATAATTTATGACATTCTTAAATCCACGTTTTTTTTTAAAACGGCTCACGGACTCTTCTCGAACGCTCGGAATGAAACTGAAAAATCACCGTCCATCGCATACTGCGTTAACATTGTGTGAAAATGGATGTGAAGGAAAAATCAACGTCGCGGGCAACTTCTCTTCTGGCGGCGCTTCTTCAGCTGACCGCGAAAACACTTGCTGCAATTCCACACAATTCGGGAGAAACGGATGAAACATGTTTAGACTCCGATGATGGTTGGCCAAATTCCTCAGCGGCTCATCTGCTCGGAATGTAATTAATCTGGCAGCGAGTGAGCGATTATAAAACACCGGGCGGCTCCAGCTGTTCCGATTTCGGCTGCCAAACGCGAACTGAGCTAGATCAAAGTGGCTGGGGCCGGCCCTGGGCCTTTCGTTGCTGCAACAGGCCTGGGTGGGGGCGGGGGAGGGGTTAAGGGATGGGGTGGCCCATTCAATGCCAGAGAAGCTGGAAAATTAAACGATCGTTGAATTCGGTACTTGTTCTAGCGTTTGTTTGGGCGTAGTCGAATCGATCATTTCCCAACGGGTTATGATTGATGCACGGTGCTGTCCTTGGGGTGCTTGTTCTGTGTCTGACTGTTTGTTTACTTGGAAGGTAAATATTTGAAATCACAATCGAAGGTGCTGCTCCGCTGGCAATTATGGGAGGATGTTCGCGATGAAAATACTTCGCTTGATTCGGAGTCGCTCATGAGTGACTAGTTCCTGTTAGTTATTTGAAGATAGGATCAAATCAAGGATATTTTTAGTTTTTGTAACTATTCTTTCTGACGATGGTGGGGTTAGTTTTCGGGGCGAATTTAAGGGTTTCACATAATAGAAATCAACACTCAGAAACAAGAATAATTATGTGGTGACGAATCATCCAGTTCAATCAACAGTTGACTTAACAACATCTCGAAAGAGGACAAGCCACCGGGGCAGAACGCCCTTTTTTTAGTTTCTTTCGTTGCATTGAGGCAGTATTGGTAGTTCGAGTGTTAAACTAGAAAATAACTGCCTGATCAAACTACTCATCGATTTATTGGAGGGCACCCATAAATTGCCTAGGCTCGAGTTTTCGCCTATCTACTGAATGTTCGTCATTTTATGCATATCACAAGTTCTACTAAATTGATATTCTTAAAGTATAAGTAGTTCCTTGATAAAATGCATTGAAATTGTAGGAAATTATCATGATTCATCATGCAAAATATGAGTTCGGAAAAATCATCTTGTACTTTGTGCATACATAGCGTCTGTATCCAAAATAGTCCGGACAACTCAAAACTTAAGTAAAACGCAAATTTCGGTTTATATTTGAAACGTAGTTGTTTATTTCAGATTCTTTGGATATGATTTAACAATTCACGAAGTCAAATCATACTTATTCGGTATTTGCAAATTAAAAATTCGAACTTTGCACATAACTCCATCCATTAGAGACTCTTCAGACTCTGCAGATACCGTCAGGTGACCGTGTTTGTCCAAATTTGTTCGAAGTGTTTGATATCTTTGATTCTTTAATCCTTTCCAGAAAACTTCCGCTTCTTCAGAGCCCAATATCTCTCGATGGGACGTAGCTATGGGCAATTTTCCAGAATTGCAGTTTTTGAACAATATTCATATTTTTCCAAGGGGTGGATCGCTCAGCACACTTTTCTCCTATGCTATTTTTGTTTAAGTGTGTCTACAAGCGTTGCAACGTTCTGGGAGTTCCCGTAATGTGCCGAAGGGCCGATGTGTTGACAGCCCAAATTGTTGTTTTCTGCTGAGTCTGGCAACCAGGCAACGCATATTGGCAAGGTTGCTGGTTTCTTATTTCTATAAGTTCAACTGTCAAAAGTGTTCTTCAGTGTGCCACACAGGTGGTATGGATCGAAAATCGAAGTGCCGCAGTTATGAAACATATTTCTCTAGTGTGTAAGACATCGTGGCTGGCACAGAGTTCTAAGCGACTTACTCTTGTATTTTTCATTTTTCTCAGATTTAGCATAATGGCACATGGCACCAGAACCAACGTTTTCGCTTCTGCAAGCCCTCTTTTTGGCAAATCTCCTTTTTGATTAACTCTTGCTGCCTCACGTGCAAATTGCTTCCCATCCAAGGTATTATTTGGGAAATTTCAACGAAAAACGTCCTGAAATGCTCAACTGTAGCATTTTTAACCATAGCAGAATAGAAAACTGACCCGAAGCTGCTTGAAATCCTCCGGACATAAGTTTCATCGTACAAAACAACGCATGAAATTCTTCGTCAAATATTCGCAGTGCAAACGTCGAGCTCGTGATTTTACTGTCAAGTTCTGTTTTTCGTTGCGATTTGGAACTGTTTTAACTTCATACGACTTCAGCCCCAAACGCTGTTTTTGGACAAATTTTGGATTCCTACTATACGAACCGCCGTTCGAACAAAGAGTTTCGGGGTGTCCTTCAATATCCTCTTCACCTTTCGGTTCATGAAAGCACGTCCACTGTTTTTATCACTTCTCGGTTTCCTCTGGACCATCAAACGTCCTGAATATGATTTGAGGTAAATCCAATTTTTTTGGCAAGTTCCTTATTGACAAGTCAGGATTTACCTTTTTTTTAAATCAATTCGTTTATTTGTTAGGCTCAGGCGTGTGTAACACTTTACGGAGCCGATATTCAATATTGTAATTAAAAATGTTTTATTTTTCGATTTTAGTAACGTGGGGTGCCAATTACTCGTGGCTAGCTCGAGGTTAATGGGTCACGTTATTGTTTGGAAGGGGCTAGGCAGGTAACTTATTTCAGGTATTAGTTGCTGCTCATGGTTGCGACATCTACCAAATCCTCGGTCCCTGTAGTCCCTTTTAGGAACTAAGCCGCAGATGGGTGACCACCTTAGCTCAGTCGGTAAAGCTGCGGTACAAAGCAACACCATGCTGGAGGTGGCTGTGTTCGATTCCCGGTCTGGTCTAGGAATTTTTCGCTAAGGAAAATTTCTCGACTCCCTGGGCATAGCGTATGATTGTACTTGCCACACAATCATACTAATGCAAAAATGGTACTTGGCATCGAAAGCTCTCAATTAATAACTGTGGAAGTGCATTTAGAACACTAAGTTGAGAGCCAGCAATAAGCTAATTGTGAAAACAATAAGCTTGAAATGCTGAAGAAGAAGGGTGACCCCTGCTTGCTGGGCAGGTACAAGTAGCACGGAAACAAAAGGATAGAATAACTGGGACACAATGGCAGGGAATTTACTAGAGTGGAAGGAAGGGGGATGATGACGTTACACTCTTAGATCAGACAAACAAAGGAATTCGTAAATCGCTTGCATGTAGGGGAGATCACGCATTCCCAAAACATCTCTTACCTCGCGGGAGGGTTGTCAACCTCGGGCTATCCAATTCTAAGAAAAATATCCTAGGGTATCCAATAGTCGTGCTCTGGAGGCTTCATTATCCGGGCAATGCCAAACTGCGTGAGCGATGTCATCATAACCGGTTCCGCACCTACATACATTGCTATCGACAAGGTTAATTCTGTAGAGATGTGCGTCTAGCGAGTAGTGGTTGGGCATAAGTCTTGACATCACACGAATGAAACCGCGACTTACATCCAGACCTTTGAACCAAGATCACGACGAAACATTTGGAATAATGGAATGTAACCACCGCCCAAGAGAATTACTTGTCCAAGCGTGTTGCCAACTTTGAAGAGAACTCTGACGTACTAATGGGAAAAATTCATCATGTGAAATTCTTCTTTCAAAAATCTCGCTTTCTTGTGCGCCTAGCTTTGCTAGAGAGTCCGTTTTCTCATTGCCTGGAATTGAGCAATGTGAGGGAACCCATACAAAGGTAATCCTAAATGATCTTTGGACCAACGCACACATCTGCTCCCTTATTTTTGAAAGAAAGTCACTGTTCTCATCGACTGGAGGGCCTCAATAGAGCTGAGACTATCCGAGAAGATGAAATAATGGTCTATGGGCATGTTGGAAATTATCCCCAACGCGAAATTGATTGTTGCCAGCTCAGCAACATATACGGAACAAGATTCCTGAAGTTTCCGGAAGGCAGATGAGTATTCATTGTAAACACCGAAACCAGTGGATCCATCAATGCTCGACCCATCAGTGAAAATTCTTCTATTGCAATTGACATTTTGGTACTTTTCGATGAAAATATGGGGAATTAAAATAAGTCGAAGTTGATCTGGAACTCCTTGAATAGCCTATTTCATGGAGAGATTATAGTCAATGGAGGAACTGTGATAAGGAAAGCGAACACTAGGAGAATTATAGCATGGCAGACTAATATCAGATGACATATAGTTAATATAGATTCGTAAGAATCTAGACTGGGTACTCAATTTGAGCATTTCTTCGAAGTTTTCAATCACAAGGTTGTTACTGATTCCACACTTGATTAGTATTCTAGATGAGAGCTCCCAGAAGCGGTTCTGTAAGGGTTTCACTCCTGCCAGAACCTCCAGGCTCATATTATGCGTTGAATGCATACAGCCAAGGGCAATACGTAGACAACGATATTGAATGCGTTCCAATTTAATGAGGTGGCTGTTTCTTGCCGAGAGGAAGCAAAAAGAGCCACATTCGAGAACTGAAAGAGTAGTTGTTTTATAGAGTTTAATAAGGTCTTCCGGGTGAGCACCCCAACATGTTCCGGAAATTGATCTTAGAAAATTGATCCTTTGTTGACATTTCCTTTTCAAATACCCAAATGTGAGTACTCCAAGTGCATTTTGAATCAAACACGACTCCAAGGTATTTGAAGGTCAAAGATTGGGTAATGTCTCTTCCCAATAGCTTGAGCCGCAGTTGGGCTGGGAACCGCTTTCTAGTAAACACTACCAATTCGGTTTTTTGCGGTGAAAACTCGATCCCCAAATTTCTGGCCCAGTTGGACAGATTATCTAGGGAATTTTGCAATGGTCTTTGCAAGATTTGCGCACGTGGACCTCTAAAGGAGATCACAGCATCGTCTGCAAGTTGTCTTACCGTGCATCTATTTTCCAAGCAGTTATCAATATCTTTAACATAAAACTTAAAAAGTAAGGGACTTAGACATGAGCGTTGGGGTAAGCCCATGTAGCTAATTCTGGAAGTTGTCAGTTGACCTAGATTAAAGGTCATTTGTTTTTCTGACAGTAAATTAAACAAAAAGTTATTTAAAATTCCTGGTAATCCACTACTGTGCAGACTATCTGCCAGTATATCTATGGAAACTGAATCAAATGCGCCCTTAATATCCAGAAATACTGAAGCCAATTGCTCCTTGTGTGCAAAGGCCAGTTGTATATCAGATGAAAGCAACGCTAAACAATCGTTTGTTCCTTTGCTCTTTCTGAAACCAAATTGCGTATTTGATAGTAGGTTGTTTGATTCAACCCAACGGTCAAGTCTTGATAGGATCATTTTTTCTAACAATTTCCTTAAACATGATAGCATAGAGATCGGACGGTAACAATTGTAATCAGACGCTGGTTTCCCAGGCTTTTGAATAGCTATTACTTTAACCTGCCTCCATGCGGGTGGAACTATATTTAATTCCATGAGAGTGTTATACTGGTTAAGTAATCGTCTTTTAGCGATATCGGGGGAGATTTTTTAGAAGGTTGAATTTAATAATATCGCTTCCCGGAGCAGAGTTATTCGATGAAAGAAGTGCCATTGAAAATTCCAACATTGTGAATGGTTCGTCCAGAGAACCGTTATTTCGGGTAGTATCCCGTAAATTCGGTTGTGTTGGGACAGAGTCTGGACAAACCTTTTTAGCGAAGTCGAATATCTACTGCATGGACTATTCTTCACTCTCATTGGAGGATGAGCGGTTTCGCATGTAGCGAGCATTTCTCCAAAGCGTTGTCATCGAGATTTCTCTAGATAGTCCCTCTACAAACGAACGCCAGTAGTTGCGTTTCTTTGCTTTGAGCAAGTGTTTAAGCTTTTTTTCAAGCTTGAGGTACTTATCAAAAAGCTCACATGTTTCATGTCTACGATAATCTTTAAACGCATCGGATTTCTCAAGATACAACTTAGTGCATTCATCATCCCATCCAGGGGTGGCGGGTCTTCTTTTGAGGGATGCACTTGGAACACGTCGTTTCTGAGCTTCTAATGCACTTTTGTACATCAGTTCGGAAATAAAACGATACTCATCCAATGGTAGAACAGGACCGGTAGAATCAATACCAAGGGTTACCGCCGATGCAAAATGTTGCCAATCGATATGCCTCGTGATGTCATAAGGAACCTGGATTGACTGGTCTGTTTTTCGACAACCATTTGTGATTGAGATAATAATTGGTAGGTGATCACTACCATGGGGATCATTAATTACCTTCCACAGACAATCTAATGATAGTGAATTAGAGCACAAAGATATGTCAAGTCGACTCTCTCTGGAAGGATGTTTTGCTATTTGTGTTGTTTCCCCAGTGTTCAAGATGGTCAAGTTGAAATCGTCGCATAAGTCATAGAAAATACCCGATCTGTTGTCATCGTATTGTTCGCCCCAAGCAGTACCGTGGGGGTTCAGATCGCCCAGAATAAGAACTGGAGATGGAAGTAATGTAATTGAACTCCAAAGTTGACGGCGGTTTATTGAGGTCCTAGGTGGGAGAGTAGGTTTTATTTGTATCCGGCGCACACCCGGGGAACTAGTGGGCTTTCTTTTACGGGGGGCGTGTACCTCCGGAAATCCACTCTCATCGGCTACGTCAGAATCCAGTTCATCGGAAGACAAAATCAAAAAAAGAGTTGGTTGAAATGTTAGACAAATATGAATCTATCATACAAAAGACAGGATAAACTAAGCAACAAAAAGGCGGAAAATCATGTTGATAGTTTTGAAAATACTAGATACTAGCAATTTATTCAACACCTCGTCGTTGCGCCTCTTCACAGCTGACAACTGAAGAGTAAAAGTTCTGAAGAGGACGGATTTGTAGATTGTGCTAATGTTCCACGTTTGAGTTTAAGCCTTCTTCTCGGTCTTCGTTGGAAACAGTTTACCAGTTCCCAACCGCCTAGATTGCCCATCGATTTGTGTAATTATGTTAAAATCGATTCATTGGGCAATTTTCGAAACACGACTGGTTCTTTGCTTTTCGTATTTGCACCCCAGTAAAATAAGCACAAACTCGGCCCTAGCTTAAAGCATACGATCGTATATCAAATCAACATGACATATGGAATGATCTCACCGATCTTGGCTCTAATTGCAACCTCTACCGAAAGATGTACAGTGGTCGTCTTGCCCTCAGCGCAACCATGGACGAATCCAGGTTGAAAAAAGAAGAAGACACCGAGTGGTAATAAATCTGACAGCTCCCATGTTAAAGTATGGGACGAAACTTTTAAAATGCTTCTAGAAAATTCAAATGAAATTCTAATTAAAAGCGGTTTGTTGTATGATGTAAGAAAAATCCAAAAGTACTAAAGAAAGACATTTTCAGCAAAATAAAAATAAAATTAATATAACGCCCCTATTGTGCAGTTTTGAATTTTTCTTACATTGTACAACATACCGCTCTTAATTAAAATCTTCGTCCTATACTCTAACATGGGAGCTGTCAGATTTATCACCACTCGGCGTCTTCTTCTTTTTTCAAGTTGGATTCCTCTATACAAACGTTTTTATTTTGTTAAACACTAGCCGGGGCTGGATAGTCAAGAAGAAAGTATGTATCGTTTTTCGCTCAGGAAGTACCAGAACATCAGTCCCAAGCTAAATGAAACCCCCCTCAAAACATAATGCTCAACGAATAATCCCAAGGTGAATTTAATATCTCAGGTGGTCTATTTTCTTCAGTTGGTTGGGCAGACGGGTGGAATAGCGCACTCCCGTTTCATTTTACTCAATTTTTGATTACAATTGTATACTATCTATTTTTCTCTCACATAAATGTTACTCAACTTTCGTAAAAAGTGGGTTTACTCATAAATTGAGTAGATCCACTTTTTAACGAAAATTGAGTAACATTTCCGTGAGAGAAAAAGATATAGTACACGGTAAATCTGATAAACTCATTTTATGACAATATTTTGCACATTTTCAAGATTATAGTTTATACGTCAAAAAATGACTAGTTTTTATACACGTATGAAGTGTACTTTTTACGCCTTTTCAAGTATGTCAACGGCGACAGAAAAATGCGTAAAAAGTAGGCACCGCTAAGAATGCAGATGCCATTTTCAAATAAGCATTTATTTGATAAGCGCAGTGTTTAAGTTCCGGAATTGTATTCGGCTATCGCAGTATAAAAAATGGAGGAATTATTCAATACGTTGGATACAGACGCATTCCCTAAATTGACAGGTAAGTTAAATATTTGCTGTTGTCAGTAATTACAAATGTTTAACACTGTATGAAACAAAACAGGTCTCCCATGCCCTGAGGCCGAATGCAGCTATTCGGGATACATTTTTTATGGATGAATCATTAAGCTTGGGACCGAGCTTATGACCGATGTGCTGGTACTTCCTGAGCCAAAAACTATATCCATTTTCTTCTTGACTAAAAAATGCGTGAGTCAATTTCTGCGTAAAACCTATTGACAAGTTTTTATCATTTTTTTATTTTCAATTAATAAACATGGCTGTGTAATCTATTGATGACTTTTTCACTTTCGAATCTGAATTACGGAATTGAGCCATTTTCAGCAATATTGATTTTTCGAAATGCGTAAAAAGTACACATCTTTTAAGTTATCAAAAGGAGTAAAAAGTATGCATGTTTTACTTTTCAAAAGGAGTAAAAAGTATGCATATTTTACTTTTGAGAAGGAGTAAAAAGTATGCATTTTTCAATTTTCAAGAGGAGTAAAAAGTATGCACATTTTGACGTTATTCAGTTTACGCTAAAGAGAGTAAAAGTAATATACTCCTTTTTGGCGTAGTCCCAGTTTCCCTCGAAAGAGCATACTTTATAGTCATAAGAGCGTAAATTGAGATTACCGTGTATACAATTGTAATCAAAAATTGGGGAAAAGGAAGGGGGGGGGGGGGGGTAAAAAAAGATTTAGTAAACAAAAAAAAAAAACCACGGGGAAAAAAAAATTTGGGGGGAAAAAGGAAAACCTACAATTTTTTGCGGGGATGAGTTTGGTTTTTTGTTTGGGGGGAGGGGGGGGGGGGGGGGGGTGTATGTAGGGGGTGGAAAAAATAAAAAATTTGGGGTATTTAAAAATAGTAAATTATTTTATTGATTTTATGTAGTTAAGGTGGGGGGTGGTTAGATTGTATTTTTTTTTTGTTGTGGGGGGGGGGGGGAAAAAAAAAAAAAGAAAGGAGGGGAAGGGTATGGGGTTGTTTTTTTTTTGCACAAGCCTACTTTTTAATCCCAAAAAATGAATACTTTTAAGTCCTTTTTTTCTTCCAGTGTGATAGAAAAAATGCATAAAAACAAGGCTGTCATCAAAGTGGAAATATCGATTTGTTCTAGCTGACTGGCTGTGCCACAAAAAAAGTAAAAATAAAAAAATGGGTTCTTGCTAGTCAAATCTGAATCCAGTATCATGGACAGGCTACGAGGCACTAATTAGATTGATCTATATCTATTGATACTATAACCGTCGCTTGCTCGGAAATGGAAACATTCTCCTGCAAATTATCAATCCCAGCAAAAAGAAACATGTTCTTACCCTATGGTGAATTTTATTTGCATGTGCGGGTTTTTTAAATAAATCGTTACGGAATGTCGTTGGTTACAAAAAAAGCAGATCGTACAGAGATTAAAACGGCCAACGGAGATTTGATATTTTGGCGCTGAGATTCTTATCCCATCTTCATTAAATAAAGTGACTATTTTCTACATACAATCACATTTCAAATGCATAGTTTCTAATCTCTTTCACATGCTGCAAAATGCCTAAAATTTATTCACTTTTTGACGTATGACCTCTTTAGGCATTTTTGCCTAAAACCTTTTTAGGCATTTTATGCATAATTCCAGTCTTCAAGAAAAATGCCTACTTTGAAGTCATAATTGCATACTTCAGATTTACCGTGTATGGGCTAAACGTTTTGTTTACATACATTAGCACGTGCTTGAAATTGGAAAAATGGGGGGCTTGAAGGGCGGGGGGGAAAAATCTTTGGTTTGAAAGGAAAATTTGGGGGTGTGGGTGGGGAAGGAGACACTAGTATGCAGACCAGTATTTTACTTTTTTTTTTTTTTTTTTTTTTGGGGTGGGGGGACGGGTGTGAGGGATGACCACCTATTTTACTTGATATGGATCGTATTAGCAACAATCAATTTGCAACTAGCGATTTGAAATTGGTTCACTGTTGTAGAACCCCTTGGTCCGAAGTACACCTTGAAGCAAGCACCTAATGGTGGAATGATAGTGGGGGTTGGGATTGTTGGTTTTGTAACTGTACATATTTGCGCCTTTGTTTTGATTTGCTGTGTTATTTTGACAGAATAAATGAGAGTGTGTTCGTGTGAGTTTATTATTAGGGGCGTATTATTAAGCTTGGGAGCGAGCTTGGGACCGATGTGATAGTACTGACTAAGCCAAGAAAAAAATCGAATTTGTTCGGGACCTACTGGACTTAGAGTTAGTCTATGGTATTAGCAACAATCAATGTGCAACTAGCGATTTGAAATTGGTTCACTGTTGTAGAACCCCTAGGTCCGAAGTATACCTTGCAGTCTGCACCTTGCAATAATTCTTGCGCTCTTTGGTACATTCCGGTACTAGTATCTTGGTTGTTGTTTTGATTCACTATGTTATTTTGACACAACATTTGCGAATGTGTTGGTGTGAGCTACGTTGTTAGGGGCGAATCATTGAGCTTGGGACCGAGCTTGGGACCGATGTGCTAGTACTGACTGAGCTAAGAAAAATATCGTATTTGTTTGGGACCTACTGGTCTTAGAGTTAGTCTATGGTATTAGTATGCGTTAAAAATGGCTGAAATTCGCATATACAGTATTGAGACCACCTGAGATATTAAATTCACCTTGAACAATCCCTCAAATATTCTGTCAAAATAACACAGCAAATCAAAACTAAAACAAAGTTCGCAAAACGAAAGAATAGAGGACTCTGTGGTGTACTTGGGCCCAATTTTAAATCGCTAGTTTCCAATTGATTGTTGACACTATTTAGTCTCTCTTTTGGAGAACGAGCTTCTAAGCATTACTAAAAGGTATAATTTTGAGCCGCTCGATTAAATATGTCTTCTAAAAATCTTTTGAATGTCTTTTTAGTTTTTTGATTTCAACCTGGCTGTAAATAGTCGGGAGAAAAAATAAAAATATCAGGAAAATGCTGGAAATAAATTGAAAATTTAAATAGAGTGATCACCCACTGTCACCTGGTCGTCAGGTCAAACTAGTTCTACAACATGACAAGGAGACGAAATGCCCATTTCTATCAAGACTGAGCAAAACATTGGAGGCGAACTTGTGTTAGCAAATTTCGAATGTACCGTGAATAACCCCCCGCCATTCAAGCGTACTAGTTCAAGGATTTTTGTACGTTTTTTTAACCCTTTTAGCAAGAGCTTGAAAAGAGCAAACGTTCAAACATTGTTTTCAACGGAAGAGAAAGCATACGCTTGGTGAAAAATAGGCTCCAAGATAGACTAAGCGCTACTCTAATTCTTTAACGTAGAACCACAAAATAATAATCAACTTTCATGGAGGAAGCGGTCTGTAACTTCGTTTAAAACAGCACCGTTCCATCTCCACTAGCTAGTCCTATGCATCCGTTGGAACTCCTTAATGAGCTCTAACGTCTGCGATGAGCGTGAGAAATCCGCTGAAATTTCAAATGTACCAAAACCTAATCTCGAATTAAAAATTCATTCCTAACCAAAGTTGTACTGACCGGAAAGTTTGATCGAATCAACAGCATTTCAAATTTCTCGACGGCTGATTCATGTGTAAACAGTGCAATATTGTGCTGGAGAAATAAACAGATAGCTCTTCCTATCCTGCCGCTTCCCACCCCTCGCTTTATCCCTCCTAGAAATCATCCTCTCGCCAAGCACTGATGATCCAACCACGTTCGTTCGCCTCGATCTTGTCCATATTCCGGACGACGGCAAGTGGCGTGAAATAACGATTCCACACACAGACATTTCGCAATAATTTCGATCGAAATCATCGCATTTTCTCACCACTTTTCTCCTCGAGTAAAGTGATGATCAAAAATAACCATCCCCATCCCACATTCACACACGATCGTACTACACAAATAAATTCTGCCAAAACCAACAGGTGTACTCAATATGTAAAAATGCCGTTCAGATTGATCCCCCCAAGAGATGCGCCTTCCACCACTACAATCATAATTCTATGAATGACTTTTCACTTGGTAGAAACCACCCCACCAGGGTAGGCCGTGGCAGAAATAAAAATATTTCTGGAATATATCACTGGCTACTACGTCGGCATTGCTAGCGACCGACCAGCACATGGGAAAACGAGCGAGAAATTATAACTTAATGAAGAAAAAAAACCCCGAAATTCCAACGTTGCGAAATTTTACTTTCACGGTGACTCACAGCCGGATTTTCTCTAATATCCCACTTTCCCTTCTCTCTTCCCGCAGCCGAAGTCAAAATGCCAAGCGGAGAGGTTGACAAGCCCGTCATCGACGACAACCACGATGGTACCGTGTCGATCCGGTACGACCCGAAGGAGGAAGGCATCCACGAACTGGCCGTCAAGTACAACGGTGAACACGTGCAGGGCTCTCCGTTCAAGTTCCACGTCGATTCCATCTCCAGCGGCTACGTGACGGCGTACGGTCCGGGTCTGACACATGGCGTCACCGGCGAACCAGCGCAGTTCACCATCTCCACCAAGGGTGCTGGCGCCGGTGGACTGCAGATGGCCGTCGAAGGTCCCAGCAAGGCTGATGTGAGTGCGACTGAACCAGTTTAATCCAAGCGAATACATTCGATTGATTTCTCTCCCCGCAATAGATCACCTATCACGACAACAAAGATGGCACCGTTTCCGTATCTTACCTGCCAACCGCACCGGGCGAGTACAAGATCACCGTCCGCTTCGGCGATAAACACATCAAGGGTTCGCCGTACTTTGCCAAGATTACCGGTGAGGGCCGTAAGCGTAACCAAATCTCCGTTGGATCCTGCTCGGAAGTCACTCTGCCCGGAGTCATCTCCGACCAGGACTTGCGCTCACTCAACGCTTCCATCCAGGCTCCATCCGGTCTGGAGGAACCGTGCTTCCTAAAGCGCATGCCAACCGGCAACATTGGAATCTCCTTTACGCCTCGTGAAATCGGTGAGCACACCGTGTCCGTAAAGCGGCTCGGAAAACACATTGCCAACTCGCCCTTCAAGGTTAACGTCTGTGAACGGGAAGTCGGCGATGCCAAGAAGGTCATCGTCACAGGAAATGCCCTCAAAGAAGGCCAGACCCACTCGGAAAATGTCTTCTCCGTAGATACCCGCAACGCTGGCTATGGCGGTCTGTCCCTGTCCATTGAAGGACCTAGCAAGGCTGAAATTCAGTGCACAGACAAGGACGACGGAACCCTGAACATCTCCTACAAGCCAACGGAACCGGGCTACTACATTGTGAATTTGAAGTTTGCCGATCACCACGTCAACGGTTCGCCGTTCACCGTTAAGGTTTCTGGTGAGGGAACCAACCGACAGCGCGAGAAAATCCAACGCCAGCGTGAAGCCGTTCCCGTTACCGAAGTCGGCAGCCAGTGTAAACTGACCTTCAAGATGCCTGGCATCACGTCGTTCGATCTATCGGCCACCGTCACCTCACCCGGTGGTGTCACCGAAGATGCCGAAATTCAGGAAATCGAAGATGGTCTCTATGCGGTACATTTCGTCCCGAAGGAACTCGGCGTACACACCGTCTCTGTCAAGTACAAGCAGATCCACATCCCTGGTTCGTTAACTGCTTGGTTGAGTTTTTGATGAAGTCTGAGACTATTTTCTTTCTTCAACAGGATCTCCATTCCAATTCACGGTAGGCCCGCTGAAGGACACTGGTGCTCACTTGGTAAAGGCCGGTGGACCAGGTCTAGAGCACGGTGAGCAGGGAGTGCCATGCGAGTTCAACGTGTGGACCCGTGAAGCTGGTGGTGGTACCCTGGCGATCTCCGTCGAAGGTCCCAGCAAGGCCGAAATCGAGTTCAAGGACCGCAAGGACGGATCGTGCGACGTGGCGTACGTTGTCAGCGAACCAGGTTTGTTGGATGCGTACCCATTACTGTCTCTATACCTATTTTGAAACATTCTGTTTGCTTTCAGGTGACTACCGTATTGGACTTAAGTTCAACGACCGGCATATTCCGGATTCGCCATTCAAGGTGTACGTCTCACCGGCTATGGGTGAAGCTCACAAGCTGGAGATTGCTCAGTTCCCGAGTGGACCGGTGCAAGCCGACAAGCCGGCTCAATTCATGGTCCGGAAGAATGGTGCCAAGGGTGACCTGGATGCTAAGGTAGGTTCTGATGAAGAATGGTTTTAAACATTAAGTGCTTAAATGTATGTGTTCATACAGGTTGTAGCCCCGTCGAACAACGAAGACGATTGCTTTATTCAGCTGATCGACCAGGACCAGTATTCGGTACGTTTCTACCCTCGCGAAAACGGAATCCACGCCATCCACGTCAAGTTCAATGGTGTCCACATCCCCGGATCGCCATACCGCATCAAGGTCGGTAAGGACGACGTAGACCCAGCGGCAGTTCACGCCTCGGGTAAGGGTCTGGGCGATGTCAAGACCGGCGAGAAAACTGACCTCATCATCGACACCTGCAACGCTGGCGCCGGAACAATGGCCGTAACCATCGACGGGCCATCCAAGGTGGCGATGGATTGTACGGAAGTCGAGGAAGGCTACAAGGTACGATACACTCCACTGCTGGCGGGACACTACTACATGACCATCAAGTACAACCAGATGCACATCGTCGGATCGCCGTTCAAGATCAACTGCACAGGTTCGTTGTGGTTTGCGTATTGCTATCGACTTCTCTTTAGCTAACCGAATAACTTCTCATTTTCTAGGTGATAAGCTCGCGGAAGAAGGTGGCCAGGAAACGTCGTCGGTGGTCGTAGAAACGGTAGCCAAGGTTTCCAAGGGCGGCAACCGAGCCGGAGTTATCCTGCCAATCTTCAAATCCGACGCTAGCAAAATCGTATCCAAAGGCATGGGGCTGAAGAAGGCGTACCTAGGCAAACAGAACCAGTTCACGCTCAACGCCGGAGACGCTGGTTAGTATCGATTATTTCGTAGGAAACTCCCATACCTTATCTCTATCTTGCCCTCTCTACCCAACCAGGAAACAACATCCTATTCGTTGGTATTTACGGACCGAAGGGACCTTGCGACGAGGTGTTCATCAAGCATACCGGCCGCAACCAGTACCAGGTAAACTATTTGGTTCGCGAACGTGGCGACTATATCCTGTTGGTGAAATGGGGCGACGACCATATTCCCGGCTCGCCGTTCAAGGTCGAGGTGTAAGCAACCGTCCGCCATTTCCCGGTCAACAACCATCGCTTCCGCCACGCCGCCGTCGTCGTCACAGCCACCTCGTTCCTTCCCTCCCTCCTCTTCCTCATGCCACTCCCTTCGGAAAAATGCGTCGTTGTGTGTGTGCGCGTCCATCAGTGCCTTCTTTCCAAACGTCTTACTTTGAGAATTACCGTTACTACGCGGGACCGTTCGAGGTCCCGCCGAATTAGCCATTTGTTTTCTTTTCATTAAGAATTCAAAACCACTATCCGTACGTGAGCCAGTGTCATTTTACGTTACTCTTGAGAGCATGCGATACATTTTACTACTACTCACGAAAGACATGATCAAGCTTAATCAAAAATCAGTCAATCAAGTCACATTGCTCTCCGGAGAACTAATGAAAGTTTATACTAAGGGAAGTTCAACCGCAGGCGGGACCTTAACAGTTGTAACGTCACGCATTCATAAGTTTTACTGAATTTAATGAAAATAAAAAAAGAATCGATCTCGTGCCTTCCAGCTACGAGACAAAGACAAATTAAACGACTTTGAACGCCCTGTAGTAGTCTTTTGTAAAAAAAAAAAAAAAAAAGTAAACTAAAATAGATTTGAGTCCAGAACAAGAAACAACTTGAACGCTAACACGACCAGCGCAACCAGTAGCGAGAGAATACATATTTAATGTTATTCTAGTTATTATTATCAATTTACGATAATGTTCGATTAAGTTTATTTTTCCGTGTCTTAAGTTTCATCTTAAGTTGATTATTGTTCACACTCCTCAACGCCAGCGTACTTCTTCTTTACTCCCCAGATTGGAAATAGTTTATCCGTTTTCTTCGCTGTCAATTATCATTGACGTGAAAGTTTTTTTTTTTTTAAGTTCGTAATTTTATTTTATCCACCATGTTTACCTATTTACGTTGAATCATTTGTAAGCAAAAAGAAAACAAAAGAAACTCTAATTATTTATTATTTCTTTCGAAAGGAACAATTTTTAAAAATATCAAATAAAAACGTTAAATAATAGCCACCTCCGGGGACAGCTTGGTTTGATGGAAAATATGAGAAATCCAGACACGGTAAATAGCGTTCGTTAGTAAGCAACGCAGTTTGACCAACAGTTTGACGAAGTCGATGGAATGCCCAAAGGCATTTAGTCGGTGTTCATGATTGGATAAGTTGTTTCATCGCTATCAAAGCAACCAACGTATTTGAAATATTAAACAAGAAAAGTAATCAAAAATGTCAAATATCTGTTTTCAAACCTCCCTTACACGATATTAAGGAAGAAGGTGTTGTACTAGTTCTAGTACTAATGAAAAGCCAACAGTTTTTGAATAAATTTGAGAAAACAGAAGCTGAGATGAAATTCAAAATCAACCCTAGAAAAATTAAAGCGGTCCTTTTCAAAAAAACCAACAACAAACCTCCCACTAAAGTTAAGGGAAAATAAAACCAAAACTGTTAAAAAAAGGGGGTATTGGGGGGGGGGGTTTGATGTAGGCAGATTGCGACGAAAAACACGGAGAATGGATCAATTATGAAGAGAAAACTAAGACGCGTGCTTCACGAGAAAAGGAACAACTTTTATTATTTTCTTTTAGGTTACAAAGTTTTATGTCAACAAGAGTAGATCAAGGTATATGAAAAACAAGTTTTATTATTTCTTCTCTACAGTAAAGAATGCGAGGGGTGACACAGTGGTTATTCTTCTTCCACACTCCTCCTGAATTACCACTACACCCTCGTCTTAGACAACAGTCCAATTCGCTCAACGAACATCTTATGCAACGATGGTCCCAGGGGCTTGGTCAAAGCATCGGCAACCATCTCACTTGAAGGACAGTATGTCAATACAATGATCTTACACTCACACAATTGCCGGACGAAATGACTCTTGGTCTCAATATGCTTCACTCTACCGCTTGCACGCTCCGCCCCTGCGCAACATATGCAACCCTGATTGTCTTCGAAGAGAGTTGTCGCTTCATCCTGGGGTTCACCCAGGTCCTCAAGCAACCGTCTTATCCATATGGCTTCCTGGCATGCTACGGTCAACGCGTTGTATTCAGCCTCCAGGAATGAGAGAGCTACGGACTCCTGTCCCTTACTAGTCCAACTTATTGGGCCTCCTTCGAAGAAAAATACAATACCAGAAGTAGATCGTCTCGTTCGCTGGTCACCCGCCCAATCTGAATCCGAGTATCCGGTCAATTTCCAGGCTTCTCCAGGACTAAACTTCAGTTTCCAGTACTTTGTGGTTTTCAAATACTGGAGAACCCGCTTAGCAGCTGCCCAGTCACTTTGGTTGGGTTCGCTCACTTTTCTTCCCAACAGTCCAACACTGATGGACACGTCTGAACGAGCATCTACCGCCAAATAAAGTAATGCACCCACCAAACTGCGGTAACGTGTCGTATCGTCATACTGTTTCAAAACTAACTTTTTCTTCCCAGCGATAGAAAGCAACGCGCGCAGTGTCGCTTGTCGCGTCACCGGAGCAAAGACGTCGGTGAAATCCACACCGAATCGCTGTGTGAAACCTTGCGCTACAATTCGAGCTTTATGCTTAACCACTTTGCCCGTTGCGTCACGCTTGAGTTTGTATACCCATTTTGCACCTATCACTTTCTTCCCGATCGGCAAACTCACGAGTTCCCATGTCCCGTTCAGTTCATGGGCTCTCATTTTGTCCTCCATAGCACTGTTCCACTCAGGTATAGCCAATGCCTGTCGATAATTGTCCGGCTCTTCATCACGACACGCAAGTCCCACCACATAATCGTCAAAATGTCTCGGTAGAACTCCGCGAGTTTGTCGATCGGATCTTCTCAAACCCCATTGTTGTTCATTGTTTTGATCTTCTTCTACTTCATTGTCATCTTCGAAACCCAGAAAACTACTTTCATCTGTGCTGTTGGCATCTTCATACACTGTTTCTTCATTAGCTTCTTCTTCGATCGGTTGACCACGAGTCATCACCACTTCGCATCCATTATCCGCTGCTTCTTCCCCTGGAACATCGCGTTGATCTCGGTTCTTATCATGCTCCTGTTCCGATCCATTTTCGCAGCTCGATAAAACGTGCATCGCGGCTAATCCAAATCCGGTCCGTCTCTCGATCGAGGAATCTGAAACCTTTATGGTGGTCAGAGTAGCCAACAAACACGAGCTTCTTCGCCTTGGGGTCGAACTTCTTCCTTCGGCTATCTGGGATGTGGACGTATGTATCACAGCCGAAAACCCTGAAGAGAGTTAAGTCAGGTTTCGATCCAGTCCACATCTCGTACGGCGTGCGATCGACGGAACGGGAAGGCATTCTGTTCTGATTGTAAACTGCCGTCAACACCGCCTCTCCCCAGTATCGCTTTGGCAAATCCGCGTCCAGAAGCATGCAGTTCGCCATCTCCTGGAGAGAACGCGTTTTGCTGGGGAGAATAGGGAACCGTAAACTGTGTCTCGATGCCTTCTGCCTTATAAAACTTCATCAAGTCGTATCCGGTATATTCACCTCCGCCGTCCGATCTAATGGCCCTAGGCTTCCGCCCGAAAACGTTTTCAGTCCAACGTACATACTCGCGAATTTTGTCTGCCGCCTCAGCCTTTGATTTCAGTTGGTACACCACGCAAAATCTGCTGAAGTCATCGATAACTGTCATCAAATATTTGTTGCCACTCGGTCTCTGTTGCTCCATCGGTCCACATAGATCACTATGGATCAAATCCAGCGGATGTTTAGACTTGCGCTCGGTCACGGCAGGAAACGAGCTCCGTGCCAGCTTTCCTTGTAGACAACACTCGCAAACGATCCGTTGTCCACAGTCCTTGATAACGAATCCACTCGTCAAATCCTTCGAACTTATAACACTCATGACACTCGGATCTCGATGGCCAAATCTTCTGTGCCAAGTGTGTTGACACTGATCGTTGTGATTTTCAACCATCACCGCTTTGCATTGCTCTGCCATCTTCAACTTATACTGGTTTCCAACCGTTTCTCCCCGCGCAATCACGACACCATCCGCCGATTGGATCTCGCACAAATTGCAATGCATAAATTTGAACTATGCATTGGAATGTATGTATTTATACATATATGCATTCCAAGTCATAATTCAATTTATGAATTGCAATGCATTTATATGATTTTTTTAGGAATGTTTTAACTGGTTTTTTTTTGATGGTGGATGGGGGTGGTTTTGTTGGGGTGCTTTGGGGCGGGTGTGATGCCCCTTTTTTTTTGAAATTTGGGGGGGTTTTTTAAAGAATTCATCGGCCTATAAAAAATGTATGGATGATTGGATAAAGCGCTGGCATATGTGTGTTGCCTCTAATGGCGAGTACTTTGAAGGCGATAATAAAGATATCAATTAAAAATTGAAATAAATGCGTTTTTTTTCAAATTACCGGAACTTTTTGATCACAAGGTATATGCTTTTAAGTATATTTGTTTTTCTCCGTGTACGCCCTAGAAACTTATCTCTGTGTAGTACTGTCTGCCCTTCAGAAACGTCTAAACACGTAAACGAGCCGCAGTAAAAAAATGAAAGTTGAAAGAAAATTTAATTATCTTCTGTCATCCGTATAAACACCCAGGTTGAGTAAACATCTATCAGTTCTGTTGCAAGCAACGTGTTTTTATTTTAATCTGCTGCGTTTATTTAAAAGTTAAGGGTTTAATCCTCATCAATCAGTGATTCTTGCCGAAATTTAAAATGTCCAGCTGGAAGAAAGCGGCCAAATCAAACCAAAGGGTGCACCGGGAACGTGCTCAGCCGGCATCACGCGCCCATTTGGGTCTGCTGGAAAAGAAGCATGACTACAAACGCCGCGCCGATAATCAACACCAGAAGGATGACACGCTCAAGCTACTTCGGAAGCGAGCACTGACCCGCAATCCGGATGAGTTCTACCATCATATGATAAACTCGCATGTGCAGGCAGGCGAACATCACGAATTAGATAAGCAGGATGAGCATTCGTCGGCACAGATCCGGCTCATGCAGACCCAGGATTTAAAGTACATCAACATGAAGCGGACGATGGAGGCCAACAAGATCCAACGGCTACAGAGCAAGCTGCACATGACCGAAGTGGCCAACCGCACGACGAATAAGCACACTTTCTTCGTTGATGATGAACAGGAAGCCCGCCGATTCGACTTGGCAGAACACCTCCAGACGCATCCCAGTCTACTGGAAAGGAAATCCAACCGGCTCAAGTTGAACCAGCTGGAAAAGTTGGTTTTGGGGGTACAGGATGAAGCGGTACGTGGTTTTGGTTTATATGTATAGGGGTTGTGGTTTCTAATTTGGTGGTTATTGCAGACTATTTTGGCGATGAACGCAGAGAGAGAGAAATCCTACAAGGAACTTCAACGTCGAGTCGAACGAGAGAAGGAACTAACCATTGTGCAGCAAAAGCTGGAACTGAAGCGAGCGTTGCAGGAGAAGCGAACCAGAAAGCCGAAGCGTGTGGCCAAGGGAACGAAAGATCAGGCTCCAATCTACAAGTTCAAATACGAAAGGAAACGATGAATTCCGGTGTAACAATAAATACGATTACCGAGCATGCAGGAGATAAATTTAGTCAAATTATTCAAGTTTGGGTCCGACTGGTTCGAAAATCGAAATAGGGTGGAATGTCGTGCGGAATTTAGGTAAAGAATTGGCACAGTGAAGAAAGAGCCCGTGTTGATGCCGTTGTGACTGCACACTGCATTTACACTTACCAATATTGTATATCCGTTGAACTTGGAACATATGGTTTGCATAATCGTTTATTCAATGCAATTATATATGAATACATAATAAGCAGGGGGTAATAATCTTAAACTTCGTTAATAAATTCAACTCAACGTTACAGTAAACTTTTAGTTCGCATAAATCAAAGTCATAAATTCAATATCAAAAAGAAACTAACGACTAATATTAGTCGTAATCACGATCGTAACTGTCGAACTGATTGTTGCTGACATAGGATACTCCATCCTGCACCAGGTTGGCCAGCTCGGAAGCGTTATATCCGATGAGCTCTCGAAGATCGCACACAAACTTGTACACGAACCGTTTCCCATGAACTTTGGAGATCATGTCCCCGTCGTAGTAGTATCGAAGAGCACGTGACAATTTTTCATAGTTCATTGTCGGCTTGTTCTTCCGTTCACCCCAAAGTTGAGCTACCAATTCCGGATTACACAATTTGAATTCTCCTTCTCTTCCTGGAGGGAAAAAGACAAAACAAAGTCGGTTAGCAAATTAATTTTTCGAATCATACTCTGCCGACATACCAATCCACTGAATGATTCCCTGATGTTCCTTGTCGGTGAGAATTTCCAACAAGAACTGCCACAACTGTATTTGTCCGTTGTTGCCGCTTCGATTGCCACAGTAACTTTCGTCTGAAAACAGGGATTTATTTGAAATTGGATAATACTCTATCTCGATTAGCTCAGCGCACTACTCACTTGCCAAACTATTCCTTGGCACCTTCCGTAATATGGCCATTTCATCGTAATCATCTCCGTCACCATGCTTCTGCACGACAGCTACAAATTTGCATTTTCGAAGCAGCTCCAAATGCGTCCAGAACAGATCGCCCGGATCGCTTGGAACCTTCTGTTTGAATTCGGCGTGGTCCATGTCGCACAGCTCCTTACCACTAATACTCCAGTCCTGCAGCTTGATGCTAGTGAGCTGAAATATCTTCACTGCCCATTGGATCCAGTGTTTGACCTGTGCCACAGTCCACTCGACCGGGTCGTCCGGAATGTTCAACCGTTGCTGATCGCGCTTGAAGTTCGTGTCGCAAACCCAGCGCAGGGTCGACTGACCTCCTTCGCCCATCATATCGTCGTCGTCATCATCGTCATCGATGATTGTGGGAGAATCCATCATCGGCGGCGTAGATTTAGCAGACGCCGTTCCATTCGAGACCGTGGTTGTGGTAGTTGTCACCGGTGCCGTGGCTATGGTTGTGATGATCGGAGGAACCACCTTTTCGGCGTTTGCTTCAGCATTGGCGGAATTTATTATGGCAGCCACCGCAGATGCTGTCTCCATTTCTTCCTTGGAAGTCTGTTGCGGTGTTTTGGGTGCCGGCGTGGAATCGGTGGAAACGCTTGCTGCCGTTGGAGACTGAGCTGCGGATGGTTCTGGTTGTGTAGCCGAAGCATTCGATTCCGAGCCAGTTGTGATGGAAGCAGCTGCTGCGGCCGTCGCTGCTACTTCTGCTGCTGCAGCAGCTTGAGCAGCCGCCAATTCCAATTCCTGTTGATAGCTCTCGAGCACCTCATCCGTAGGTTTCAACACATCGGCAATGTTAATCCTTCTTTTAGCCGTCTGGACCTGAACGTTAATCTGAACCAATCCTTCGCCTTGGACGCACTGATCGACCAGATTCTTGTGCGATTCCAACATCTGAGTATCCTGTAGCCAGAATTCATAGTGCTTTAATGACACCCCGATGCGCTGCTCGACCAGACCCCTGCTCGACAAAAAAAAAACAGAGAAAGTAGTCGTATCTGGTCAATGACCTTTCACTGCACTCCTTGATGCTTACCTCAATGTAGACAGATTTTCTCGTAGATCCATATGTACCACTATGGTATCGTCATCGTCATCGCCGTCATCAGTTTCCCCTAGAAACAACCCGTTCCCATTTGCCAGGAACTCCGAATTGGAAATAATTCCCAACCCATCCTCGCCCAGTTGCGAGATGTGATCCGGAAGTTGTAGTTCCGGTACCTCCATTTTGATATTCATCGAGTCCATTGGATTTTTTTCTGAGCAGCTCAGGTTCACTTCGTTCCTCAACTTTTCACTTATCGATATTCCAGCACAACAGGGACCAGTTTATTGAAAAAATATGGGCATTGAACGTATTTTGCAATGGAGAAACCGATTACCAAAATAACAAAAACACAAAAAGTGCAATGCACAGGACACACGACACCCGACTTTTGAACGAAGAAGCCACTTTTTTATGCTTGTTCATTTGAAGGATAGTATGTAATTGCAGCGGCTTTTGGTCTCACTGGAACGTTTCTGAATCATATGCGATGTTTTGTTTTTTTTTTTGTGTGGAAGGGATGCCAGATGACAAACCCACATTTAACTATTTTCGGTCTTCAAAAAGCTTGAAGACTTGAATTCTCGTGTAATTCATGATTGGGGCCTAAAAGCCAATTGTAAACAACGGTTTTCAACGTTGATTTCTCATCTGGGTCATTAATCATGAATTACTCGAGAATTATGCATAAAATGCCTAAAAAAGCTTTAAGCACCCAGGTAACCTATAAGGTGCTATAAGCATTGAATAAAGCACGTAAGTAGCCCTATATACGCCTTAACGACAAGCGATATAATGCATATGAGCATTGTTCGGAATAGCTGGGTTACCCTATACAGCCGAGCATACACTGAACCCAAACATAATCCCAAGATCGTCTGAAAAGTAATTCGATTGCGCCCTTTTACAAAAAGCATTCGGAAATCGGATGATTGTCTTATGATAAGAACCGTATGAAGATCATCCATGTTTCGTATGACAATCAACCAAATCTAATATGAGATCATTAGCGATTTATGAATAATTTGAAACAATTCAACGACATAAATTTATTTCACATTAGGGCGCCCCCAGGGTGGACGCAACTCGCGACGCGATGCAAAGTTTGACAAGTCACGCGACCAACCTCCGTACATATAAACAAAGCAAAAATATAGCTAACATACCATAGAGAACGCGACGCTATGCGACGCGATGAGCGATTATCATGCGACCACTGCGTGCACAGGTTCGTCGCTCGGTTTTCACGCGATTTCAAGCCGAACATTGCATTAGGTCCAATGAAACATTTGTGTCAAATCGAGAAAAATACGTAGGTTTTGACAGTTTTATTTTTTCTTTTAATTGTAATTGCAACTCAATCGTGTAATATGAAATTTTTGAATGGTTTTCAACGTAAAACGTCGTCAGGATCACAAATAAAATGTTGCTCTTGAGGATTATGATGATTCTGCGTGTAATTGATACATTTGTTACTTAGGACCTATTACATTTGCATTAGTAGATTGGACCTGTTAGATTAGTCTTTTGCCAAGTGAGAATGTACATTTGACAATTTAGATTGCGGTAAACCCTAATAAAAATAATGTTCAAATTGGGTCCCTATTAGTTGTCATTGTTGTACCACTTATTCCTTGCAATAAGCAAACATTCAATTAAAACGCAGCCCATCATATTTGAGAACCTCAACAACTGGCTACATATTCAATCAATCAGAAATCTTACATATCGGCACAAATCTCAATAATTAAAGGACCAACGCATCTGATATTCTAATTTTACTTTGCTTTTCAAACCTATTTGCTAGGTGAATTACAAATTATCAGTCCTATGCACCCACTTTTAGGAGATCCCCCAGGAGACTTAAGTAAGTAAATTAAGTATACAAAGAATGATTTGCGTAATATGTTAACCAGGAACCAGAAACGAAGCTTCTATTACCAAAGAGCGCAAGAATTGCAAGGTGCAGGCTGCCAGGTGATCTTTGGAACAAGGGATTCTCCAGCCGCTGGTTCTACAACAGAGAACCAATTTCAAGTCGCTAGTTTTAAATTGATTGTTGCCAACCCTATATGGTCTCAAACGTTTTTAATCCTACTGTTTGTGATTTGACACAAATGTTACATAGAATTTAATGCAAAGTTTGACTTGGAGTAGTTGAATAGCACACGCCTTTTGTGTCGTCTTTTTCGTTCTTTCACTGTGTAAATGATTAAAGGAGTTTAACGTCAAGCTCCGTCGTCTATTTAAACAGCGGGGGAGCAAAAAGGACGACAAATTCGATTGGCATCACCTATTTACATCTCTAGACAAAATCGTCAAAAGGTCGAAAGTAACAATTGTAAATAATGATTTAAAACGTAAATTTTCTGGAAATGCCATGTTGCTAACATCTATATCCAATACCAACGGGAAGGTAATAACTCCCTGTATCTGTTTCTGGTGCTTTATTGTTTGTGGGTGCAAGCAGATCCCAGAAAAATACGCTAGAAGTCATTGTTTACAAATGTTACTTCCGACCTTTTGACTATTTTGTCTAGATCTCATTAACATGATATCGCTTCTAATCGCGTTCACTATGGGTATCAAATCGCGTTGAAAATCGCTTCGATTAGGATCGCATCGCATCGCGTCGCGTCGCGTTCGCTTCCACTATGGGATCCACCTTACACTCCCTCAACCGTTGAGCAAAGATTGCAATGGGAGCACAAAAATTTAAGGAGTCAGGAAATATGTTTAAGTGATTCCGTAGAAAGCGTGCGGGTTTCGATACTTTATTCGTGATGGTACCAGTTCTGATAGCGATTGATAGGTTTTTACCGAATGATGTAAAATGGAACGTTTGTCATCCTCATTTCAATTGATTTGCGTTATAAGGCTTTTCCAATGCAATACACATCCCACTTTGGGATGACGATTTTTCGTACAGCGTGCATTCGAATTTGAACGGGAGGTCAATTCACTTCGCGTACTATTAGTTGTTCAGCATTAGAAGGATAATCATCTGGTTTCTAGAAAATCGACCTCCACCTGCTTCTATCATTCGAAAATGCGATTTCATTGTTTCGATATCAACCGACGGAGGATTCATTTGATAAAAGGAGGATGTTTGGGTTCAGTGTAGCGACGACGGTTATTAGTAACGACAACGGTTATGAGTGACATATGTCAGGTTTAGTTCAGCGGCATTAAGGAAAGAAGAAAACAAAAAAAACACGGAGTTCACACAATGCGTTTCTAAATCTAAAGAGATCAACTCTAGTACTTTATTATTAATTGTATTCCTAAACTAAATAATAGATACAATCAATGTGCAACTAGCGATTTGAAATTGGTTCACTGTTGTAGAACCCCTAGTTCCGAAGTACACCTTGCAGTCTGCACCTTGCCATGCACTCTTGCGCTTTTCAGTACCTTGTGGTACACAGAGAGAAATTTGATAGTCAAATTTACCATTATTGGGGGTTAGGATGACTATTGCAGTATAGTGATTTAAAACCGACTATGATCATGGTCAAAACTACCATTAAAAATAGTTGATCCAAAATTTGCCTTAATGTCGGAATAGTCCTTGTTACCATGATCATAGTCAAAAATGCCATGAACGTGGTGAATTCACCCATTTTCATGGTTATTGTAACCATTAAGTGCAATAGTCGTCCTGACCATGATTTAATTGTCGGTATAACGATAGAATTCCTCTCAGAGTACAAGTATCTTTGTTTTTGTTTTGATTCGCTATGTTATTTTGACAGAATATTTGAGAGTGTAATGGTGTGAGTTACGGTTCTTAGGGGCGAATCATTAAGCTTGGGACCGAGCTTGGGACCGGTGAGCTAGTACTTCCTGAGCCAAAAAATATTCGTTTTTTTTTTCATGACTATCCACCCGCTGATAATAGTGAGTTGTGGCTGCTGACATTTAAAGTCGTGAAGTAATCATTATTAAAATTAACTATGTTTTACGGAGGTTTGGCCGCTTTTCATAAGCTGCTACGAGTACACGACGGCAGCATGCGGGTTCACGAACATGGACAATCTGAAAAGACTACAAGATAGCCTGCAGGAACTTGCGAAGGAAGCGTTGCTCTACTTCGGAATCACGGTTAAACAACTGTGCGACCATCTCGAGGCGGCTGGACTGCACGATCACCTGAACAACCCTATGCTCGTGCAGGACCTCGTCGGGAAATTGCCACCCGAGTACAAGCTTGATTGGGTGCGATTCTGGAGACACCGCTAAGGAACTTCACTACCTTCATAAGTGAAATTGTATCGGAGGTCTCAGAGGTGGCGGACTTCACAGGAGTGGAACAAGGAGTGACACTACACTCGGGGAAGAATAAGCCAAAGAAGAAGGATTTGGTCAACACCCACAACAGCCAACCAGTGGATCGATGGATGGTGTACCACTATCGGAAAAGCATCACTGCAAACCAGCTTGGTTAAAGTCTCCAAACAGAAAAGCGGGAGACCGGCGGCTCAGTCGAGACAAGACCGAACCTATCGATTCCACAAGCAGTCGTTTTTTAGGTCAGGAGGCAGGTAAACTACTCCGACACTGAATGTGTAATGTGGGATTTCGACTATAATCCACAGCTGTTGGAGTCGACGGGAAATAGGCGCGGGATCAAGGTAGCTGGTTAGTCACCTCGAGACGGCAATCAGGACTCCTCCACCACGTGATTTACAGCTGTTCAGGTGGGACCGATCAGTTCTGAAGACGGTATAGAGCGATTCAAAAAGTTCCGTTGAGTAGATCCGTTCATCCAGCCATGTTTATGTCAGCACGATCAAATCGTACTCTTCCTCCGAAACCGACAAAGAGAACGTGTCGATTTTGGTCCTCGGTCCACGTACATTTTGATAATAAATCCGAAGTTTGGGTCTTGGAGTCGGCTGGAGTTGCAGGTCGGAAGCCCCGGTCACCATTACCAACTGCAGCGTCGGTACGGCGACGATAAAGGTTCGTGTGAGCAGGAACCGCGACTGATATGGCTGGACCAGCTGAGTTCTCCATCGATTGCTTCGAACAACGGGTGTCAATTGGTCCTGAAGCGAGCGGCGTGGAAGCAGAGTATGCGTGGTCAATGAAATGAGCATCGTCCGAAGAGAGCTGGCATTGTCGAGTTCCACTGAGAACGGGTGCAGTATCTTTGTTTGCTTCGGGTGGACATATACTGGTCAATAATTTACCTGGACCAGCTGAGTTGTCAAGCTGGTGATCCAGCTTTGATGGGTTGTTTCCTGTTTCACTCAATGGGTGAATTTAGATATCATGGCGGAATAACAGCGAAAAACAGAACGAAATTTTTCCTAAGCCACGTCGCATAGCTAATCGTAGGGGGGCTTTCTCAACTAGTATTTGAACAACGAATCATCACTTCCAATAGCAAATATTGCTTTATATACTATAGTTTTACTCACACGACTCCGTGCAATAAGAAATCGAAAAATCTTGCGATTTTCTTTTCTGCTTTCAGTAACACGAATTACAAATCAACCTCGAGATGCTGGCTGTTGACCCCACCATACCTAAATATTTGAAATAGGTCGCACATTATGCAACGCCACGTTAGTTTATCCAGATTGAACCGGATCGTAGTCTAAAGTAGAAAGTTTTCAACTTACGATTGTAATAGGGTGAATCATACACCGCGAAAAAATAAATTGTGATTGCCAATAAAATCAATATTTTTGTTTGTATCATTCAGACAAGTAAGCTAATACTTGCACCTACGTCATTGAAGAAAGTTAATAACTACAATCTGTACGGGTCTGCTTAAAACTAGGACACAATCTAATAAAATAACAAGCATCCAAATCATTCAGTGATACCTATACTCCATCACATTCAAACGGCCGGTGCTTCTTGGTTTGAATGTCAGTATCGGATCATCTTCGTCGAAACTTAAATCCCCATCCGTGTTGGTGGTAGTGGTCTGCGTCGCAAGTGGTTCGTCGTCTTCGGAATCCGACGGGAAGAACAACACCGTTGAGTTAGGGTGTATTAGGTAGTCAAATTTCTGAAAGCTTTTCAAGTGCCGAGCCTTCGAAACATTGGCCAGCTCCAAGTCTTTGCTCGTTATCCGAACCCTCGCATCAGGGGCTACTTCAGACTGGATGGCTTTTGGTTTGAACACCGCGATACCCTGCGATGCATCTAGTACCATAGATTTATTGCTGAATGTGGTAGTGTTGTTACTTATGGTGGAATTTGCTATTTTCTCGTTAGTTTTACTGAAAAGCGCTGTTAGATTGGCGTTCTGCTCGGTGCTTGCTCGCCTCGGGGCTAATTGTTTTAAATGCCGATTAGGCAGTTTTTTGGTCGGGCTCAAACAGATTGAATTAAACGTGCCTACCAGTTCCCGGTCTACGGTTTTTCGTGGGGATACGATTCTTCTGCGGGAAGTAAGTTTCCTTGGCGACACTTCCGGCGTAATGCTTTTCGACCGAAGAACCCGCTGCGGTGATTGTGTAGACTTTGCTTTCGAACGAGTATTCCTCACGATTACCTTGTCGGATTCGTCCGAGCTGCTTTCTGCGATGAGACTCATTTCTTGCCAGTGTATCCTGCGCGTTGGCACTTTCTTAACGATTGCGCAGCTCTGCAGTGCGGATTCGTACTGTTGAGTCCCGGACATTTCTTTTTTCGAAGGACTTTTAAGGTTGGATTTCTTCTTAACCGTTTTTTTGAACACCTTCCTACGCCTGTTGTCCGAGCTTGAGGGTAGAGCAGCTGGTGCGGGGTTAAATCTCCTGAAAAGTCGCGTTTGCAACTGCAAGAATAGAAGTAGGTCATGTTACTTGCATAAAGGTTATTCTGTGAACCTTACCTGATCTTCGCCTGTTTGGAAAGCTGAATCCGATCTCAACGCTATCGGCTTGTTCAGCCAATTGATGGACGTCGTTGGTTCATCTTCGTGAATGGGGAAATTACTTATTGCATGCAGATTCGGTTGCATAGCGAATGCAGTTGCGCTGTTGGTCTTAATTCTGAACGTTTGGATTACCTTAATCTTGCTCGTAACGTTGCGATCTTTCGTGTTTTGCAAAATGTAATTCTTTTCGTCGACCGTCGACAGTGAATCAGCGTCGTCAACATCTCTCGAAATTGTTACTTCCTGTTTTCGAGAATATCTCATGCGGTCTCCATCGGCGTTCCTCTCTGTTACGATCGTTTCGCTATTTTGTGTCAAATCGAAGGGGCCAGTGTTTTGATTGAATAACCACTTTTCCACCTTCAGGTGACTAGGCATATTAGGACTTTCTTCGACGGCCTTCATTAGTTTCATAAGACCTGACGTCTCCCAAACGGATTTTCTTCTGGCTACCTCCTCGACAAGTTGATTTTCGACAACCTCTCGGTTAAACTCCTTTTCAAAATTTTCGTCATCCGCATCAGGGTCTGTCTGTACGTCACTGGCGTTGCTCTGATCACTGGCGTCGTAGTCCAACATTTCGCATACTTTTTCAAGTAGTATTTCTTCTTCCTCGTTAGTTTTGGTGTATTTCTGAAAATGTGTCATAGAAGATTTCGTCAAGAGTTTGCAGATTGCTGTCCCAATTGCAGTTTCAATCGTTTTCGTCATGTTCAAAATCACCACCCGTTTGAAAGTCTTACCCTTTCCGGTTCACCGGAATCCGCTTCGCAAGGATGGTGCTCGTTCGTCTCTGGAGGCGGTTCTAATTTCCGTTTTCTTTCCCGTAGTATTAGCCAGCGCCGGAAGGCTAGCAATTTACTCATTATCACATTGAAACAGAACGTGCACCGCTGGCCGATCACTGCCTGCATGTGGCGAGTGCACTTGACGATTGCCGACTGGTGCAATGCAGCAAGAAGCGTCTGCAAAGAGGGTTTCAGGATACTTAAACCAACTTTCAACTCTCGGGAAGTATGCAATGAATAGAAGCATAGGTCAAACGGATGGTGATAGTGAACGTTAACTTCCGAAATCAAAGCGCCCTACCGCGACAGGTCAGTTAAGTTCCGTTTCTTCTCCTGTGAAATTCCACTATTTATGTAAAAAAAAGGATAATCATCCACTTAGACCGATTTGAATGTATGAAAGGCCATTCAAATTTCAGATGGGTCGTTTTGTTTATAAGTGGGTTGCTTTCAGGAAATGCTAGCACCCACGAACCCCACATATTAAGTCTATGCAATTTGCGTAAGCAAATACGTATGCCGAAAAACAGAAACAAGTTCCAAAAAAAAACTGACTAATTTCAAACAGTATCCGACTTGCTCCGGATGTATTGGAACTAAGAATCAAAATAAAACCCGGAATTTACTTACATCCATGAACGATTTCCACGTGACGGTTCGTGCCCCGAGCTGTTCGTCATTTGGTAGCAATTGGTCGACTCTGAAAACGAACATGAAAACGTTTTTTTTTTTTACTTTCCGATTATCGTTGTCTTCGAAGGTTGACATATTGGTTGGGTTAATGTTTCATCGCAGATTGGATCGGATGGAAGCAGCCTCCAAACAATGTGCAATACTTACTCGAATATTGATTTTCGTTTGGCCATTTTATCGACAACGGCTTTTATCGGACCCACGCGACCCACTAAACACTATATGTTATAAAATATATACACTAGAATCTCGAAAATCAACTCGTTTTAGCGAATATGAAGGAAGGACGCTCTTCGTTTTTGGAAGTGAACGTTATATTTTTCCATTCGATGATATCAAGCATAAAAAAACAAAAGAAAACATCGCATTCGGGCTCGGCTTGCATAAGCGGTAACGATTCGTGCCGCTGATGAAAAAGTCCTAAGCAACATTAGAAATGGGCTCAAGTTGTAAAGAAAGCGTTTTACGTCCTATCCCCCACAAAACGTATACTGAAAAAAATCTTGCAGTAGAAACTACAATTTTAACCGACTATGCCTATTTTCAAAACTACCAAGAAATTTCAGTCAAGTTTACTACGTTTATAGTACAACCTTCAACATTTGTTGTATATTTGACAGATCTTATGTTGATATTAACACACAGCAAAATAATCTTAAGAATTTCATAAGGTTCAACTTATGAACGATGCTTTGAAATTTCATAAGCCTGACTTATGAATGGATTTTATTTCACACGACGTTGTTCTTGTACGCCTTCAAGGTTTCCTGTTCACAAGTGTCGATATATATTAGTGGTCAAGTCATTGGACCCTTAACCTCTACGTTCAAGGTTCGAATCCAGGTTGCTCCATGTTTTTATTTTTTCAATATCATTATATTTCATAAGGTACACAATAAGAAAATTTTACAGTATTCGGTAATTTTTTACCGAACTTTCAACAGCTGAACGTTCGCTAATCCGATTTAACGGATTTCGGTAAAATTTTACAAGTTTCGGTAATTTTTTACCGGAATACTGTAAAATTTCACCGATATTCGGAAAATCGAATAACCTAACGTTCAGCTGTTGAAAGTTCGGTAAAAAATGACCGAATACTGTAAAATTTTCTAAGTGTGTAAATTAATGAAATTCATAACGATTTCTGGTGGAAAATAATCATGATGCAATCTTATGAATATCGAAATTTTATTTCGCTGCGTTGACTTCAATCACATTTGAAATTTAAATTTTGAAATTTGAAATTTAAATTCTGAAAAACTTGTCTTTTAAACAGGCTTTGATTAGGTATTTTATTTCAAACTCTTAGGGCATCTTCAACGGCGATTCAAATCGTGGATTGGATTTATTTTTTTAGACCAAACGCAAAAACATCGCTGCACCGGTGTTGTAAATTTTGTTTTATACTGGATCTATTTTGCATCATTTTAATACTGGTATATGTTTTGATCTATTCTTGCAGAAATTTGGAACAAGAAAAATACCGTTCCAAAACAGTACACGCTACTTGATAATACCAATTATTGAGTAAAATTTCAGCTTTTACTAAACAATAACTCAATTTTATTGAGTATATTCTACATGCAGGCAAATAAACATAAGAATTTCATAAGGTTGAACTTATGAACGATGCTTTGGAATTTCATAAGGCTGACATATGAATGGATTTTGATTCACAGGACGTTGTTCTTGTACGCCTTTAAGCTTTCCTAAATACAAGTGTAGACATACACTATTGGGCAAGTCACTGGACCCATGACCTCAACGTTCAAGGTTCGATTCCAGGTTGCTCCATTTTTTTTTTTTTCAACATCATTATATTTAATAAGGCACATTTATGAAATTCATATATACTACTACGAAATTCATATATACTACTTTCTTATAGCAAAAAATCATAACTCAATTTTATGAAAATCGAAAGTTTATTTCGCTGAGTGTAAGATATATTTGTGAGCCAAAATGTAACTGTGTTTGCTGCGTGTGATGCTGGCGGTGGACAGAAAAATGTGTTGCTCACCTCAGATACTGATAATTACCTCAAGTTGCTCCCGGTGCTAGTGAATTGCCTTTTCGTTTCATAACGTAAATAACGAATGATTGTCTTAGTTTTTTTTATAAAGCCACTACATTTTCCGGAAAACGCTGACTAGATCGAAATGCGGAGGTTCCGAGATTCCGAATAGTATTTCGATTGCTCGGAAATGAAAAGTACTGAAGTTTTCAAAGTAAACAATCAGTTTATTGATGATTGGTCATGATAAGCACTTGCAAATAGCTCATACAGATAAATTTTGGAGAAGCCTCTAGTTGACTCTAGTTGTCGCATAATGTCCAGGAACACGTCCCTTGGCATGCGGAAATGCAGAAACTGCTTCTCGTTGTAGGTTTGCGTGTCGCTAAAGTAGTCCTGGAACAGCTTCTGATGACCGGAACGGAAATCACGGTCGACGTTGGGGCGTCATCCAGGACGCCCAACAAACATCGGTGTTGAATTAGAGCTTGTACAAGCAAATTTGGAGAAGCTATTCAGCTGTTTCTTCTAGAATAGCTGAATAGCTTCTCCAAATTTGTTTGAACAAGCTCTAATTCAACACCGATGTTAGTTGGGCGTGACCCTCTCCGTTTCGACTCTTGTTTATCCGCTGCCAAACTACAAATCAGCATTATCTAATATCGTTTTAATGAAATGCATGCATTCACACGCTCACCTTCAGCCAAACGAAAGAACAAATATTTCTTGTCGTCTACTAACGACGCACTACTGGCATTAAAAATTATTTGGTCAAACCAATCAATGGCAAAATGTTTGTGAAAAATATGCGATCTCTGAAGAAAAAAAACTTCTGATCTCTGATGTTGAATGATCGAAAGGATGACAGGTGTTGGCGTTTGTTTTAAAGCAAGGTGTCAACAGAGGACTGAAGAGAGCGTTAGTTCTTGAAGCCTGCCACTTTTGGTGTGGCGCTAGTGACGATTTTAACATTTTATGCTCGGTTCACAATGCATTATATTTCTTTACAATATAACTTCTACCAAACTACTAGTATCAGTAATTTAGATAAAACATTATAATACCTGGCGGATAAACAATGAAAAATTACTATTGTTGGGATAACTACTGCACTAAGTACAACACGGAAGATTTTTCTCTCGAATCAAATTAACGACAAAACACGTCAACTTCCGCCGCGAATAATGTGTTTGCTGCATACAGCCTTCAAGAAAACCGAGCTGTCAAATTAGCACCACTCGCAGCACCAAGTTTTCGGCTTCACGATAGTTGTTCGTGGATGACAGCCGCTTCAATCCTGTGGGTGTCAATCGTTTGTTTTAAAGCAAGCAAAGCAGGTTCGTAGAAAAGTGAAAATTAGTGGACGCTTGCTCCTCCGTTATATCCTTAATCAATTCTTGATTGAACAGACTGGCAAGGAACTCGATGTCATGAAATTCAATTTCCGTTGCGTGGGATGGTTCACCAGGAATCTCAAGAATAATGTGCGTAGCAGCAGGTTGCGACGGGATGGCATTGCCACGTAACCAAAACAATGATTCTATGTTCATGATAGATAACAACTAAATTACTTTTTCTTTCTCAGGCTTGTAACAGTTTTTATAAGCTGTCGAGTTGAAATGGTCAGAGCATAGTCTCCGCTTTTCGACCGCCTTGTGTCCGCCTCCATAAAACTCCACCATAAGCTCCATTGACTGGCACAAGGATGGTTCCAATCGTATCATAAATCACTCGTTGCACGCTCTTCTTTGATTCAATAGACGCACACAATGAGAAGTTCTGCTTAACCTCTCAAACTAAAAACGGATGGGCCAAAAGAAACATTGAATGAACATAGCATGAACTTCGTCGCCTGTGAATTGTATACGTGTTCATCACTGCTTGCTTGAACAACTTATTGATTCGTTCGTTCGCTTCTGTTGGTGATTCATTTTCGTTTCCTGATTCGATTGTGTGCTAGTGCTCGAAGCTTCCGATCGGATCACTTGGTGATTGTGTGGTGCCGCGTTCAAAGCAAAAATGAATCGGAAGCCGAAAAGCACAGTGTAGCCAGTAAATACAGCGGAAAAAACAGAAAATATGTAGCAACTAAATACCAAATGTTAATATGAAGTTGCATGTGTTCCTTTAGGCCAATATTTTTTGTTTTGGTAGATACTGATGATGGCACAGGTTACTTAGTTGGTAATGGTACGGCATTACCAACTCGGATGCAGTGGATTCCCTGTCCGGTACAGAAGGTTTTTCAGGTGTCACAAAACAAAACATGTATGCATTCTTGTTGAAATACGAATGCTTGTTCAACGAACAATAATCGATGATATGAATATTTAACCCTCGTCAATCGAAATCTCGATAACGATTCTTCTTGCATTTTATATGATATAAAATTCATAAGGTGTGCATAACACATTGTGTCAATAGTCCTGAAAAAAATTGAATTGTCACGATTTATCGGATACGTGTGACAGGAAAATTGATTTTTCCCAGACCGAACATACTTAACAAACCTTCCAACACTGTCATTCGAACTAAAAGACGAGAAATGATTCTGTTCAATTGAATGCTATGATCTCTCGTCTCCGAACATTATCATCAGGCGATCCTTCTGGGTCGTATTTTCATAGCCACTCAATCAACGAAGAGTGAATCACAAGTAGGCAGAGCTGTTGTCCATTCGGCTTGCGTGGTGGAATGAAGTAATCTACAAAAGTCTAATCTTGTTCACTCACTGAGTTCCTGCGTATGATGCCTTTACCAATACATTTATCGATGTGGTTGTTTCAAGCACGGATACGAATAAATAATTTTCGCCGATTTTTTCGGCAGTCACCAACACTGTTTGTCTGTACTTAAGGTCGGTATCGAGTTCAAAAGAAATTTCTTTTTCTATCTCAATCCCATGTTAAATTCCGTTTACTGAAACGGAAAAGTAAAGAATCGGAAAGAAATTTCTGCAGCAGTATCCACCTGAAAAGAACGAAAAATACAATTGGAATTTGTAAGGTTCCCACGCAAACTAATGGGCGCTGTCAATTTTACTTTCGGAAAAATATTCCGCTCGATTATTCCGTAAGTGAAAGCAGGTTTTTTTCCATGCAGATCAATTGTCAAAGTTCCGCTTGGTAATATTGAACCAAATTCCGTAACCTCTTTACTTTTTAAGTCGATACTGGCCTTTATATGATATGAATCGGTCATTAATCAATCTCAAATCATGAATAAATCCCAAAATATATGATGAATGTAATTGCATTCTCATTCGAACGGTTTCGGCACCGAAAATCTTATATAGAAAAAAAAAATTGAATCGATCCCAAGCTTAATCAAACCAACTATTGCTACACGCAAAAAAAAAACCGCAGTAGAAACTACCATTTGGAGAGTTAAATTAAGCGCAAACAGCAACAATTTTCACCTGACTCTAAATGCGTTTGATTTTACCATGCCTGTAATTAGATCGACTATGGTGCGGTTGATATCAATATGAGGTATGTCAAATATACCACAAATGTCGAAGGTTGTACCATAAACGTAGTAAATTTGACTGAAATTTCATGGTAGTTTTAAAGATTGGTATAGTCGGGTAAAATGGTAGTTTTTACTACAAGATTTTTTTCTGTGTATTGAATTGGCACTGGCACTGTAAGCCAACTGTAAAAATATCAACAAATTTTTTTTCGACATAACCATTGTATAGTTTAATCAACCATATTTTACTAAAGTTGATTCAAGCATACTTTGGTGAAATCAACTTGAAGTGTATGATTATTACAATGCGATTTGAACGGAAGGTGCCACGTACGATCTACGGTGGAGTGCAGATGCAAGACGGAACGTGGAGGAGGCGAATGAACCACGAATTCCATCAGTTGCTGGGAGAACCTCCCATCGTACATATCGCAAAAACCGGTCGACTACGATGGGCTGGGTATGTCGTAAGAATGTCGGACGACAGCCCTGTGAAAGTGGTTCTCAACGGGCAACGGGCAAGTTGGATCGATCAAGTAGAAGGCGAACTGCGGACCCTCCGCAGACAGCGAGGCTGGCGAAGTACAGCCATGGACCGATTACAATGTAGACAACTTCTGTGCACAGCAGAGGCCACACCGGCCTTGGTCTGATTGGTAAGGTAAGATATAGTATAACCCTCGTTTGTCGACGACCTGAAATTTTTGCTGCGTATCTGCTCAATAGCCATCTGCCGTTTCCTCCAAGAACAGGTCGATGCCCTTGCTGATTGGTGTACTCTAAATCGATTGGTGGTCAACCCGGCTAAGTGCTCAGTCATAACCTTTTCACGGCAGAAACAACCAATTGTTTTCAACTACAATCTTCTCGGCACGACCATCGAACGAATGCAGTACGTTAAAGACCTAGGTGTTCAGCTGGACTGACGTATTCGCATCATATTTTATATGTTATTGATAACGCTTCAAGAACTCTTGGTTTTGTTTTCAAGGTGGCGAAAAATTTCAGCGATATCCACTGCCTGAAATTGCTCTATTGTTCTCTCGTGCGATCTACACTACTCCAACTATTCAGCAGTTTGGAGCCCGAACTATAATAATGGCGCCGAGCGAATCGAAAAAAAATATCACACTGAAGACAACTAACAAAGTTTTTTCGGGAACCGATGAAATGTTGACATCATGAAATGACAACATGATCGCGCTAAAGAAAGTAAAATAATGCTTATATAATTCGCTCACACAACTTGGACTAAGTTTAAGCTTTATGGAACGTTAGTATCGTTTTTATACTATGCTACATGTAAACCCCGTGAATGATAAAAATAATTACTTTTTAAACTATTGACGATTAGAGAAATCTCTGGGTTTATGTGGCAACATGAGCTGTGTTGTTAAATTCAACATTTAGTTTTTTAAAAAATTTCAAAATTCTCCGATTTGCGAATTAATTTTACTTTTACTTAAACTTGACAGGTGGAAAATAATCTATTGATCGATTAGAATCCTTTTGTGATTGATCAATAAACTTTCAATAAGATAACGTTTGCATTAAAAAAAAATGGACTTTTTTTTTCGGATTGTGATAAAAAAAAGCTAAGACAGATAATTGCTTTTGATAAATTTCCCATGGAAGGTAATTATTTAAGCTTCCTTGCGAGCGGCCTTCCGGCAGTTAACCGGATCATTCACCATGGCGGACGAAAACATGCGTGAAGGCATGTTTTTGAGTTCTTTCTTTGTTTTGTTTATCAATTCCTCCTCAGTTTTTGCGACAAAATTGTTGGAGTAGATCTTACGCTTCAGGTTGACCCAGAAATTCTCGATGGGACGCAGCTGGGGGACGTTGGGTGGGTTCGCCGACTTGGGTATATTAAGCCGCTCCATCTCCTCCAACGATCGCTTCTTGTAGTGGGCCGACGCCAGATCCGGCCAGAACACCGCGTCTTCGCCCTTATGGTATTTCTTGATGAACGAAGCAACTTCCGGCAGGCATTTCATACTATAAACGGGGACGGGGGAAATTTTGGATTTTCAAATTTTCCGAAAAAATAAATCTCCCCGTTCACGGCCAGTCCAGAGAGCGAAAAGGAAGAGCGGCTTTGACATCCCCTTCTCGCTGATTGTCAACCAAACAGCAGCACCTTTATTCCTGGGAAAAGGCGAACTTGGTCGCGTGTGAAATGAACTTCAACCCCGGAGTTTCAGTTTCTTCGTGTGGGAAGTAAAAAACAGATGGAAATGTGGAATTTATTTCCTGCCAGTCATTGCCATCCAGGGTGAGATAGGTCTCGTCGTCCATCACCACCGCCACGTCGCGATTTGCCGGGAAAATCTAAAATGACCTTAATTGATAATAAAACCAGGAATTTAACTACACTATTTTGGTTGATTCCATCTTAATATCAGGGTAATAATTCTGCTGCCGTCTGCGTCATTGCCTGCAGCCTCCTGAAACCAGTGGACGCGACTTCCGTTTACATTTTTAAGCTGCACCGGTACCTAGCCACCTCTCCATGTGACATAAGTATAATATATTAAAAAACCTAAGTTAGCGAGGGCGGGTGGGATAATGGCGGGGGGAAATGGAAGGTGGAGTTGGCCGGCGGGCACGGTAAATCTGGAAAACTCCTTTTATGACTATATTTTGCACATTTTCAAGATTATAGTTGATACGTCAAAAAGTGACTAGTTTTTATACACTAATGAAGAGTACTTTTTACGCCTTTTCAAGTATGTCAACGGCGATAAAAAAATGCGTAAAAAGTAGGCACCGCTGAGAAAAGAAAATTAACTCTGCCCGTGACTTGATGCTGACGCCATTTTCAAAAAAGCATTTATTTTGTAAGCACCGTATTTAAGTTCCGGATTTGTTTTAGGCTGTTGCAGTATAGAAAATGGAGGAAATATCCAATACGTTGGATACAGACGTATTCGCCAAGTTGACAGGTAAGTTAAATATTTGCTTTCGTCAGTAATTACAAATGTTTAACACTGTATGAAACAAAACAGGTCTTCCATGCCATGTGGCCGGATGCCGGATACATTATTAGGGACGAATCATTAAGCTTGGGACCGAGCTTGGAGCCGATGTGCTTGTACTTCCTGAGCAAAAAAATTATATTCATTTTCTTCTTGACTATCCAGCCACTGCTATAAGGTTAAAATAAATAGTTCCAGAACCTCTGTTAATCAACTCTGTAACAAAATGCGTGAGTAAATTTTTGCGCAAAACCTCTAGATATGTATTTGAAATTTTTTTTTTCAATTAATAAACATGACTGTGTAATATATTGATGTCTTTTTCACTTTCTAATTTGAATTTCGGAATTGAGCCGTTTTCAGCCATACTCGAGCAATATTGATTTTGTGAAATGCGTAAAAAGTATACATCTGTTATGTTCTCAAAAGGAGTAAAAAGTATGCATATTTACTTTCCAAAAGGAATAAAAAAGGAGTAAAAAGTATGCATTTTACACTTTTCAAAAGGAGTAAAAAGTATGCACATATTGACGTATATTCAGTTTACGCAAAAGGGAGTAAAAGTGATATACTCCTTTTTGGTGTAGCCCCAGTTTCCCTCAAAAAATCATACTTTATAGTCATAATAGCTTAAATTAAGATTACCGTAAAAGACTTCTTTGCCTTCGAAAGTTACCTCCTACGAACTACGCGTCCTTCACTACCCTGACATTAAATAAGTGTTCATTATATTAATAAAAAAAAACGTCCTCTCGCTATACAAATAATTCAATTGCTTTGACTAGTTTCGTGATTGTATCGATCTTTCCGACATTTGCTCAGTTGGCATCGGATTCGTAAAGTTGTAATACTCGTCTTCTATTTACACCCCCCGGTCTTGGAATGTATGTCTCTACCTACAGTTCTGTTGTGATTTCGTCCTGCGGTCGGAAGCCAAGTTTGAAGAACTCATCTTGTAACCACAGAGAACTGTCGTTGATGCCCGAAGTGGACAGGTACGACCGCACATGATCGAAAGTGTCCCCGAACGGATTGCTCGTATTACCTCCGTCAGTTTGCGAGCACGATGATCGTTCGTTGATTTCATCCAAGCTGATGAGCGAACCAAGGAAGTGATTATGCTGCTTCGCGGCCGACTCCGGTTGCAGCAGGTTGCGTTGGTTCTTGGCGCTCAAGCTGGGCGAAGTGTCACTTTCGTTGACGCCCGTTGCACTTCCACTAAACTTGGACTTGAAGGTGGAATGTTCACTGGTGCCAAGACGGGGATCCGAAGCGGACGACGGAATCGATGGCTGCTGCAGAAATTCGATCAGCTGGGTCAATTCGGGTTTGTACCGATCGAGAACCTTCTCCGCCCACACGTACAACCGTTGCCAATCGTGAGGAGCAGAGCTGATCAACTCGACCGGTTTGTTGAGTAGGATGAGGATTTTGGCAAGATCGCGAACCACCGGATGATAGGTGGCAGCACCGGAGCTATCTCCGGCCAGGTGTAGCTTGCGAATCTGCCGTCTAGTGTCGTTGAGCATCTGGAGGAAGTATTCCGCCTGAGGTCGAAGTTCATCCAACTGTTTGAGAAACTCTAATCGATCGATGTTTTCATCGATGAAGGTTTCCCGATATTTTTTCCGCTTCTGCTTCCGTCGGATGATGGCCATGGCGGCGACGATGAGCACGATGCAGAGCACTGCCCCGGCGGCTATTCCAACAACGCCGGTCAGGAAGGAGCCGGAGAATCCCACCGGGTAGCACACTCGACCTATGAACTCGGACGTGGTGGACCATTTGGCGACATATCCGCCGGGGCAATCGCTGACGCACTCCCTGGTATCTATCTGGATCAGTTCGGAGCACTTGTCGCAGCCACGCTCGCTGCAGTGGATGCAGGCCGGGTGCAGGGTGGAACAGTCTGCGAAAGAAAGGAGAGAAGGAAAACGTTGGAGGATTAGAATTAGGGTGCATGCAATTTCGGCGATTTTCTATGGCTGTTGTGGTATTTTGCTAGGTGTGGATCAATATGGTTAAAACTCAGAACGAATTACAGATGGCTCACGCCATGCATATTGAATTAATAGTTTGTGGTTCTGTGTAGTACTCTCATTGTAGAGTGCGCTAGGCTGCTTGGAGAAGAAACGTCAACCAAATCGATTATTTACATCAAAATGACGATATTGGAATCTTAGCCAAAATAATCACATATTAAAATTCCGGAAGATCGCTGGGATGGTTTCACAAAACTTAATTTTGCAGTGTTTAGAATTTACGTATCGTCTAGTCTATTGCGGAGTGTTTTTGCCACCGGTAACTACCAGATGCGCCAGTATTAATTCAGAAATGTTGAGGAGATGGAGTAGTAGTTTCTACCATCAAATCGACAGATGTCGCTACGCTAGTGGTGGCTAAACCAGATTTGTAGTACGGAAATTATCAGAAATTCGTTGATTTCACTTCAAATCCTGCTCATTTTACCAAACAAAATACTTCATTATATCACTATAATGATAAAGGATACTTGATATCTAGACAAAATAGTCAAAAGGTTGAAAGTAACATTTGTAAACAATGACTTCTAGCGTATTTTTCTGGTATCTGCTTGCTCCCACAAACAAAATAGCACCAGAAACAGATACAGGGAGCTATAACCATCCCGTCGGTAGTGGATATAGATGTTAGCAACCTGGCATTTCCAGGAAATTTACGTTTTAAGTCATTGTTTACAATTGTTACTTTCGACCTTTTGACGATTTTGTCTAGATATGCTTAGCTGGAACGTGAATACGACCGCTGCCCAAGCCATGCCGCCAACGTCATCATAGGAGATTTGAATGCTCAGGTCAGCCAGGAGTAGGAATTTAGACCGACTATTGGCACGTTCAGCGCTTACCAGTGGACAAACGACAACGGCCTAAAACGTATTGAATTCACCGCCTCCTAAAATATGGCCATTCTTAGCACCTACTTCCAGCACAGCCTCCAGTATAAGAACGCCTGAAAATCCCCGCAGCAGACAAAATCGAAAATCGACCACGTTTTGATTAATACACGGCACTTCTCCGACATAATCGACGTCAGAACCCATCGTGGCGTTAACATCGACTCGGACCACTACCTGCTGATGGTAAACCAAAACTATTCGTCGCTAACAACGTGTTGTACCGTCGCCCGCCACGGTACAATCCCGAGCCAATGAAGCAACCGGATGTCGCCACAGCCTACACGCAGAGCATCGAAGAAGCTGTGCCGAATGAGGGTGTGCTCAACGAAGCTCCTCTTGAGGACTGCTGGAATAATATTAAAGCCATCAACCATCAGCCATCAACGACGCAGCCGAGGCCCGTCGGGTATGTGGAACAGAGTCCATGGAACGATCGGTTCGACGGAGATTGCACGAGACCCGGCAGAAGGTGGACCCTTTCAGACGGAAGCGGTAACAGCAGACCCGCCTATTCCGGGAGAAACAAAAATGCCGCCTGGAAGAAGCGGAGTGTGAAGAAAAGGAACACTGCACCGTACTCAAGAAACGCAGATGTTCTATCAGAAGCTCAACACATCTCGCAAAGGTTGTTTGTCACGAGCCGAAATGTGTAGGGATAATGGTGGGGGCATTCTGACGGATGGACTGATACGTGGAAGCAGTAGTACGACATGAACACCTGAATGGTGCAGAGGACACATGCGCAGAATATCAAGACAGCGGAAGTCATGACTACGTCAGCACGGCGGACGATGGGAACGAACCAGCTTCCGCGCTGGGAGAAGTTAAGGATGTTGTCCAATAGCTCAAGAGTGACAAGGCGGCTGGCAAGGATGCTATCGGAGCTGAATTCATCAAAATGGGCCCGGAGAAGCTGACCATCTGTCTGCATCGGTAGGTAGCCCTAATCTTGGAAACCGAACAGCTACCGGAAGAGTGTAAGCAAGGGGGGGGGGGGGGTTCTCTACACAATGGGCGACAAGTTTTAGTGTGAGTAGTATCGAGCGATCACAGTGCTATCCCAGATCATCTGCCGTCGTCTATCACCAACAGTCAAGTCAATTTCACCGACGGACGTTTGAAAACGGACCAGATCTTTATTCTACAGCAAATCCTCCAAAAATGTCGTGAATACCAGGTCCCGGAGCATCACGTATTCATCGATTGTAAGGTTTTACGGGAAGCTCACAAAACTTATAAAAACTACGATGGACGGTGTGCAAAGCATTGTGAAGAATTCGGGAGAAAATTCCAGCTCGCTTGAATCACGTCGGAGACTACCGACAAGGTGCTGGACTTTCATGCCTGTTGTTAAACATTGCGCTGAAAGGTGTCATGCGAAGAGCCGGACTCAACAACTGAGGTACGATTTTCCACACGCTTCAGTCAAGTTTAGCTTGTTTAGCGGATGATAGGAATGTTGAACAAATCCCGCCCGGGCCCGCCTAGGAAGCAGCATTACCATACACGGCTGTATCTTCGAGGTGACGGTGCTCCACGATTCGTGTACTTCCAATTCTTGCTGACGGCATATAACAACAACAGCCGTGAAATTCAAAGACGCATAATCCGTGGAAATCGTGCCTACTATGTGCTCCAGAAGAACTGGCGATCCACACACAAAAAATCACCCGCACTAAACGTACCATGTACAAAACGCTGATAAGACCGGTGGTTCTCTACGGGCATGAGGCGTGGATAATGCTCGTGGAGAACCTGCAAGCACTTGGTGTTTTTGAACGCTTGCTTAGGAACTTGACGGCGTGTAGGAGAACGGTGTGTGGCGGCGAAGGATGCGCCACTAGCTCACCCAACTCTATGGCAAACCGAGCATCCAGAAAGTGGCGCAAGCTGGAAGGCTACCGTGGGCAGGGCATATTGCAAGAATGTCGGATAACAACACTGCGGAAATGGTGTTCGTCTTCAATCCGGCCAACACAAATAAAAAAACGAGGAACGCAGCGAGCAAGGTGGGCGGATCAAGTGCAGCAAGATCTGACAAGTGTTAACGACATCGTTAACGAGGATGGAGACAAGCAGCCATCTAACGAATACATTGCCGAATTGTTGTAGAGGTGCTTTTGACATTATAATGTTGTTATACCAATAAAATGAAATGAATATTCTTAGCAGTAATGGGAATATAATGTAAAAATTATATATTTAGCAAAATGCCCCTGGTTTGATAGTTCACATTTAAATTGATGTCTGCCATACATTTCCAAGTAAATTTAAGGTGGCGAGTACTATCGGAAGTAATGTTAAATACCCAATTAAAGAGCGTGCTCTGTTTTCAAGCTCTGTTTTGTCTGAAGGGTTTGTTTTGGTTTTTGCCTTTAAGAATTTACAGAAAACTTTCAACTACGGTTGAATGTCGAGGGGTTATGGACCGTAGATTCAAAGCTACCGAAGTGTTGTGACTGCGACAATCCTGCAGAGGAGCATCAACTGAATGTAATCCTAGAAGTGGAACAATGCTCGTTCAATAAGTTTGGTAAGAAGACAAGGAGAAATTAACAGCTTTCTGAGCGTACGGATCGCGAGGAAGATTCTGCAGCGAATTCACCGAGTCAGTCAATATGAGCTTTTGAAGAGAGTTACGTGTGTGTGTGTGTGTGTGTGTGTGTGTGTGTGTGTGTGTGTGTGTGTGTGTGTGTGTGTGTGTGTGTGTGTGTGTGTGTGTGTGTGTGTGTGTGTGTGTGTGCATACCAGCTGATACTACAAACATTTTTAGCCCGGTAGTTGGAAGGAGGGCTATCACCTGGGTTTCAGTGACCCTTTTTAGAATGCCTCGTTATTCACGTCCCGAGGTCACTTTCACTTACAGCAAGCCCCGCATAATCACATAACATACATCGATTTATAGTGATTCGGCGGCGGCGTGTACGGTATTTTCAAACGGCAGCGGCGCCATGTCGCGGTCGTCCTTGGCGGCGCCGGCGGCGGCGTGGATCGCCTTTAAATTTCCTTATGCTTATCCCTTTTAACTGTTTGGCTTTCTCGTGCACTGTAAAGACAATAGGATCACTCTAAGTCCAATATTTTGATAGAAGGCCCGGATATCCATAGTGTTATATGACGTTTAATCGACGTGGTATCTGTATGTGTGTGTACAAAGAAATGAGATTTAACATTATAGAATTTGTTCATAATAAGTCGATGGGGAATTCGGCTTATGTTTTGATTACTAAACTTAACCAAAACTGTTTTTTCTGCGTTCAATTGCCAAGAGACGCTGTGCACATTTCGTTATTGTTGTGTACGAAAAAAGTTTAGTTTAGGTCTTCACGACGATGGCGAGAAGTCTCAGCGCTGGCGGAAATCGAGGCAGATAAATAAAATTATAAATAAATAAACTGAAGACAAATTTCAAAGAAAAGTAGATTAAAGTTCTGATTAGACATTTTATTAATTTTGTACCCTGATTTTTACAGTACCGTAGAATAGAACAAAATAAAATAAAATAGTGGCGGCGGCGGCGCTATAAAATCGACGGCGGCGGCGGCGCACAGATCTATACAGGAGTAGCACACCGCTATCTGGCAAATGTTTTCACTTGGTCCTTTTTACAAGGAACAGCTCGAATAAAATTAGTACTTCATACAATCGCGCACAAATGTAATACAATGAATATCAGGTAAAGAGCAATTTCGAAAAGAAATTGAACTTAAAAAATCACAATCACTATGCAACAAAAGAAAAAAAAAAACTTGACAGCTCTCGAAAACTCAACCGTTCGCGGGCAGCGCTTGCTGCAATCCTGAAGGAAACAGAATGGAAGCGAAAATCAGTTTGAGCCAAACTCATCAGTCCGCTTCGAGCTTTCATGCCGTCTTTTTGCTGAAGGAAGTATTTTTACTACCTAAAGCTATACCAAAATTAAACAGCACTTTTCAGTGCTAAACATTACCTGCACATATTTTACTTATTTTTTCACCCTTATTCCTTTTCGATCCTTGTCTGGACCCTACAAGAGGTAATCTAACTTGGATATCGGTTTGGAAAATTCCTCTTTGACCCTTCGGATTCTTGCAGAATTTGCTTGAAAGTTGATTAGGAGAAAACGTATAAATTCTCATTTTGGAGAATATGGCGCCTAAACGCAAAAGAAAGGGGCAATCTCTGGATTCCCCTTCTAACGATATTGATTTGAGCAATAAGTTTGATATTCTCACCGATGATGAGAATGATCCATCAGTCAGACAAAGTTCATCAAAACATTCCCGAATTAACGTTGGGAAAGAAAAGGTTCCTCCTATTGTGGTAACAACCTCCGATTTTCATGGTCTCCGTTAGGAACTTACGAATTTCATTAAAGATTCCAAATTGGTCGTCGGGGTGAATGCCGTGTATTGGCTGAAACCTTGATCGGATTCAAACTTATCCTCGAGTATCTTGCTCAAAAAGGCATCAAATTCTTCACATATGACACCAAAACTGAACGTCTATTCAAGGTGGTCTTAAAAGGTCTGGCCAGTGGTGTATCCCTGGATGAGATCAAACAAGAACTAATTAAATTGCTTGGAATTACACCAGTTCAAGTAATAAAGATGAAAATGAAATCCCAACCTGGCGATTCTCACAATGGGATTTCTAACGAAAGAAAAAAAAAACTTGACAGCTCTCAAAAACTGAACCCTATCGCGGGCAGCGCTTGCTGCAATCCTGAAGGAAACAGAATGGAAGCGAAAATCAGTTTGAGGCAAACTGATGTTTTACGGGGAACAAATTGGACGAGTTGTTAAACTTCATAAAGAAAAATAATTTGACAGTTTCAGTAATAAAAAAAAAAAAATTTTACGCATTTTTGTTTGTGCAAATTTTTTGGGTGTTTTTGGGGGGTTTTTTAAAAAAATTTTTTGGGTGTATGTATGTAAGGTAGCCACCATCCCTTCTAAGACCTTGTCATGTATGCAGCTCCACTTAATAGCAAGATCAAATTGAGTTACCGGTTTGCATTCACAGTAACGCTGTATGAAGGGCCAAAAACGGTGGGGCGGACCCGTAAGCAGAGACACTTACGCGAAACCCGCGGGAACATAAGAATCTCCTTCCAACGATACGATCCAACAAATCGAATAACCCAATTCGCAATACTCATTAAGCTTTCTACGGGATGGCTTGTTAAGAAGGGCGCGTCACTCTCACTGAAATTGTTGGAGTAGAATTCACAGTACCACAATCGAATCGGTAGGATAAAGAAAATGATACTGTTTGTTCCCTCCTAGACGCCGGTTGTCATACCACTCCATTGTCCAATTCCAGCTTGAGTGATACCCTGATGCTCCCTCCCTTCCCAATATATATTTAATGTCATATAGTAATGTATAAAATATAGTGAATTAATATTATAATTATAATAAATATAGCGAATGAATATTATAATGACAAATAATATAGTGAATGAATATAAGAATGAAAATAACAATTCCAGTTGTGGACCTGAAAGTTTAGACAATGTAGCTGCGAGAAAAAAAATGATTTAAAATTATCTCATCAAACTTGGAATATCCATGGATAATCTGAAATTATATAGCAATAGAATAGTAAACCTAAAATTTCGATGTGCTGTTCCGTTTCCTTGCAATAATTTATGTAGTGAGTCTCATCGGAAATAGCGATTTTAATGAAATGAATTTAAATGTAATTATGTCACATCATTTAATATCATAACATAAAATAATAAACTGACGTTAAAATATAAAATAATAATACCAGCAAGCCAGTAAACTATAGTAGAATACATATATCCGTAACTAATCTGATCATCCACTCATCGAAAGACTTCCACTGTTGCAGTTTCTATTGAAATAAGATCTACTAAGATTAGAATTTGTTTTCACAATAATAGTCAGAGAACATAATAAGCGTAGGTACAAGATATATATGACATCTACTGGTATGTTACTGAAAATAAAAATTAGATGTGTATTAATTTCATAATAATATTGGAAAAACTGAAGACAGCTAATAATAAGGCGAAATAAATTTCAGATGAGTATGAATCTAAAAACTGAATCTTAATAAAACTAAAAAAATAAAAAATTAGGAATTTGAATTTTTCTATAGCTCTTGTACACCCATAAAAATAGGAAATGAATGATTGTAAACTGTTAGGTTTTGAATTAATATATATTTCTGATGAAGAAGGAAAGTGCTTTTTAAGTAGAATTTTTTGAATATGATCCTTTCTAAAAAAAAAAACATTAAAAACCTTCCTATCTTTTCAAATACATAACGTAAGTTATATGAGCTATAACTGGCAAGGATGCATAAATGCGAAGCTGAAAATGACTTATAAAAAAGCATACAAAATGTAGTGAATGGATGTTATAATATAAAACGATAATAATTTCATTTGTATTTACGTGTCTGCAGATTGTGGTCCTGCTGCAATTGTATACGGACCCGCACATCCACCATGAACCTGAAAGCTTAGAAAATGTATCATGGCCACCAGAAAAAAAAATTGATTTTAAATTATTTTACAAAACTTGGGATATCCATGGATGATCTGAAATTGTATAGCATATAAAGAACAATGAACCTAAAATTTCGATGTGCCGCTCTGCTAATAAATGTGATATAACCACAATGGAACTGACTCTTAGCTTCGGGTCTTGATCCCTACTGAGCCCTTGCGGCACGTCAAGCCGGCCAGTTCAGCGCAAGGGCTTAAACATAATTATAATTAGTTGGATTGGAAAAAATTTGGGAAAAATTAAGAGCCATAGTCTGAACGCCTCTCAAATAAAAAACAAATCCATTTCGATTTCAATCAATATTGAACGTATATCTCCTAAGAATATCATGAAAACTGAAGGCTATATGTGAATTAATGTGACCTTAATGGCAATGAATCACAAACTAAAACAATGTTTTCCCGTCTGCTATTTATCTTTCACATTCGGATGGGAACAACTACGAGAACCAAAATTTGTCAAAACAAAACAAATTTGCCCTAAAACCTCAATCAAAAACTTCAATTAACGGCGACCTTTGTTCCATCGCATGATGGGCCCACCGCTAACATTATAAAACACACAACCGTAAATTCAACCACAAGATTGCTCAAAAATCGTAAAAATAAAAATTGATTTGCGATAAGTGCCAATACCATCCATCAATCGACCCGCTCCGCCGCTACCGATCACCGATGACATTTCTTCATTATTTATATTTACGCACCACTGACACGCTAATCCCCCGCATCGTCGTCTTTTATGCCTCCGATCGACGAAAGTGTCCGACCATCATCATAAGTCACCGAGGGTAGCATTATTTACTGCATTCGCATTAGCCGTGCGGTTACCGTGGTTACCGGGCGTGGATGTGGCTTCTCCGAGCGAACGGAGCGCCACTGCCGTCAGAAGAAATCGAAAGTTCACCATACCTTTGAGGTTAGTATCCGATCTGTTCCGGGATGGCACCACGGACGGCTTCGTTTCAATGGTTTATTGTTACATATTTTCTTTCCAGATCCGCCTCTGCAGATAAGCGTGCGGAGTTTAGAGTCGACGTTTATGTAATCTTTCCTAGGGTCTCGGGATGATCGGTGGAGCATAAATAGCGGTTTTCCTTCTTCCAACCCGACGGCCGACTCTAACGTTCGGCGATGAGCACTGTAGAGTGCGAGACGAAAGCTAACCTGTGAGTACCGACGACCGACCATGCTAAAACGAGCAATCAAGATCTCTTCTTGGTCGTGATCTATTTGCTTGCACCGGACTGGCAATGTATGATTCCGTTCCTTTTATGGAAACTCGCGCAAAGTTGCTCTTTGGAGTATGGATTTTTTCTGTGCTAATTGAACAATACCGAGCAACGGAGGCTACGTTCCGAAACAATGGAAGCACGAATTTTGTCGTCATCGGCGTCGATTGATTGCGGTGTTTTGTTTAGAGTTACCGGCAGGGGGGCTCTTATTTTATTAGCGACTTCCATAACCAAAAGGAGTCCACCTCAAGAGTGCGGGGAACAACAATCGAACGCTAATTAAAGGTAACCGATCGCGAAAAGGACCAACGCGACTACCTTATCGTCCAATGTAGCAAACAATTATCGGCTATTGTTGCTTGAGCCAGAATAGACTTGATGATGGTGGCTCGTAGCTGCCGATAATGAGCCCTTTGGTGAGTGGGTTTTTATTAGGAATGGGCGATATCGATGCGATTTTTACAGAATCGATATTTTTACCTCGATAAATCGATTTTTTTTAATCCGATCTTTTCTGTTCGATGTTCGACCACATCGATTTTTTTAAAGATGAAATCGATGTTTTATTAATTTGAAATTTTTTCACATTATTGAGTGCAAGAGTTTGATCGATATCGATCAAACCTTGCAAAAGAGAATAAAATCGCCCAACGCCTGTTTTTATTATTTTGACAGCTTTCACTATAGCTCAGCGCTTGTTCGTACACCTTCTTCGTTGACTTTTTGGCATTGGCGGTACCGTTTTTTACCCAGGCTGACAGTTTTTTATAAGATTTTTCGTTGGAGCGAAAGAAAATGGGAAAATCCGCCATGTTTCACGTACAGAATAACATTTGATTATGGGATTCATACATTCTGTAGTTGTTGTTATGCATGTATCAACCTGACGTCAACTTTACACATGCGAAAAATTAATTGCAGCATGGGATGACTGTGCTAAAAACAGTCGTAAATAATCGAACTTCAAAAAAAAAAATTTGTTGTTTCAATATTCTTTTTCAACTATATCTAAGTGGATTTCATCTTCAAAATTTTCTCATATAAACTTTTGTTAACTCTTTTTCCTTATGCTAGTTTGTTGATCCTTTTGTTCTTGCGCTAACAGGCCATTCAATAAGTTTGTAGGGTAATTTAAACAAATAAATATTTTTGTGTCTGTGTTCTGGAGATTTTTTTTACTCGAGTATAACAGGTTTTAATTTTCCTATCGATTGCTTTATAATATTCTTCTTAAAAGAAATTCATATGCCGTGGTTATGAGTTGACCTGGTAAACTTGTTCTTGATTACTTCTTGGACAAAGATTATGATTTTTTTTTATCGATAAACCTTATATTTAAAATCATTGCAGGAAGAAAAATATTTCATTATGTACCACCAGTTTCTAGAGTACAAATATGATTTAAAAAAATCGATTTGATCCGAATCGAATACTTACATTCGATATTTTCGTGGATCGATTTTAGGGATTTTAAAAAATCGATGCGATTGCATCGATTTTATTTTCCAAAATGCCCATTCCTAGTCCGTATTAATGTTGTCTAACTTTATCAAATCATTATTCCGAGTTAACGCACAATTTTCTACCAGTGTATGGTTTTGCTGTCAGTGGAGACATTCATCTTTGCAACGGAGCAAATGTTGTTTACTTTGAACAAACAGTCTTCAAAATGGCGTCGCGTCTACAGGAAGTGCGAAATCTTGTTTTGGACAATTGGCTAGAAAATTCAAAACGTTCTCAGATAACTGTCGCGAATTTAGTTGGTGTTTCTCAGAAAGCAGTCTCAGATATAATCGACAAGTTTCTGCAGCCTTAAACAGTCCAAAGAAAGCCCACTAATCAGAAGCAAATGGGGAAGTTCCATGAAACAAGTCGGGAAAGATGTGCTGAAAGTTCAAATAGGAAAGCCTAATAAAGCTATGTCCATTTGAATCCGGAATAATAAAATCATCTGTTTCTCGGTAACGGATTGACGTACAAATAAGTTTAAAAGAAGAAAACAAAGGTAGTTTACTGTACTTAAAGGAAAAAAATATCAATACAAATCATTTCTCTTCGTTTCTAATGAAAATTCGCACTTACTTCTTTATGCCTCCCATCAAACGCTGCACCTCCGGAGTCAACTTCCTTGACACATTTGTTCCACATTTTGGTCATCTGAGTCGCGTCCCGAGCCGTTTTTCCACTTTTCTTAAGCTTCCGCTTCATTATTGCCCAAAATCTCTCGACGAGCCGGAACTGCGGGCAGTTGGGTGGATTTATGTTTTTATCGATAAAATCTACGTTATTATCGCGGCACCACTGGATGACTTCCCGGCTGTAGTGGCAACTCGCCAAATCTGGTCAAAACTTCACGGGACCTTTATGGGCTTTAATGAAAGGTAGTACGCGGTTTTGAAGCATTCTTTCTTGTACAGCTTCGAGTCCATCGTCTTATTCGTCACGAACGCTTTGGTCTTTGCTCCGCAGCTGCATATCCCTTGCGAACTTCGCAGGAACATCTCCTCGTGCCGTCGCCAAGTAGAATTTTTGGCCAGGAAACTGTCCGAAATCCATTTTGACGTAGGTTTCATCGTCGATGAGCAGGCATCCTTGGTACTTCGTCAAAACCTACTGGTACAATTTCCGAGCTCGAGTTTTGGTGACGAAACTTTGCTTCAACGTTCTGTTTGGTTGCTTACTGGCTCGATAAGAACGATATCCTGCTCGCAAACGATTTCTTCGAAGGGTACTGCGAGCAGCAGCGTATTTTTGTGCGATTTCATTATCTGATAGTCCAGGGTTTGCTCTGACGGTTCTCAACACCTTCTGGTTCAGCTTGCGGTCATATGTTCCACTACGACGCTTACCTTGAGGCACTCGATACACGCTCTTTCACGCCCTGAAACGTTTGAGCACATCATACACGGTTGATTTGGCGATTTTCAACGTTTTTGCGATTTTTATGGCGGACCACGTTGGATCAGCGTGGGTGTGCAGAATTTGTTCTCTCCTCTCGGCTTCCATCTGGAATAACTTTTGACACACTGCACGAAACACCGTGAAATTTACAAACAGAAAGTGGACGCCTATACAAACCGGTAAACAAACCGCTGTAAAAGAATTCTTTTTACTTTCCGTGCCGCTGCGACACAAAAAGTGATTCCGGATTCTGACTGGACAGAACTTTATGTCGGTCAGAGATGTTGCTAAAAAAGTAGCTGCGGCTAAGATATTGGAAAAGGATGTGGTCTGAAGTCACACAACGTCCAGGGGAAACCTCGTCGGGATGATATAGGACTAGAAAAGGAGAAAAGACGGGCCCGAAAACTTTATCATTTTTGGTGTTAACCAAACATACTGGCTGTATTATGAGACATATGTCAAAACCGATTTTTCACAAATTCCTGGATATAAATTCTACACCATCGAAGATATAGGAAACCTGGAGCCCAAGTGTAAGGAACAGAAAATGAAAAATCAGTCAACCATTTAACACAACCGGGAATATAAACAGTGAAATTTACATCCAATAGTCTCTTAAAAACCGTCTGTTACCTCTTCTGAGACAACATTCTCAAGCAATCCTGTTTTGGCAGATTTTGGCACCTTGCCACTACTCAACAACGAACTGAAAAATGGTACGAATATAATAAGATCGTCGTGGTGGCGCGTGACATAAATCTTCCAAATTGTCCAGAACTTCGACAAACCGCTCAGAGCGATTTTGGACAATCGTGAAGGCTGATTGACGTAAAATGGGAGGATCAAAATCAGTTCAATAGTTTAAAAAGAAGTGGAAAAAGGTTTAAAAGGCCGGGGAGAAAAGCTTGTCCAAACATTAATGGCAGGAGTTAAATCAAGTAGATGTGTTGAGCGCAGCAATAAAGCCTGTCCACGTTAAATTTCGGACACTTTTTTTCAGTGTAGATTTTGAATTATTTCACGGGTTGCTGAAACCTTTCACTTATATGATAGCTGAAACTCTCCATTTTATTTCGTGGTACAACATGATCACATTATTGTTACATTCCGTAAAATGGTGTCGAATCAAGTGGAAGTGCGCAAACGCATTTTGTACTCGGCAGCAAAATCCGAAAATATCGGTACGCGATCTTGCCAAGAAACTAAAACTACCGCAAAGTACCGTGAAGTACCCTAATTCTGCGCAGCGCCTAATTATGCGCATTTTGCCAAAATTTTGCTGTTAATTGCAAGATTGTCAAACTTTATATTTTATCCCATACACAAGAGGACAGCATCTATTTACATGTAGAACTAAATTCAAAGAATATTCAACTAAACATTAGTTTGGAATGTTTGAAAATGCGCAAAATTAGGGCATTAGGTGCGCAGAATATGGGTACTTCACGGTACCGCGTTTTGTGTTTGCAAATCACTTGTCGAGCGCTTAGCTGTAGATCGGAAGGTTGGAAGTGGAACAAATCCAAAAGTATGCTCCCAACAAATGGACAAGAAGGTGGTAGCCATTATTGAGAAAAAATCCAAGCTTTCTGTGTGAAATGTTGCTCGCAAAGTTGGGAAGTCAAAATCATACGAACAAAAAGTAAAGCAGAGGCAAGGACCGCCCAATCGTGATGACAAGCAAAATTTCTTGTATCATAATAGACGACGCAACATACGTACTCGAAGACTTTAAACAGCTTCCGGGTCTGGCTTTTTATACCGCAATGCAAAGAAACGCCGTCTTCGAGAGCATTTCCGGACAAAGAAGGAGTCCATATTCCCGAAGAAGTATTTGATTTGGCAGGCCATATGTAGTTGTGGTCGAAAATCTAAAAGTTTCGTCTCTACCGGCACTATCAATAAGGATGTGTACGAGAAAGAATGTCTGCAAATGCGGATGCTGCCGTTCATCAGAAGCCACGACTCTCCAGCTCTGCTTTGGCCTCTTGTCATTATGCGAAATCCGTCCTGGAATGGTATAAGGTTCAAGAGGTCAAACCAAACTGTCCAAAACGTCACCCGATAGAGAAGTACTGGGCTCTAGATTAGCGGAAACTCTTCGAAACTAAGAAGAAAGCAAATGGTACCGATGATTTCAAGAGAAGATGGAGAATCGTCACAGCGGGCGTATATGAGGATACCGTACGGAACCTGATGGCGGGTGTACCACAAAACGTTCGAGAATTTTACAGAAAGAAGGATTAACATCTTAATCAACGGTTTCTTATGTAGATATAACTCTTTTATTGTGAAATAAACAATCGGTTTTGTTGAATTATGAGTAAATTTGTTTCGCTGCTATTATTTTGGTGTTCAAAATTTAACATGGACAGGCTTTAAGTGTGTTGTTATTAATTTTGGGATCATAATATTCATCTTATGGTAGAAAATTTGATTCCGGGCGCGCATTAGTAACAAAAAACCATATCTATTGCAATGATGGCAATGATTTCAATGAAGAAGGTTTGTGTTTTATCGGAATCGGTGACTAAGATTAGGGCGATAAGACGGAGGTGCTTTGCTGCATCGCTAGATTACCGAGTTAATCGATCACCTTTTGTGCAACGATTCCTTTTTTTTCGCTGGAACTGTTGCAAGCAATCAATCGTGGCATTATCAGCAGTGTAAGTTGAAAAATGGAGGAAGAAGACGCCACACCGCGCTGGCGTCTTAGATTAAATCTAATTCGCGGTGAGGGTACTAAAAACGCACTCATTCCAATCCGAAAACCCATTTTTATCTGTCATCGTTTGAGTGAAGCCATGTTAACAAACTACTTTTCTCTCTTAATATTTTAAAGGAAAATTTCTAAAGGAGATAGGGGGGAATTTTGAGAAAAAGAAGGAGAGAAAGGATGTATCGGGGGGGAAAGGGGAGGGGTGGGGGGGGAGAGGAAGGGGGGGGGGGGGGGGGGGGGGGGGTGGGGGGGGGGGGGGGGGGACTGGAAGCACTCGAGGAAACTGTACGAACATTTGTTAACAAAATACGATTGCCTGATAATTTTCAATCAAATTCCTTGGCAGGAATTTTATACCTCGGTTGACCGAAAGAGTGCCCGGGAAGAATGTAAAATAAAAATGAAGTCGAAAGTCCCTAACTTTCGGTACTGACCAGGATCCAGCATATATGTAAAGAGGAGTGCCTTCGAAAGATTCTACTGCCTTTTCTAGGGCAGTATGACGTGGATTGCCAATTCTGGCCGGACTTCGCAAGTTGCCACTACCCAGTCAACACAGAATGGCATATACTAGCGCATATGAGTACAACGTGGAGGCGATAAACGTTCATTCTTCCATTTAACTCCATGTTAACTGTACATATATCGCCTCCACTTTACACTCATATACGTTATTATATGTGATCTTGTGTTTCCTGGGTACTCTTATGGGATCAAGTCCCCATCACTTCGAAGTTTTTTGAACACAAACTTCAAATACTATTATAAAGTCGTAAACGTGAAATTTTCAAGAATCGTTTGCTCCACTGGTGCGTTCATTGGTAAGCAATTTGAGCGTTGTTTGTTTTGTTTTGTTTGTGACTTTTAGTCTCAAAAACGTGAAGTGATAATTAACCTAACCTATAGCTCATATGAAGAAAGGACGCCCTCCCGTTTCACCTTAAAGAGATGTATCTAGTCAATAATCCGGAATGGAGACCAATTAAGGAACACTGGTCATTTGTAAAGCACATAATGAAGAAAATGGATGGAACTGCAATTGACTTGAAGGATTTCAAGCGAAAATTGGTTTTGGCAGCAAAACATTTGGGAACTGGGCTAATGAAAGAGATCATTTACCATACACGAAAACATTTCGATCCTATGGCCTATGGTAAGGAAGAAGACTGAAACAATCGTCTTACAGTAAGCATAAAGTACACATGTATACATGAGAATCCCAACAAGAGTTACTCCAATCTTAGTCACTCGTCTTTGGACGAAAGTGAGTCGAAAACAACATAAAATTGAGTCAAACGGAGTGGGTGTGTATGTTTGACAACCATGTATACATGCACCATAGTTCACATAATTTTGACATGTTTGGCTAATCTAACAATTCTCGAGTACTGTTTCAAACAGACGTACCTGATTTTGTAAACAAAGAGGAGAAGTAAGATTCAAACGTATATTTCTCAAAACTCTCAGCATTCTCACGGAAATTATCATCACCATTTTAGGGAAATGTTATTCCTTGTGTTGGTGCACCTAGTTTGCATGAAAGTGCTAAGGGTTTCGAAAATTTAACGTTTGAATCTTACGTTCCCTCGTTGTTTACAAAATCAGGTTCGTCTGTTTGAAACAGTACTCGAGAATTTTGGAAACACTAACAGATATAGAAATGAAAGAAAACGTTCACGGCCCTAAAAACTAATTCAATGAGACAATCGCTTTTACTTAGATCTCTTTTCTTTTCGCACATCTCCAGTTGTCTGAAAAGTGAAGTTTCAGCAAGCTTGCAAACACTACACGGTGTTCAATAAGTTCGAATACAAGTTTTCATCATTGCGTAGGTATGCGCCATGTACATATTCTGCATTGGTATTGGTGTCAGCTTTAGCTTCATTCATACGCTACCGAATGTGCGCGGTGTTGACATTCTGTTAGTTGTTGTTTGTTTGTTACGCGCGATGAAAGAGTATCGGGACTTCGTAATTAAGCGTTTTTTGAACGGTGATCGACCCGGCGATATATTCCGGCTGCTGAAATCGCATGGGGTCAAGCGGAACTTTGTCTACACGACCATCAGGCGATACCGGGAGACGTCCTCGACCAATGACCGTGCGAGATCCGGTCGGCCGCGTTCAGCGAGGACGCCACGGGTCATCAAGATCGTGAGGGAGCGAATTCGGCGCAAAAAGAACCGCTCAATCCGGAAAACGGCTGCAGATCTCAACGTTTCCATTGGAACCGCTCACACCATACTCACCAAGGACCTTGGTTTCAGGCCTTACAAAAAACGTAAGGTCCATGGCGTTTCGGAGGCTACCAGCAAAAAGCGGTTGGATCGAGCTAAGAGGATCCTCTCTCGGCACGCTGGTCAGGAGTTTGTTTTTTCGGACGAGAAACTGTTCGTGCTGCAGCAGCCGCACAATGTGCAAAATGACCGGGTGTGGGCGCCATCGAGGGACAGCATTCCTGAATCCAATATAAACATCCCTCGGTTCCAAAGTGCCGCGTCGGTGATGGTTTGGGGGGCAGTATGCAAACGTGGTAAGCTACCCTTGGTGTTTATTGAAAAAAACGTCAAAATCAACGCGGCGTACTACAAAACTGAGGTTTTGGAAAAGGTTGTTGCCCCCAGTCTCCGAAGCCTCTACGGCGATGAGCACTACGTGTTCCAGCAGGACGGTGCACCAGCCCATACGGCAAATGTGGTTCAAGCCTGGTGTCGGGACAATTTAACCGACTTTCTGGACAAAACTTTGTGGCCTCCCAGCTCCCCGGACTTGAATCCTCTCGACTTTTTTGTTTGGTCCTATATGATGGCGAAGCTGAACGAATACAAGGTCAGCACTTTGGATCATTTCAAGACGGTAATTCTCAAAATCTGGGACGAAATGCCCATGCAGTCCGTGCGTGCCGCCTGCGACGCGTTCGAGAAACGTTTGAAGCTCGTTAAGGAGTACAAAGGGGGGTCATTCCAAGAGAAATGTTGTAAACGTTCCTTGTAAACATAGCTTTCAATAACATAAATCCAAAAAATAAAAAAACATGTTTTCATTTTTTTAACAAATTTTGAAAGTGTATCCGAACTTATTGAACACCGTGTAAAAAGCCAGCCCTGGAAGCTGCTTGAAATCCTCCAGGACATAAGTTTCATCGTCCATAACAACGGATGAAAACTTCGTCAAATTTTCGCAGTACAAACGTCGAGCCCGTGATTTTGCTGCCAAGTTCTGTTTGTCGTTGCGATTTGGAACTATTTTTACTTTATACGACTTAAGTCCCAAACGTTGATTTGATGTTTGGACAAAACCAGGCGACATCCCTATTTTACGAGCCACCGTTCAAATGGAGAGATTTAGGTTTTTCGTTAATATCTTTTTCGCCTTTCGGTCCATGACAGTCCAATGTTTTTGTCACTTCTCGGTTTCCTCTCCACCGTCAAACGTTCCGAAAATGATTTGAGCACATCGTGAACAGTGGATTTAGGCAAATCCAATATTTTTGCAAGGTCTCGTATTGACAAGTCAGGATTTGCCGTACGCCTGTACAAAATTCACTCGCGCACTTGTTTTTCTTTCGTCGCCATCTTGAATACTAAACATGAAATGTAAACATCAATCATAGTCTTTTTCATCATAGACTCTCAGCTAGCCTACAGTGAAATTTTTCATTCCTACGTGCAATATTTCAAAAGTTACAATGATTTGAAGGTGTCCGGATTAATGTGGATACAGACCTTATATCTGCAAAACATTGAAAAGAGTCGAAATAAAGTGCCGAAAGAAGACAAGATCCCCGGAATATACTGAGAAACAGGTTTCGACACTGAAATCCCAATGCCGCTTGTTGATAGAAAATTATTCCTGAAAATGCTTTGTTTTGAACGACGAACGTTATTTCCCTCTTTCGAAGACGTACATTCCCGGGAATGATCGATACTATTCCATGGATAGTTCTACTGCATCTCCGAATATAAAATATAAATTTAAACATAACTTTGAACAGATAGTGATGGTTCATGGCCATGGTTTGGCTATTAATCAACATTAGTGCAAGAACGAATGTTTGAAGAAAATGTTGCTCCCGTTTCTACAAAAACATCATGCAGATGGACAATACGTGTTTGGACAGATAAAACGTCATCGCGTTACGCCATAAAAAAAAAAAACACAATCGTTCCTGAATACCCATTCGATCCCATTTGTACCCAAAAAACCCCACCCCGAAAAATCTGCCTCAGTGTCGCGCGATCGAAGATTTCCTCGGGATTTTGAGCTCCTTGATGTATAAAAATAACTGGAGAGCCACGAATTGCAAACAATTGATTGGTGGATCCAAGAGATGCATTAGAAAACTTGACATGAAGGCTGTAAAACGCTCCTGTTCCGACATCAAACAGAAGCATCGCCAAAGAGCCAATTACGGACCGTTTTCAAATGATCACTAATTTTTTTTTTTCAACAATGGACAATGTATCTTTAATTTCAATAAATCAGATCTTCTTAAAGTATTTTTGTTTATTTTTTCGACAGCTTGAGAAAGAAATTCCAAAATTTTAGTTGCCACCCGTTAGATGATCGTCATTAGAATCCAACCATAAGACAATCCTCTGATATTCGATTACTTTTTGTTGAAGGGCGCAAGCGAATTACTTTTCAGTCGATCTTGGGATGGTGTTTTGGTACAGTGCAGAGTTCGTTTTCGTTGGATTTGAACTGTTTAGACTCCGAGCGGAGGTAATTTTTGAAAGCTTGCTTTTTTTACACTGGTTAAAAATCACAAATTTTGAACGAGCTTTCTCTTTCACCTATAGAACTTGGCCTAAGTGTTTGAAATAACGCGCGGTATAGTAAAAAGACTACGTTCCTAAGAATGTGTAATATTAAGAAGGTTCATTTCAATTTAATTACTTAAATAGCAAACAGAAAGCAGCCCCCTTCCTTGTTTTCAATTAGTGCATCTGTCAGTTTACTTTTCCTACAAAGTGTTAAATTCCCAGCTGAATGCAAGTGACTGTTTCCCACTTTGCTTCGTTTACTATCTACAAATGAGATATTACGTTCCATTGCAGCAGCAATCTGAAAAAATAAGGCGGAAGATACTTTTCCACTGTTTGCATTCTGCACTATCACAAACGAGGCACTTTTCCAAAGATTTATTTCTCTTGTTTACTGTCACTTCTCCGTTCCTTCTGCGTGCGCATTGGGTCTGAGAAAACATAACAAAAAACCATCCAATCCCATCCAAGCAGAAGAAAAGATCATTGAACTTTGGTTTTGGCTTCGAGCGCGATCCGAAGACAGTCAGTGCATTCTTCATCTTTACGCAAACATAGGAGTCTATCCAACTAGAACTGTCAAAATATTTCTGGTGAAAATCGACACACCGTAACATAACCTAGAAATAATGGATTCCGAGGAAAAAAGATGATTAACCATCAAAGAATAATAACACAATCCCACGCAACGGGTAGCTGCGTGGAAGAGCTTTAATAGAGGCCAACATGGTCAGGGTTTATTGATTTTTTTGTGGCCGCTACAGTGGCAGCTAACAAAAGAAACTTTATTGACCATTATCGATCATCGTTCCTTACCAAACCCCCCCCAAAAAAAAAAACGACCATTCTATCCACGTGCGCGATCGAAACAAAATTAGTTTCCCTACGATAGACCCCCAATCGGCTCAATCGCGGCGCAGTTACCATCGGAATTTAATCTAGCCAGGCGAACATTTCTCGCTCAACTTTTCTTAGCTGAGATTATCTGCTCTCTCGTTCTTTTAAATAATTAATTACTGAGCTGTTATAGATCGAATGGTACTGGTACTGAGTTATTAATGAAAAGGAAAGTAAACAATGACAGGCTCTCATTGTTACCTAGGTCCTTTTGAAAAGTTGAGCGACAGTTCCATTAAATTGGTTAAGTAGATGCACGCCGCGGAATGCTGTGACGGGTTTTTAATGACAATGACGTCGTTTCAGCTTTTCTAACGTGAAGTCTAATGATCGAGCGTAGTAAGTGATTGTTGTGTAAGACATAAAGTGTCAGATACGGACGTCATCTGTTGCGCCCGATTTGGACAGGTTGCTGTTACATAGTAGGCGTTCATCTAAACTTTTGCCGATTACAACCTAATGGGGTTCTAATTTGCCATCATGCTGAGACACATTAATTGTGTCTTTCCCCTTAAATTACAACATGGAAGTTTCTCAACGACGGTGGCGCCGCCATTGCTCTTCTGTCAAAACATTCAAGGTGCGTTAATTATCGTATGGTAATTAAAATCCTTGTCACAGACGCGTTATTCGTTCGTAGATTCGCGTCAGTTGTTGTGGCAAGGTTGGATTGTAAATTTATGGAAACTAGGTACGTGCGCTGGCAGTACTTTCGCTGTATGTCGAGATAAGCGATCCGCGGACAGACTGACAGACCCAGGCACCATCGTTTAGAGCGACCTGACTTAAGGTGGCGCATGCTGATTAACACTTCACCGCAGGCATCTCTGATGGTGCCGGGTGTGCGCAATTTCAACGTGAGCTTCAACCCGACGACGACGTCGATGGGCCCACCGTAGAGTGTGGCGGTCCAGATCAAAGCGAAATCCGGCTAGTATATTGTAAAGGCAACGAAGGTTTACCAGGTATAAATGCGAGTACGTACAGACTCTTTATGGTGAGTCACGGAGGGCTTTTACCACGTGAAAGAACACGAACAGAACACTTGTTGATTGCCTCGAACGGCACACGGTGGGTCAAGGTGTCGCGGCTTCTGAACAGATTTACTCGGAGCTAGACGTTAGCATTTGAAAGTTCGTCTGAGCGCAGCAGTTAAAGTCTATGCAGGTCTGGTAGCGGGTTTATGGATAAATAATAGTGACTTTAGTGACTAAAATAATAAAAATAGTGACCAAACAGTGACCAAATAGTGACTAAAAAGTGATTAAAAAATTTTCGTATTTTTTTAATCTTTTATACATTTGTTGTATAAGTACATAATGAGAAATACTAGGTCTGAAAGGGATATAGAATGTAAGGGAAATAAAACTAGATTAACCTCTTCAACGACGAACGTAGAGTCACCTAGAATCAGGTAAATGATAGAAAATCAATGGCGCCTAATGGGTTATGGAAAGTTCTGAAAAATTACATAAGAACTTTTAGCATTATATACTTTAATATGAATCGAGAATTCAACTCATAGGCTTAAGATAACTAGATTAAGAGAGTTTCAATAAAATCAAGTTTGAAGCAAAGCTTCCCGAACAAGGACGTCAGCTTAGGAAGTCGAAGTTCGCTCCTTGATTCTTATTTTAAAATCCGAAACTTCTCACGAAGAAATCCCGAACCAGGAGGCCTTCAAAAGAACTTTGGAACACGGTACTTCCCAGGGAAATTCATCCAAGGGCTTTCTGAAAGATTGGGTGGAGGCGATTGCAATAAAAGCGACTCTCCCGAACCAGGACAGGAAAGCAAGCAATTGTGAACAAGAACCAGAACACAATTGAAACCCCGAAGGCAGGGGAGAAAAAAGAGTTTTGGACAAGCGGTTGTAAGTAAAGTGGAGTTTCCCAACCCGGAAACGTAGCAGAAAGCAGTCGCGGGAACAATGTCGAGCCTAGCACTAGTAGGCCCCGAACCAGGGCCGAAAGTTGACTGAGGAAGCGACAAGTGTAAAGCCATGGCCCAGGGCTGAAAATTTCGATAAAAAAAAAGTTTTGAAATCAAAATTTTAATCGCGTGAAGCCTGTTCGCGTTAAATTTTGGACACTTTTCTTTCGGTTTTTCATTTTTTGAAATATTACACGGATCGTTAAAACGTTTCAATTCTATGACAACTGAAATTCTTCATTTTAGTCTGTGGTACAAAATGTTTACATTCTTGTTGCTTCATGTTGTTGTTTGGTAAAATGGCGGCAAGTGGATCAAAGGGGTGCTTTCTACAGCTTCCGGGTATCTTTTTTATAACGCAATGCAAAAAACGCCGTATCCGAACAAAGAAGGTATCCAAATTCCCCAAGAAGTAATTGGTTTGGCAGGCTATATGTGGTTATGGTCGAAAATCCACAAGTTTCGTCTCTATCGGCACGATTAACAAGGATTTGTACGAGAGAGGATGTCTGCAAAAGCGGTTGCTACCGTTTACAAGAAGCCACGACTCTCCAGCTCTGTTATAAACCTGATTTTGCCTTTTGTCAATATGCACAGTCCGTCCTGGAATGGTGCACAATAGGTCAAATACGTGCCAAAAATAGCAAATCCGCCTAACTGTCTAGAACATCGCACGATAGAAGAATACTGGGCTCTGGTTAAGCGGAAGCTCTTTGAAACTAAGCAGAACGCTAATGGGATCGATGATTTCAATAAAAGATGGAGGACCGCCAACACTAGCATATCTGAGGATACTGCACGGAATCTTGAAGGCGATGAAAGTTCGAGAATTTTACAGAAAGAAAGATTAACATCTTATTCAACTATGTTTTATTGTGTATATAACTCTATTATACTGAAACAAACAATCGGTTTTGTTGAATAATGTCAAGTTTTTGTTGCTGACATTATCTTAGTGTCTAAAATTTAAATTGGACAGACTTTATCTTTTAGACAGAAGCAACAAAACATCACAAACTGTTTATTTAACTGGCTTTTGACATGAAAAACAAAACCGTTCCTAAGAATGTGCATATTTCTTGGAAGTTCTGCGAAGATTTTTGTACTTCTGACAGCGCGATCACAACCTGTTCATTCTTATGCTAGCTGCAAGAAATTGGCTGTGACTATACTTCTTGTAAAACATTATTTGCTGTTCAGTAAAGTGGTCTTCGCAAACTGCTTTTGAGCACAGGTTACACATCATCATGTTTTTCGTTGGATGAGTGCAACAATTCAATAGTTTTGTAAAATCTCCAAATGATTCACATTTAAAATTATGCAACAGTGCCCTTAGTTTGCTTAACTGCTCGAATGATATAATAGTTTGCTCAACCGTCATAAAAGTATCTCGTATTTTCTGAGTAATCCATTTCATAAAAGTAAATTTCGTTAATTGAAAGTTTCCGTTACACGAACGAATTATTCGTATCCCTTGTGATCACGTATATAACTCTATTAACGTATACACTAAAAAAAATTGACTTATTTTAGCGATTTTTCATGCGATTATCCTGTCACCTGGTGGTGAATCCACCTATGCATCACCAATTGTAGCAACCCTTTCAGGTATAGAGAGAGTTAATGACAGCGTTATCAGTTGATATGCAGTTGCCACGATGGAAACAGTCAAGCACCTTCGCTCGATGGTTTGTTTGTGCTGCCAGCTCTTCCCATGAGCAAAGAAGCTGAACATCGCGAGGCACTTCGTGTCCACTGGATATATCCGACCCGGCATTTATTCTCTCCCTTCTGGAAAAAGGTGAGACCATCGAACGAAAGCCTGGAGCCGTATTGCGGATCTCGAAACGAAGAACTTTTTCTCACAAGCGTTCGTACAAAAAGTCGTTCGTTTCGAGCTACGTAATGCCACCCTTGGTTTTGGTCGCTCAACAGTGCTGCGCGACCATTAAGTAAGTTCAGCAGACGCTGAAGAGAAAGACCGAGCGCAAGGCATCATTGCACGCTTTGGGCCGAGAGGATGGTGGAACCGGCAAAACCGTAGCAGTCGCGGCCCACCGTGTCTGGGCAGCAGGAAATTACCCAGATGGAGCAATGGAGGACGGCAACGACTGACGACTTACCGTTGAATATATCTTCCACATCAAGTTCCTGAAGAAGGTCCTTCTGTGGGTGACAATCAGCGAGAAGAGAAAGTCCAAGTCGCTGTAATTTCTTTCGTGGCTTGCGATGAACGGAGAGGTATACAGTACGAAGTGCCAGCAGGAAGTTATCGCCTTCATCAAGAAGTATCACGTGAAGGAGGACCCAACAAATATCAATGCTGAATAACTGTTTGTTCAAACGAATTGGGAGAAGTTATTCAGTTTTTCATTCTAAAAAGCTGAATAGCTTCTCCTAATTTGTTTGAGCAAGCAGTTATTCCACACTGATGTTTGTTGAGGATGGCTCCACCCATTATGCCAAGAACTTACTGTAGAAGATGGACTAGCAGAAGATAAACGATGTACTGAAGACCACCAACGCTCCTCAGTTGCTACCGATAGAATATTTTTGGGCGAGCCTCAGACGGAAGATCTACTTCATTTCGTGACCTTAACGAAGGAGCAGCCAAGGCCATGCAAGAGCTGAAGAACATGCCGACATCCATCTTTCATCAGCCATGGCTAAGGTTCCGGTAAACTGTCGTAAGAGCGTCGAAGGTTTTTCGGAGAAGGTTTGATAACCGTAAGATTGAAGAAATATTTGTTCTAAGGTCTGCATCAACATTAATCCGGACACCTTCAAATCATTGTAACTTTTGAAATATTGCACGTAGGAATGAAAAATTTCACTGTGCAATATTTCACTGAAAAAGACTATGATTTTTACACTGCAGAACATGATATTTACATTTCATGTTTAGTATTCAAGATGGCAACGAAAGAAAAAAAAATGCGCGAGCGAATTTTATACGGGTGTACGGCAAATCCTGACTTGTCAATACGGGACCTGGCAAAAACATTGGATTTGCTTAAATCAACTGTTCACGATGTACTCAAATCATTTTCGGAATGTTTGACGGTGGAGAGGAAACCGAGAAGTGACAAAAACATTGGACGCGCTGATCCTGTCATGGACCGAAAGGTGAAAAGGATATTAACGAAAAAACCAAATCTCTCCATTCGAACGGTGGCTCGTAAAATAGGGACGTCGCCTGGTTTTGTCCAAAAATCAAAACAACGTTTGGGACATCAGTCGTATAAAGTAAAAACAGTTCCAAATCGCAACGACAAACAGAACTTGGCAGCAAAATCACGGGCTCGACGTTTGTACTGCGAATTTTGACGAAGTTTTCATGCGTTGTTATGGACGATGAAACTTATGTCCTGGAGGGTTTCAAGCAGCTTCCAGGGCTGGCTTTTTATTCTGCTATGGCCAGAAATGCTACAGCTGAGCATTTCAGAACGAAGAAGGCATCGAAATTTCCCAAAAAATACCTTGTGTGGCAAGCAATTTTTACGTGTGGAAAAAGGAGTAAATCTTTCGTCACTACAGGCACAATCAACAAGGAGATCTATCAGAAAGAGTGTCTGCAGAAGCGATTGCTACCCTTCATCAAAAGTCACAAAGAAAAACCTTTGTTCTGGCCCGATTTGGCATCATGCCACTATGCTAAAACTGTGATGGAGTGGTACCAAGCAAATCAAGTGAACATTGTACCATAAACCTCAAACCCGCGAAATTGCCCAGAGCGAAACAAAAGGGGAGATATTGGGGGCTGATGAAGCGGAAGCGTTTGGGAAGAAGAAAAGAAAAAAAAAAATCAAACACATAAAAAAAATGGAGAAAAAGGCTTCTAGATTTTGGAAGAGGGAAAAATAGGGGGGGGGGGGAGGCAGAAAGTATTATTGGAAAAAAATATGTGTTTTTTTTCCATGTGTGATGTGTGATGTAATACTACCATCTATTGCAGCAAGGAAACTTTCCATAGCAGTGGAATAATCTGAAAAACGATTTGATCAGGATTCTATTATTGTTTGTGATCATCAAGCTCCTGTATGAAGGGCCAAAAACGTTTGGGCGGGCCCGTAAGCAGAGACACTTACGCGAAACCCGCGAATATAGGGAAGAGAATCTCCTTCCAAAAGCAAGTTCACACTCACAGCACTAGAATCGAGCCCTCGATTGACAGAATAAACCCAATAGATGGGGTCGAAGAGCCCGCCCTTGTTCCACGAAATGTTAACAATAGGGAGGAGGCAGTCCCATGCTCCCTATCCAAATCGTTTTACTTGGGTGCCCTGATGGTCCCTCCCTTTCCCCGTTATATGTTATTTAATATATAATATATTTTGTACACAACAAATTAAGATACCATTATAGACAAAAATGCTAATTTATTCAAGTTTCAAACTTGAATGGATTGTTACTGAAAAATAAATAAAAGTTAGATATGTATCAATATCCTACTAGTCCAGGGAAAGCTGAAAACAGAATAGATCATTCGAAATATAAAAGATAAAATTTCAATAAAAGATTTTATTTTATAAAACATAGTAATATTTGTAATATTTTTCTTTATACTGTTCTAGCAACATTTCAAAAATAGAGTGAAAGAAGAGTCCGGTGGGATAATTTCTGAAAGAAATGGCTTATCTTACCATAATACCACAAACACAACATTAAAATATAATCCTACATTACGTATAAGCACATGCCAGCCTTTTATGAATTAAAAGTTGAAGTTCAGAAGTGCAATTTTAAATAAAATGGTATGCTGAAATACTGAGATACAAATTCCGCCTTTGATGCCTGGCATGTTGCTCCCGGCTCTTACATAGTTTTGGAATGCAAAGATGATTCCAAAGCGTGCTGAAATTATTAGTAAAATGAGAATAGAAAATATAGAATATGATTTAAAGGTATAAGATCTTCGGTCGCACCCCCTCACTTCGCTATTGTCAGATTGACAACATTGCCCAGGCTACGCCAACCAGCGTCTCCATGTTTCAGCTGGCAGTCTTTTGTGATCATATGACTCGTGGAGGCGTGAGGTAGGAACTTGTGAGGACGAGAGGTTGGTTGCACCTTCCTTCGAAGTTGTCAACTCACCATTTGAAGCCCTTGTTAAAACACATCCCATGAACCTGAAATAAACAACTACGACGAAAATATAGTGCGAAGTTTATGTTTTATTCATGTTTTGGGGTGTCGGGTTTTTGGGGGGTAGACCTTTTTTTTTTTGTTTTTTTTTGGGTTTTTGTTTTTTTTCTCCGCCTTATTTTTTTTTTTTTAATGCAAACGTTATGGAGTGGGTATGTCCGTCGTGTCGCCACCAGAGTGTTCGGGCGCTTTCGAAGAGGGGGGGGGGGGGACTGACCTTCATTATTTGGCTTTTTTTTGTTTTTGCCCTTTTTCTATTTTTTTTGGGGGGTAGATTTTAGGGGGGGAATTGTTTGTTTTTTTAAAGTTATTATAAGATTTTGCAGAGTGCGGAACAAAAGGGGGGATTGTGGTTGTGGGTCCTCCCTTAGCTCAGTCGGTAAAGGCGCGGCTACAAAGCAAAACCATGCTGGAGGTGGCTGGGTTCGATTCCCGGTCTGGTTTAGGAATTTTTCGTTAAGGAAAATTGCTCGACTCCCTGGGCAATAGGGTACGATTGCACTTGCCCCACAATCATACTAATGCAAAAATGGTACCTGGCATCGAAAGCTCCCAAATAATAACTGTGGAAGTGCAATTAGAATACTAAGTTGAGAGCAAGCAATAAGCTTATTGCGGAAGCAATGAGCTTGAAACGCTAAGAAAGAAGAAGAGGTAGAAGAAGGTTGTGCTTAGAAGGTGAGGAAACTAAGTAAATACTATCAAAGCTTATCTATATTGAATTCACTTGTTTGTCAGGTTAGATTGAGGTTGAGCTATTGTTCGGAGGGTGGTAAATAGTATCGAGCTGGAAGTGCACCGAATTGTAGCTAAATTACCATTATAATCAGCAATGTGCTAAATAAATTTCCTTTTTAGCTTGAAGCTATTAGCTAGCAAGAGCCGCGCTTCATTATTTATCACTCTTTTCGGAACACATCCAATGAATAAATTGCGTTTTGGTACAATGGAAATACTGTTCTAGTTCATTATTCATACATATTAGCTGAGCTACACAATTTTTCGTAGGTATTCGTCAAAATAAATTAAGAATTACTCAAAACCTTAGTAAAAAATATATTCGGAGACGCTGGTCTGTTGTACAAAATCATTTCCATCATAATGCAAGACACAAGTCAATTTAATTTCACTACGAACATTTCGTTTTTCGTTGGATTTCGTTGGATATGAACCAACTATAGCTGAAATGATCCTAAACAAGTTCAATTCTTTTCAATTTTCGTTTCACACAAGTTTCGTACAATCAATGAAACTGATCTTAAAAGATGCGATTTTTTCGAATTTATTAAATTCTATATTTTTTCGTATTTCGTACGAAAAATTCGTACGATTTAAAAAAACAAATTTCAATGTACAGTAGACAACTGTTTCTCTGCAGAAAACAAAGAATAATTTCGTAGAAGAAAGGATCGATTTATTAATAAACACAAAATTTGCCTGTTCAACCCACCGTGCGATTTAAAAGACGAATTACCTGCCCACCCACCCTCTCAGATCGAAACGGTTCTGATTCCGCTGAAACTCATATCATATCCAAGAAAAGCGAAACGAATCGAAGGGTTCTGTGCGTGTGCGCTTGGATTGAAGCAATCTCGCAGGCGAAGCCGGTTGGAAAGCAGATATCATATGCTGATTTGAATGAAAATCTTCAGTCCCGTCGAGTTACTAAGTGGTGCCGCACCACGATCAGATGGGGCCGCCGCGTTCCGCCTTTGCGATACCTAAATGAGAATGAAAAAAAAAAAGAATCTGGTCCGCTTTGAGGAGATTACAACGATTCAGATTGTGATTTACTGCAACGAGGGGGGCGAGGGAGAGGCTTGATGTAAGAATATGATTTAATCAGACTGGTGTGTTGCATATGCTAATAAAGTACACGAGCGCGGTCGCCTGGACGAGTGTTGATTTACAACAGTGCACTACTCAAGTCGAGAACATGATATTTAAGTTTCTCTTTCCGCCATAGGGGGATCGGATGGGGAATGCATCGGCTGTTGATGCTAAGTGAGGTTAGGAGGAGGGCATAAAGATAATAATTCATTTTTGTAATTACAGCTGGCGGTTCCGTACGCGGTGTTTGGTGCCGAACCGGATGTTGTTAAGTCGCAGATTGGACCGAAAGCAGCAGTAAACAAACTGTGACTTTTTAAACTGCACTTTGCTTAAGGCAAGGTATCTTGTTCTCATTGAATGTAGAAGCTATCTTGGGCGAGATTAATGCAGGGGTAAGTAGCAGCGTTAGTTTACACAAAAACCATATGTTTTTATTTCCCGGATTTAAAATATTTCTCTTCCTATTTATGAAATGTAGCGAGGTAAAGTTTCTTTTTCCCATTTATATAAATATTACGACTGCACATGTCGAAGCACAGTATTGATTATTTGTGCGACTGCACCTCACCCCCATCGAGGGTAACGCTCACCTGGGGGGCTACACGATCTAGATACAATCACCTCATTCAATTCAACTGCAACTGTTCGCTGACAGCTGATCTTATCAACTAAACGTCATCTTTTTTAAATCTCACCACACCAGTCACTCAGAGACAGGGTTGCCAGATTTTTTTGTTATTGGTACAAAAATCCATCGAGTCCTCGCTTTCGAGAGCACGGTGTTAAAGTGCAATCCAAAGGAGAGGCTGCGTCGTTTCGTGATCGTCGACGGAACTGGTGCAAACTTCTTTCAGAACATGCTTCTTACCCGAGAAATTCCAGAGGGGGGTCGGGCTCGAACTACCATAGAAAAATTTCTTGCCTTCAAAAACCTCCGCATGCCAAATTTGGTTGCATTTGCTTGATTAATTGTCGAGCTATGCAGAAATTTATGTTTCATTTGTATGAGAGCCCCCCCTTTCCAGAGGGGAAAGGGGTCTCAAACCACCACAGAAAAAATCCTTCCTCCGAAAACCCCCACATGTCGAATTTGCTTGACTAGTTCTCACCGATCGGTTCAATTTCTGTTTCATTTGTATGAGAGCTTCCCCCCCTCCTTCTAGAGGGAAGAGGGGTCTCGAGCTACTAAAGAAAAAAAATCCTGCCTCCGAAACCCCCACATCCCAAGTTTGGTTCCATTTGCTTGATTAGGTCTCTAGCTATGCAGAAATGTGTGTTTCATTTGTATAGGAGCCCCCCTTCCAGAAGGGGGGGGGCTCGAACCATCATAGGAACCTTCCCGGCCCCAAAAATGCCTGCTTTCTAATTTTCACGCCGATCGGTTCAGTTGTTTCCGAATCTAAAGCTCGATTCTAAGTAATTCTGGACGCACGGTTTAATACACCACCGCGTCCCTGGTGGTTGGAACAAAAAACGTTTGACAGGCATTTGTTGATGTTTCATTGACGAAGAAATTGGTGAAAAGTTTTTCTCGATTGATCGACGCATCTCGAAATTACGGATCATGGAACTTGAGAAAAGAAAATTAATTGTGCACAAACATCTAGAGAATCCTTCGTGGTCTGCCTCAAAAATAGCAAAAGTGTTAAAATTCCCAAAGTCAACGGTGTGTCTTGTAATCAAACGTTACAAGGATACTCTGCGTGTGGATAGAGCACAGCGAATCTATCATAAAAGTGGCACTAGGGACAAAAGCTGAGGAGAAAGGTGTTGAAAGGCAACCCAGGTGTTGGCAAAGAAATACGATTCCAACTCGATTCCACCGTGCGTAACATCCTTTCAAGAGAAGGATATAAGTCTTTTTGTGCCAGTAAAGGGTGATACGGTCAAAATTTGGTCAAGGGAAAACGCGTGTAAATCGGTGAAATCGTTTATTTAAAAAATCAAATTAAATTTCTTTTTCAAGTTCAATTAGTATAAAATTCAGGAAAAATGTTCAGTTAGGCTTCCGCTTTTCCAAATCCGAATTGCCGGGCCTTACGCTTGACCCCTGCCATCAGATTTTGTACAGCCACCTTGTCCACCTTCTTCGCCGCAGAAAGCCAGTTTGCCTTGAACTGCTGCTCGTCCTTAGCAGTTTTCTTGGTCTTCTTTAGGTTCCGCTTGACAATAGCCCAGTATTTCTCAATTGGGCGGAGCTCTGGCGTGTTGGGAGGGTTCTTGTCCTTGGGAACCACCTGCACGTTGTTGGCGGCGTACCACTCCATGGCCTTTTTACCGTAATGGCAAGATGCCAAATCCGGCCAAAACAGTACGGAACAACCGTGTTTCTTCAGGAAAGGCAGCAGACGTTTATTCAAACACTCTTTCACGTAAATTTCTTGGTTGACAGTCCCGGAAGCTATGAAAATGCTGCTTTTCAAGCCACAGGTACAGATGGCTTGCCAAACCAGATATTTCTTTGCGAACTTTGACAGTTTCGTGTGCTTGAAAATATCTGCTACCTTTCCCCTTCCTTTTGCCGTATAAAACTCCTGTCCCGGAAGCTGCTTGTAGTCGGCTTTGACGTAGGTTTCGTCGTCCATTACCACGCAGTCAAACTTCGTCAGCATCGTCGTGTACAGCCTCCGGGATCGCGCTTTGGCCGTCGTATTTTGTTTATCATCGCGATTTGGAGTCACTACCTTCTTGTAAGTCGATAGTCCGGCTCGTTTTTTGGCTCGATGCACGGTTGTAGACGATACACCCAGCTTATTTGCGGCATCTCGGAGAGATAGGTTAGGGTTTCGCTTGAAACTACCGGCAACTCTCTTTGTCGTCTCAGCGGCTTCCGGTTTTCGATTTCCCCCCGATCCAGACTTCCTGGCTGTCGACAAACGTTCCCCAAACACTTTAATTACATTTGTAACGGTTGATTTGGCAACTTTTAGCGATTTTGCCAACTTTGCGTGCGAGTAGCTCGGATTTTCGCGATGCGCGAGCAAAATTTTGATACGCTGCTCTTCTTGCTTGGACGGCATTTTGACAACTGAAGAGTGAATTCCAAAATCAAAATAGGATCAACATTCTACACACACACACCTTCAAAATGAGGGGTGTTCAGGTTTTTTAAATGCAAAATTGAAAGAAATACGTCAAGTTGATATTGACCAAATTTTGACCGTATCGCCCTTTACATTTCCGAATCACTTCCAGAAACAAAATTTAGTGGCCAAAAAGCGAGCACGATTACGATACGAACGAGTTTTGACGAAATTTGATGGCTGTATTTTAATGGATGACGAAAAATATGTCAAAATGGATTATAAACAAATCCCCGGCCGAAAATTTTACCTGGCAACTGGTCGTGGGGATGTCCTTTCCAGGTATAAATTTGTTTTTGCTGATAAGTTTGCTCGGAAATTAATTATTTGGCAAGGAATCTACAGTTGTGGCCTTAAAACCAAGGTTTTCATCACATCTCACACAATGACGTCGAATGTTTACATGAAAGAGTGTCTGAAAAGGCAAATTTTACCCTTTCAATCGCAACACAAGATCAACGTTATGTTTTGGCCGGATCTAGCCAGTTGCCACAACTCTAAGGAAGTTCTAGAATGGTATGCTGCAAACAATGTTAATTTCGTCGCCAAAGAGATAAATCTTCCGAATTGACCTGAGTTAACATGAAAATATTGGAATTTGTCAGACAGACAGACAGACAGACAGACAGACAGACAGACAGACAGACAGACAGACAGACAGACAGACATACAGACAGACAGACAGACAGACAGACAGACAGACAGACAGACAGACAGACAGACAGACAGACAGACAGACAGACAGACAGACAGACAGACAGACAGACAGACAGACAGACAGACAGACAGACAGACAGACAGACAGACAGACAGACAGACAGACAGACAGACAGACAGACAGACAGACAGACAGACAGACAGACAGACAGACAGACAGACAGACAGGACAGGCAGGACAGACAGACAGACAGACAGACAGACAGACAGACAGACAGACAGACAGACAGACAGACAGACAGACAGACAGACAGACAGACAGACAGACAGACAGACAGACAGACAGACAGACAGACAGACAGACAGACAGACAGACAGACAGACAGACAGACAGACAGACAGACAGACAGACAGACAGACAGACAGACAGACAGACAGACAGACAGACAGACAGACAGACAGACAGACAGACAGACAGACAGACAGACAGACAGACAGACAGACAGACAGACAGACAGACAGACAGACAGACAGACAGACAGACAGACAGACAGACAGACAGACAGACAGACAGACAGACAGACAGACAGACAGACAGACAGACAGACAGACAGACAGACAGACAGACAGACAGACAGACAGACAGACAGACAGACAGACAGAACCGCTCGATCGCCCGCAGTGCTTTGATTCGTACTGCTTTCAAATGCCGCTTCACCTTAGCCTTGAGTTTTTAACGAATAAAAGGTTGCAATCAGAGAAAACAGCAAGAAAAGCGGAAAGTTTTAGGCCAAACAAAACCTTTTTGAACTGTCAAACTGGTTATTTATCGAGCAGATAAAAGCTGTTAAATAAACATAGTTTAAAAGAACAACTGCTTGGAGGACGTATGGAAAATATTTTGTATTGACGAACAAAACCAGTGGTCGTAAAAGTACTGCCTTTCAACATTTATTCGGTGACATTTTACATTTAACATAATGACCATATGGAAGACAAACAAAAGCAAACTGGCAATGGAAAAAAATGTCATGACATTTCTTTACTTTACTTTTCCACCGGCGACGAAACATTTTCGTTGGCGAGGTCGTTAGCTTTTGCCTTAATGCATGGCCCACTTAGTAATGGAACATACTCTCTTGCTTATTACAGCGCTCCTAGTGGACGTTTCCAAAAGCTTCTGACGTTTATTTGTTGACAATAACAATAACAGCGAACTTTTTCAGTTCATAAAATGCTCTCATTTTGGAGACAGCCACAGGAGCGTAGAAAAAAAAATCGTTTACAGTCACCTTGAAAATTCATCGTGGTCTTGAACGTGAACCACGTTCTGGCTAAAGTATTGAATAAAGGCTGGCTAAAGTATTGAATTTTCGTAGAAACACCGTATGGCGAGTGCTCCAAACGTGCAGGGAAACCTTGAAGACGATTCAGAAGCCTCAAAGTATACGCCGGAGTGGAAAAAAGTGTGATGCTGCCGGTAGTACAGTCCAGCGTATTGAAAAAATGAAGGGACAGTCCTATGAGGTTGTTCGCAAAGGTGAAATAAGAACACGTAGCAATGTGTAATGAATGTTATAATCATTTGTTTCAATAATTCGTGACGGCCGCCATTTGTAAAATTTCTATTTGGTATGCTGCTCTTGGCTGGCATAAGCAGAGACCGTTTAAATTTCCGAGCCGTGTTTGAAATTGTACAAAAGATTTAAGGTATGCGACGAAAGGAAAGCTTAAATTGCCAAAAATTTGAAACGGAATGTTAGATATATTCCAATCCAAACAAACAAGCTGGGAAAATCAAATTGGAAAAATCGAAAAGGACGGACTTTGAATGGTCCATGTTTGATCAATCTTCTTTGGACCTGTCGTATGGCCCCTTCACATCTTTACTAATATTGTGCGACAATTCATTAGCCAGAAATACTAGCGTCATATTTGCAACAGTTGTTAGCACATAATTGAAATCAATTATCTGCTAATAACTGGTAACTGGTCATATTAATGTTGCTTGTTAATGCATTTTCTACACACATTAGCGATGATGATGGTGGCTGACTTATACTATTTATACCACCCAATCGCTTTACCGAAAGATGGCTGCCAACTAGATCACACGCATAACCAGCTGGCTACAAATTCACCACTGGCTTGGTCAACCGACTGCATAACCAATGGCTGCCTATCAACGCACAGTGGGCAAGAACTGATGAAAACTAAGGAAAAAATCTGTAACTTTTGTCGCTTTTAAGCGCGGCTTGTAAACAAGGCCATTTCCGCTTGGAAATTGTCTGGAAAATCGAATGGAACTAGTTTCAATCACCGCACGGATATGGTTGTGGAGTTATAGAGCTTATTTTACCCCACTTACCCTTATATTCTTGAATAATTTATAGATATCTTTGCACGGAGTCACTCAAGATCAACAAAATAGTGCTAATCCCATGTAAAATTTCCTGGGAAATCGAGTAGAAGCTGTTTCAACTACCGCACAACTCTGTGAACGAAGATATGGCTTGTTTTACCCCACTTCCCCTTGTATTCCTGAATAGTTAGTTCATATAGAACTAGTCCTATTAATTAGTTCACATAGAACTAGTCCTAGCGACTTCGAGCAAAGATATCTATAAATTATTAAATAATACAAGGGGAAGTGGGGTAAAATCAGCCATATCTTTGTTCACAGAGCCGTGCGGTGGTTGAAACAACCTGTATTCGATTTTCCAGGAAATTTCACATGGGATTAGCACTATTTGGTTGATCTTTGAGCGACTCCGAGCAAAGATATCTATAAACTATTCAAGAATACAAGTGGAAGTGGGGTAAAACCAGCCATATCTTCGTTCACAGAGTTGTGCGGTAGTTGAAACAGCTTCTATTCGATTTTCCAGGAAATTTTACATGGGATTAGCACTTTTTTGTTGATCTTGAGCGACTCCGTGCAAAGATATCTATAAATTATTCAAGAATATAAGGGGAAGTGGGGTAAAATAAGCTCTATAACTCCACAACCATATCCGTGCAGTGATTGAAACCAGTTCCATTCGATTCTCCAGATACTTTCCAAGCGAAAATGGCCTTGTTTACAAGCCGCGCTTAAAAGCGACAAAAGTTACAGATTGTTTCCTTAGTTTTCATCAGTTCTTGCCCACTGTGCAACGGTTGCCTAGCCAAATGCGATGGAGCCATCAACTATATGCCTAATGGTTGCTAGCCAGTGCACCCTCATGGGTACTTGTCACCGCCAGCTGCCAATTCAATACTGGCCCATTGCCACTCTGAACAGCTCCAAGACGAAGGTGTACTCCTTTTATATTATTCACTGCTGCATATGAGTTTTCCCTTACTTACATTCGAAGTCTGTGATAGGAAAATACTTGGCTATTAGTAAATTTTACCCTGCAGAACGAAATTATAAGACATCACCTTAAATTTGCGTTATTTTCAATAGTTTGATGTTGAAAATCAATAGTTTTCAATATTTGAATCGACGCGTGGAAGTATTTCCAATCGATTGGGTCAAACATTTTGAAAATGTTTGGAGAAACGACCAACATATTAACGCTCAAAACCTGACCGCTTTTCGTGACGGTTGCAATAGGTTCTTTTTTTTAAATTGTACCCCAGTATAAAAAACAAAGACGTAGTCCTCAAGCAACAGAACATCAAACGCTAATTGCACCGCACCCCAAATAGTCCGGCATGACCTAATCACCGTAAACTCGTAAATAATGGCGATCGCTTTTTCTGCCTGTGTAGGTAGTACTTAGGCATGAGCAGCGGCATGCCCTCTTTTCTGTGGAAATCCTGCAAATAAAGATAAGACAAGTTGGGCCGGCCCTCCGATTGGTGGCCCATCATAGCATTAGTAACTGATATTGATTCTATTGATTCCTACGCTCATTAATTTGGTACCAACCGGAGGAGACTTGGTCCTATACCCAATGCTTTCCTCATCTCCAATTCGTTCAACTACTCGCAAAATTTTGTGATATAGTGGGCGGAATATTACAATTTGAGATAATTCTAGGCAGTCGGTTTACCAAAATTTGGCAGATCGACAGGTAATCGGTGGGTGACTGACCACCAGGTACTTCATAGCGAGATGCTTGGAGGCGGACCGGAAGTGTAAATGAGCAAACTCCCCCCTCGAGGATTCCTTCGAAACCGCGACGAATAATTCGTTTTTTGTACTTTTGTGGAAACCGTTTTCAAATACGTTAGTTTAAATTCGAAATAGACCGAATTATGTTGTTCCAATACTAAGTGGGCCATACTTTATGTGTAACATAATTTAATGTCGATAATTTCTGGCTAATTACTGCATGGATGTGACGTTTATCGAATTAAATCTAATTTTAAGAATCTAACAACTCGTTTGCATAAATGAATGGGGTTTTTCAATCAAGCCATCAAAAGGTGGCGGCGAAAAGCAGGTGACATTTTTTCCTCTCCGTTTTCCATCATCCGCAGTTCGCTGGAATTGTACCTGTACACGATTGCTGGTGTACAATATTCAACATTTCGCAGCAGGCGATGGTTTTGCGAAAAATGTAATTTACTTCCACTGGCCAAAACATACAGTTGTTGTCAACAGAATTTTGTTTGTTCGTTCGGTTTGCCATATCTGGCGAACCAACATTATGACAAATAGTTGACCGTTAGCAAATAAGTGTATAACACTTGTCGAATAAATTTGTCAAACATGAACCTTTAACCTATCAAAAAGTGCCAAATATGTCGCAACGCTCGGTCAAACGGAGTACTTTTAGTTTGTACCTTATGTGACATTATTCGTACAGTGACCAAATATTTGTCGTAGTTAGATAGATATCTACGATATCTGACAGCTGTCTATCTGACTATGACAAATATTTGGTCATTGTACAAATAGTGTGCTACAAGCTTTAGAAGAATGCCAAAGATACATGTTGCTTGTTGCAACCTAAGTGACATTTCGCATAATTTACCGCGAAAGCATAGGACGACCCAGGTAACAATTAAGCATTAGCATATGCAGTAAATCAACCCTAAATCAGTATTTCAGATGCTACAAGCATTATATTAGCGTTATATCAGCATATTGAATGCTATCCGTTGTAAAGTTGGATTTCAAATGCTATTTAAATGCTTGTAGCCTGTAATAAGCATTTCGAATGCAAAATAGCATTGATGAAGCATTATCATAGCTTTGTAGTATAGCAGCCGCATATTGGGCCAAATTGCTTATTGGTTACCTGGGTAGTTCTAGTCCGAAAATAATCATGAATGGATAAAACTGGATACAACTGAATGAAAACAATCTGAGCTCTTTCCGACTTTCTGTTCGATCGAACACTTCCAAATCAGTCGAATTAATTCTATTTAAATTGTAACATTGGCATCACTGCCTGGGACCGGCAAGCCAGGTGATAAATCATAATAATCGTTACCATAGCAACCTCGATCAGAAAGAATACGCAGTGCTATTCGCTCCGGCTAGGAAATGCATCGGAATGGACGATGGAAGGAATTGCATTTCGTCGTAAGTTTTCCAGTGCGATAATAAACACTTATTACTGGCGTGGCCTTTCCGACGAGCGGATCGAACAAGGTGGTGACTTTATCAGCTCACTGCTCAGTCGCTGCTGCCAGCAGTTGGAGGGTCTCTGGAATATTTACGATCAGATCACACGTCCGAGCTGGATATGGCTAGCAAGAGCAGAGAGTAGGACTCCAGCAAGGAGGCTACACACGAAAGGTGACGATTACGCAATTACAGTGCGCCATTGCACCGTAGACACATCTTTTCTCGGACCGTCGTCGCATTCGTTGGTAATTTGATCGTTCAAGTTATCGCATGATGACCTATAATCGTGCAGCGCCTGTTTTGCCCTGTTTTGTGTTTCATCGGCTCAACTTGTTATGCTGGATATAACTACGTGTGACAATCACCCATAGGGAAATGTGCACGTGCCAAGTGGCGTCAACAATTACGGCAGCGGCGGCACTTCGCGCATAGGAAGTCAATGAAGTAATTGACATGTTTCAGCGAAAGAAGTAGATTTGGATTTCACGCGCACGCGCGCGTGTTTCGTTAATTTAGGTTAACAAGCAGATAGGCTGACCTCTAGCGAATGAGTTGTGTACTTGTTAACTGACGTCACACAGCTGTACAGCGTACAGGTATGTCGATTTACCTATAGTTTCAAATTTTTCAAGGTAATACCCAAATGGGTAAATATTGAGGAAAAGGTTTCACCTTAGCATATATGAAAACAGATGGTTTGTTTATCTTCGTAACTCGGCCGCTGTTGGCGCGCACCATTACGGAAAGAGCGTAGCGCCCCGCTATGCTTGTTCGAGAACATTTTACACTAAACTATTTTGCCGCACCGCTTGGAGCCGTGATTCATCATCTTGTCGAGTAGATGTAAAATAATTAACTTTAATTTATAAAACTGGCTGGATTTTCGCTGTTGGTTGCTGTTCTTGTTGTTGTTTACCTCACACTTGCCGATGAAAACAATTACAATTGAGTGGTTCACGGCGAAGCACCCGAAAACCGTTAAAGTGAATGGAAGTGTTTTCGTTCAGGAGTGCATTGCTCATTTCTGCTTATTCTTGTGTTTTTTTTTCTTCACTTCACTTTGAATTCGTTAGTCAATTCGAACGGTGAAAACGTGGGATAGTAATGAGCAGGTTGGCCAATTGCTAGTTTTAATCACAAAGGAGAAAAATGGCAGCTATCAATTACTTACTTTTTTTTTTTGAGGTTATGAATTAGTATTGAATGGGAAAAGAGTTCAACCCAACAACGCAATCCGGCTGCTGTGTCGTAACCAAGTATGATTAACTTCTACGCCTGCTCAGATGGTTTTCGTCGAACCAGGGTAACGAGTGTATTTTACGTTCATTACCGCTATCGATTGTTGTTGCGGTTTTTAAATGCCATTGTGCAAAAGAAACGCTTTATCGATGACGAACTTACAGCCACCCAGCCGGAGGGTTCAGTTAAAGAGGCAAGATGAGGTCACCCGCTACAGCTGATGTCGTGTAAGCTGCGATTCGGTCCGCTAGGAGCACGAACCGGTTCTTTACCGGACAGTTACGGTGCAGAATGATCTCAGTTTTGTGAAACTGCTGCGGCTACAATAACATTGCAGATATCGGAAGAATGTCACTGCAGCAAGAGAACGATGAGTGGTTGCCTCACAGACACGCACAACGTACACTAAATGTAATAAATTGCCTGTTGCATGTGTCAAGGCCAATGAGCAACGTGTGAAGTCTGTATGTCTGTGGTTTTCCCCTTCGTTGACAGGTTCGTGTCTCGGTTAATGAGCATATACATTTGGCGAGGACTCTGGCACCGATAAATCACCACTCTCCGTCTCAAGGTTAAGTCGTTGGTGATTCTGGAAAAAAATAGGCGCTGCAATTATGCTAGGCTGGAAAACAATGACGCATACATAAATAATTCGAACCGTCTGCACGATAGAGGTTATAATGCGAAACGTCACCAAGATCATAATCGGAGTTTGGCAGAAAATAGGAATTTCGTTGATAATTGACATAAAGCTCACCTGTTTGAGGTTGACTTCAGTTTCAGTTTTCTTTTTCAGATATCATTATAAGAACTTCTCTGATGTTTTTGAAAAACCCGTTAATGGAAACTCCATTGATGTTTTGAAAAATTCAGTCACAATTCTTAGATCTCTGTTCCTGTTGTTTTTTCTCTGATATTCTATAAACTATAGACTGTTCCAGAAAGTATAAGCACACTTTCAAAATAACAAAAAAATCTTGTTATTTTTTTTGTTTTAATAATTTTATTTGGCAAATCATATTTGTATTTGTGTGTTTATATGATATTTTACTCTCGTTTAATCAAAATATTTCATCATAGCCAAGACTCCTAACTTTTCCTTGAACATGACCCATTAGCTTCTGCACAGTGGTACTTCCCACCATTTTGACCACTTATGGCCAATATTTTTTAAATTTTTGGATGTCGTCCGCTGGTTTTATGAATTTTCGAAGCTTTGCTTTGATTAAAGCCCAAAAAGTCTCGATTGGCCGTGCCTCCGGGCAGTTCGGCGGATTCATGTCTTTCGGCACGAAACATACATTTTGACTTTTGTACCATTCTAAAGTGTCCTTTGCGTAATGACATGACGCCAGATCAGGCCAAAACACTACTTGACCTTCGTGCTGCCTGATCATCGGCAATAATCGCTTCTGGAGACATTCCTTAACGTATTTCTGAGTGTTCATCGTCTCCGTTGTGATGTACGGACTAGATGTTTTACCACACTCGCATATTGCCTGCCAAACCATAACCTTCTTACCGAATTTTTCAGTAAAAATTGCCTTCTCCGTTTCGGGGATGTCTTTGTCTTCGCTTACAGTATAGAATTGTGGTCCGGGAATCTAGTTTCACATACGTTTCATCGTCCATTATTATACACCCAGAATTTCTGCACAATAACGAATCGTAGAATTTGCGGGCCCATGGTTTCACGGACGCGGCCTGTTTTAAGCTCCTTTTGGGTTTTTTTCTGCTCCGATGCTTACACCCTCTTCCTTGGCCAATTTTCTCAAGGAGAGTCCGCTCACAGTGCACCATTTGTGCACGATACTTTTTCGTTGTTCCGGAGTAAGACCGCGCATTTTGATAGGTAACACAAAACTGAGCACTTTTTTGATGCTATGTCATTCAAAAATGTGCAAACAAAAGGACGCAGCCAAAACATGTTGAAATATTTCATTATATTCAAAGTGACCGTTAAAATAAGGCGTGCTTATACTTTCTGGAACAGTCGTTATATGCATTATTTTTTTCAACTCGTTTAAGGATTGTATCGAAAATAAACTGGCAACGCTTATGATGCGGTCAAACATACACGCGTAAGACTAGTTAAGTGGTCTAAGCCCACCTACATTCGACGCGTTTATCTGTCAACAACTTGATCAGCTCCTGAACTCCTTGTAAACAGTGACCGTTTTCGAGATGCCACGAATCGAAAAGAGTGTTAAAATTCAAGTGGTGGACACGTGGCTTCCTGAGAAGGATGTCTCGATGAACAAAATAGCGAAACGTTTTGAAATTCATCACGACAGCGTAAAATCTAAGGACTGCATCGTTAATTATGAGGTGCACCTTTAAGGTTCTGTATGAAAAAGACTAAGACTTATTTTGACAGCTGTTTAGTATCAATGTGTTGCTTGCCTTGTAAACAAACGAAAACCTTCATTAAAAGTTAAAGTTTTACTTCAAGCGGAACAATGCGAGGTCTTACGGAAGAAAAGCGAAAATCGATGGTGACCAAGTACTGCACTGAAATGGGATTGTCGCTAAGAAAATTAGCAAAAAAAGAAGGTATTAGTGTCTGTGCGATCCAAAATGCGATCAACCGGTTTGTCATGCATAACACATTGAAGGACTTACCCGGCCGTGGTAGAAAAACAGGTGCGTCAAATCCAAATTTGGACAAACAAATTTGCAAAGTTTTTGAAGGAAAAAAGGAGGTATCCATTAGAGATTGCGCAAAAAAGTGTGGAACGACGATTGGAATGGTCCAACGCGCAATGGAGCGAAATTCCCTGAAGACGTACCGGAAACAAAAATGTCCGAAACGCAGCCAAATTCAGGCGGATTCCGTGAGAACTCGGGCTCGGAAGCTGTACGACGACGTTTTGTGCAAAAATGACATGTGCATTATCGTGGATGACGAGACGTACGTCAAATTGGAATACAGGGCACTTCCAGGGGCACAGTTTTACACCGTGAAGCGTGGAACGATGGCCCAAATTCGGAGAAATCGATTTTTTGCGAAAAATTTGTTGGTTTGGCAAGCAATTTGCCAGTGCGGTATGAAATCGACACCATTTTGCACTACCGCAAATATGAACGCCGAAATGTACCGGAAGGAATTCCTGCAGAAACGAATTCTGCCACTAATCCGAAAACTCAAAGGATCGACACTGTTTTGGCCTGATTTGGCATCCTGCCACTATGCGCGAGCCACCTTGGACTGGTATGAAGAGAACAATGTCCAATTTGTGGAAAAGGCGATGAATCCTCCAAATTGTCCGCAAATAAGGCCCATTGAGAGATTTTGGGCTTTGAGGAAAGGAAAGCTGCTGACGAAAGCTAGAGGAGCAGATGACATCATCAAATTAAAAAAAGACTGGGTTAACGTAAGCAAAACCATCGACGGAACGGTTGTGCAAAACCTCATGAAGAACATCAAGAAGAAGGTGCGAGAGCTGGCCAGATCTACGAAAAATTAAATGAATAGGTACTGATGTAATGGGCTTTTTTGATAGTCAATAAACAATGTAAAGGAATTTGAGTTGCAAAATAAATAAAACATATTTAAATACAGCAATTTTTAGGTGTACTCATAATTAACGATACAGTCCTTATGATCAAAAAGTTCAGGAAAAACTACTCGTACGATGAGCTGCCATGTCCAGCTGATCCAAAATTGTATCCTACGATAGTCAACCTCATCCTTCGGAACAGATCGATGTCGATTCGTGATTTGGCCAAAAAGCCTCCGTTGGAATGGTGCAAAAAATCAAGAAGCGCAACAACCGGAAGACCGAAAGAAGAAGAAAATAGCAAAACAAAGTGCTGAGCAAAAATCCAGGGCGAAGACCCCAGCCAGGAAGTTATACAGCCGACTTTTGCAACGACCGTCTGCCTGCGTTTTGATCGATGACGAAAAATATGTGAAAGAGGATTCCAGAACGCTTACAGGACCGCAAGTTTGCACTAAGGTCATTGGCGAAGATCTCGGAAAAGTCTTTCGAGGTGAAAAAATTTAGCCAGAAGGTTCTCGCATGGCAGGCAATTTGTTCCTCTACACTAAAGGAACGATCAATGCCAAAGTATACCAGGAAATGATGCTTCCGTTTTACAAGCAGCACAAGGTCCCTCCTTTGTTTTGGCCAGATTTGGCGTCAGCCCATTACGCCAAAACCACAGTACAATGGATGCAAGAAAATGGAGTAGATTTCGTTGAAAAAGGCATCAATCCTCCCAATTGTCCACAGCTTTTCCAATTGAACGCTACTGGGCTATCGTCAAGCGCAACTTCGAGAAGAGTGGTAAGGAGTGCAAGACTATGGAAGAGTGGTAAGGAGTGCAAGACTATGGCTTCCAGAAAATGCGACAAAACTACTGTCCAAAACCTCATGATTGAAGTCAAATCCAAAATCAGAAAATTCTGGAAATGAAGTAGCTTTCATTAGTTTTTTGTTTAAACTAAAAGAGTACACACTTAGAAAATTTTACAGTATTCGGTAATTTTTTACCGAACTTTCAACAGCAGAAAGTTCGATAATCCAATTTAACGAATTTCGGTAAAACTTGACAAGTTCCGGTAATTTTATTCCGGAATAATGTAAAATGTCACCGAAATCCGGTTAATCGGATTACCGAACGTTCAGTCGTTGAAAGTTTGGTAAAAAATTACCGAATACTGTAAAATGTTCTAAGTGTGTAAGACATGAATTAAATGATACAGTTGTTTTTAATTTTTTGTTTTTTTTTTGTTTCATGCTATGAGAAAAAATGTGTTGCCAATTTGTTTTCGATAAAGTCCTTAATGCTTATCTATTCTTCGTACCTCTTTGACATTCAGAAAATGATAAAGAAAATCACATCTCATTTGTTTCTGCAGCGATTTTCACCATTCATGCTTCCAAAAGAACTGATCATGTCTCCAATTTTAGATTCTGGATTAAAATTTAAAATTGGTCACATGGTTTCGGAGTTATAAATTTTAATCCGATGAAGGGTAACTTATTATTTGCTTCTGAAACCTAGCTTGCGACGTCTCAAACTTCCGAATTTCACGAAACAAGTTCATTGGAGGACATTTCGAGGATTTTTGGTCACTTTGGCCATATTCTGGGGTATCCCGAAGATCCCGTTTCCGCAGGGAAATGGACACATTTTGGTCAATCCTGAAACCTACCTTGCGACGTGTCAAACTTCATGATTTTCCGAAACGAGTTCATTGAAGGACATTTCAAGGAATCGTGGGCACTTTGGCCACATTCCGGGATATCCTGGAGATCCCAATTTTCCCGTACCAGTACCGTACCGTACCAGCGAGAAAAGTAGAGATTCTTAAAATCTTTATCAAATACATCAGCTTTGTTAATTTAAATGTTAATGATAGAATCGATGTTGGCGAACTAGACTTCATTTTGAGGCTAGTTGATTAATAGTCTAGTATAATATTTTATTTAAATTCAAACTAAACAAACAATATTTCACAAAACAAAAACGAATTCATTGAAGGCCATTTTAAGGAATCGTGGACACTTAGGCCACATTCCGGGATATCCCGGAGATCCCAATTTTCCCGGGGAAATGGCCACATTTTGATCGATTCTGAAACCTACCTTGCGACGTGTCAAACTTCGTGATTTTGCGAAACGAGTTCATTGAAGGACATTTCGAGGATTCCTGGTCACTTTGATCACATGCTGGGGTGTCTCGGAGATCCCAATTCCCTCGGGGAAATGGCCACATATTGATCGATTCTAAGATTTTGCGAAGCAAGCTCATTGGAGGACATTTCGAGCATTCTTGGTCACTTTGACCACATTCCGAAGTATCCCAGAGATCCCGTTCCCGCAGGAAAATGGCCACAGATTCATCCATTCTGAATCCTAGCTTGCGACATATTAAACTTTATGATTTTGCGAAACGAACTCATTTTAGGTCATTTCGAGGTTTCTTTGGCCACATTCTGGGGTATCCCGAAGATCTGATTTCCCCGGGGAAATGGCCACTTTTTTATCGATTCAGAAGCGACGTGTCAAACTTTATGATTTTGCGAAACGAGCTTATTTTAGGTCATTTCGTGGTTTCTTGATAACTTTGGCCACATCCTGGGGCATTACGAAGACCTGACTCCCCCGAGATAATTGCCTTTTTAAATCGATTACTTGGCGCAATCGTTGGATTATTTGGCGAAACGAGCTCATGTTTCACCTTCAACACATTTCGGAGTATTCCGGACGCCCGATTTTCCTGGAGAAACTCTTTTGATTGATTCTGAAACCTAGCTTTTGACATGCCAGTAGAGCAGTCGACACTGAAGAAGTTTATAAGTCGCAGACGCAATAGGCCTATCTGTCAAACGATAAGCTATCTGTAGTGGTATTTAACGGAATTTGCTCGCGTTTACTAGTGATAGTTTAAAAAAGTGTTTCAGTTTTTTATTTTTTTTAGAAAAAGTGATCAAGTGAAGTGTTAATTTAAATTTTCCTAGTTTTTCAATTTTGACATGTTGTCAAACTTCACGATTTAGTGAAACTAGTTCATTGGAGGATTCCGAGGATTCTTGGTTACTTTAATCACATTTCAGAGTATTCCGGAGATCTGGTTCCCCAGAGGAAATGGTCACTTTTCCATCGATTCTGAAATTTAGCTTTCGACAGGTAATTTTTTTTAATTTTGCGTAACACAGTTGTAACAAATCAGTTGAGGTAATTTCTATGTGACTTAAATTAGTGACATAAAAATTACCTCAACCGATTTGTGACTAGTGTGTTTCTAAGGTAGTCTCATTCCAGTATTCAGGAGAACTGGAATATTCTTTAGCATTTTTATATTCGGTAATTCTTAATTTTCTTGATGGTGAAACGTATTTTTTTAGTTAATCCTGATTCCCATTTTTTTTATTTAGAGATTGTTTTGTATTCGCTCATTTTTATTTCGGACAACGTTTACAGGGTGAGTGGTAATTCTAGTCAGTATTTTTTAAACATGTGTAACTTTGGGTGGGTTAATCACAGTCATGTTTGCACATTTATCATTAAGAGTGTATTCAAATGTCAACAGGGCTTACAAGTTTGTTTAGAATTTTTATTTTTATTTTTTGGGACTCGTGGTAACCAATGACGCGAAAAGGGAGCTCGTGATAAGTCTGTTTCTGAAAGAAATTGAAACCACTCGGAATAAACGAAAGATTCATATTTCGCATCATCAAATTCTGTTTTCGGACGTAAAAATGTTCCTGCTACAGGATCACCACAACCAGCAAAATGATCGGGTGTATGCAGCACATCTTTCTGATATTCCCCTTGATAAACTAGCTTTTTAAAGGTTACAGAATGTTCCAAGGGTGATGGTTTGGGGAAGTTTCCCCAAAACGTTGAAGGTTCCACTGCTGTTCATTGAACCTGGTGTTAAAATCAACAGTAAATATTACATCAATAATTTTTTGAAGAACCATTTGCTTCCCTTCGTCGAGAAACACTGCAAGAATGCACCATACTGCGTCCAACAAGACTCTGCACCGTCCCACCAATTGAAAACTACACAGGCCTGGTGTGAGGACAATTTTCCGGATTTTATTTCGTCGAAAGAATGGCCTGCCTTTTCACTTGATTTGAACCCTCTCGACTTCTATGCGTGGGACTACATAATGGGTAAATTGAGGAATATTAAAGGACTAATCGTGGAAACTTTTCACAAACGTTTGATGAAAATATGGAATGACATGCACCAAGATATCGTGCGTGCCAGCTATGACGCTTTCCAACAACGCATGCGGCTGGCAATTAAGGCAATGGAAGAAAGATTTGACTTAAAATTAAATTAGACAAATGTTAAAGATATACCAAACAGGAAATACATTGAAAATTAAAATTCATGCAAGCTTCTCATTTTTATGACCATATTCTTCACTGACAGGTATTCCCACTCACCCTGTAGAGCAAAGTCTGAGCTGGACGATGGTTTCCTTGTGATCACCACATACGTGCCTGCCACAATTGTGGCAAGCCACGGATGTTTTCTATCCTTATTTCGAGGACAGAGTGAACAACGTTTTACCTCCTTTTGAATCCTTACTTCTGCAGTCTCGACATTTTCACAGTCCCTGCAAAGATAAATTGTTTTCTCCTCACAATGACTACTGCAGGTAGTCAATTTGCATTTTGCACAAATGTGCAAATGAGTGCTTTCTCCACACACATTGCAAGAAATTCTGGGGTTAAACGTTGGCTCATACAATGTGTCATAGTTGTCGGTTACTATATCGGTGTGAATTTCAAAAGACTGCCGCTTCAGGCTTCTCTCGTGAGAAATGGCAAGGTTTTTTGCTAGTCATTCGATGTAGCTTCTCTTAGAAAGGAAAACTCAAGGATTTACCCATTTGAACAAAACAAACAAATGTTGTATCGAGATATCCACCAAATTGTCTATACTTTTTCGTGACCTGGTTCGTAACATCGACATTTCTTTTATACTTGTTGTTTCTCTTCTCCAACAGCAGGTAACTGTGACAATAAAACTCACCTCAGTACTTTAGCCCAACCTTAAGGAAGCAGTTACATATAAAAGTAATTTTAAGATTTGAAATCCTTAGCTTGTCTTCTTTTGATTACACAGCCTGGTCCGTTGAAAGCATGAGCACATGTTTGACTTATTTAGGAATCCAAGATGTCATTCATCATCAACTGTTATAGACCTGCAGGAACGATCCAATCTTGCGCTGTTTATCTTGCAACGCCGTCTGAATCGCCACCGGAATATTCCACTTGTTTTTACGTAGAGTTCCAATGCTGGGAAGGTTTCTTGAAATCAATTCTTCACACAGAAGAATCGACGTGAAGAAATTATCAAAAAACTAGATATCGGTCCGAACAGCTTCGTTGATGTTCTGTAAACTAGGTTCAATTCATTTGATCCTCATTTAAGTTCTGTGAGCTTCGTAGAATTTATCATCTTTCTGATTGGGGAACTCCAAGCTGATGTTCAGAGAATTCTGAGAACTCCATTTCAATCTACAGAATTCCTTTGAAGGTTTGATGATATTTTCGAGACTTCGCCAATGCTTTGGGAAGCGGTCTGAACAAAGAGCTTCGTTGATGTTCTGTAAACTACGTTTAAGTCGTTTAATCGCCATTGATGTTCGGCTAGCTTCGTAGAATTTATCTTCGTTCCGATTTGGGAACTTCATTGATGGTCGAAACATTTTAAGAAGCCCACTTCAATCTACAGAATTGCCTTGAACGTTTCTTGATATTGTCGAAACTTCACCAATGGTTTGAGAAGTGGTGGAGTCCTTTCGGGATAATGATTTGAGGATGAAAAATCAACTCACATAGTCTGAGAACTTCACACCGAAGTAAAACCGTTCTCAAACAGGCCGTGAGCCAATTTAAGTGTATAGGATATTTAGAAGAAAAATCCCAAAAAATCGTGTACCACTTCCTGATTATGTGATTTAGTTTAAGGATGTGCTTTTGCTTGTTCACGAATTTATGACCGACGTTCACGACTCAGGAATGTATTTTTTCTTCTGTACATTGATTTTCAAACGGTTGTGGAATCTTGCATGATATTATCAGCATCTTTTTCGTCTTCATTGCGTTTCAACCTTTATTTATATGAGCTTATCGTCTGCTCCGAACGAACAGGGTTGGCCCAAATAGTTGAAGTTTTTTTTTTCAGTGTAGAAGTCTTTCTACTCATATTAATACCACGGCGAAATCGAATTTTACAGTTGTATTTGCAAGGAAAGAAAGAATATACTTATCTTTTACCAAACAGACCAAGATCGGGTGGCCTCTGCTGTATGCATAGGTTGCCTCCATTCTATTCGGCCCATGGCTGCATTTCGCCAGCCAGTCTGCGAAGGGTCCGCAGTTCGCATTCAACTTGATCGATCCACCTTGCTCGATGCGCGCCTCTTCTTCTTGTACCCGTTGGATCGTTATCGGGAATCATTTTATCTGGGCTGTCGTCCGTTATTCTTACGACATGTCCAGACCACCGTAGTCGACCGATTTTAGCGGAATGATCGATGGGAGGTTCTCCCAGCAACTGGTGCAATTCGTGGTTCATTCGCCACTTCACCTTCCGTTCGAAGACACCAAGGGCGCGTAGGTCCTCTACGAGCAATGTCCATGATTTATGGTCATAGGGGACTAAATACCGGTCTAATTAGTGTCTTGTAGATGGTCAACTTTGTAGTTCGACGAACTTTGCTCGATCTTAGCGTCCTTCGGAGTCCAAAGTAGGTACGATTGCCAGCCATAATGTGTCTTTGTATCTGTCAGCTGGTGTCGTTATCGGCGGTTACTAATGAGCTAAGATACAAGAACTCGTTTACCATCTCGATTTTATCACCGCCGATCTGAACTCGTAGTGGAAGGCTAACATTGTCTTCGCGCGAGGCTCTTCCCCTCATATATTTTGTTTTTTTTAACGCATTAATGACAAGCCCAATCCTACTAGCTTCAGCCTTAAGTCTGATGTTCGTTTCCGCCATCGTTTCAAAGTTACGTGCTACGATATCAACCTCGTCGGCGAAGCCAAAAAGTTGGACAGACTTCCTGACAATCGTGCCACTCGTGTCCATCCCCGTCTATCATATCTTCGAATCACACCTTCCAATGCAAAGAAGGAATATGCCGAGCTTTAATCAATCGTTATTTTCAGAATTGTCTCTCTGGCTCTTCATTAGGTGTGTAGTCAAGAACCCCTAAGTAAGGGCCGGTTCATTAACCACGTAGACTCATTTTTGAAAATCTCAGACCCCCCTCCCACGCCTCGTAGACTTTTCTCCATACATTTTTTTGAAATTTTGTATGGAGCGTAGACTTTGGTCAAAAGCCCCCTCCACCCCAAAAAGTCTACGTGGTTTATGCATAGCCCCTAATCGAAAACATTGAGAAGCTCCTTGAGTTGAATCCTCAAACTAACTCGCTTCATGACTTTGGACCAAGTGCTCATAACACAGGATTTCAGCCCTTTGCCGAATATTTCCAATCGTGTTCGCTTTTCCAATTTGGTTCATTTTGATTTAGCAGGAGCTTCATGGAATCCTAGCGCATCATTATCTTATGATTGCTCCGGCAATATATGCTACAAATTTTGACGGATCATTGATAGAGGCGTCCGCAGGCTATGGCGTTACTGGAAAACTTGAAGCTCCTTGTTCCGTATATGTCGCTGAATTAGCGGCAATACCTGTACGGTAGGAACTATTGTCTCACTAACACCGAATCAATACTTCTTTTCCACGGATAGCCTCAATTCAATTGAGGCTATTCGCTCCATGAGACCGGTAAAGCACTCCTAGTATTTTCTTATAAAAATACAAGGGCTTCTAGGTGCTTCATATTCACGTTATTTTATTATCATCTTCTCAATGTTGGCTTACGGGCAATGAGAACGCGGACTCGCTTGCAAAGGAGGGCGCTATAGTAGGCGACATTTATGATCGACAAATCGTCATCAATGAATGTGTTGGGCTGAGCGATAATAATATCTGTGAATGTGGAAAAGGTTACCAGGGCGTTAATCACGTAATTTGGACTTGTGCTGAGCATCGTGGAATCAAATCCAAACTCATTATTCCCTTCGAGCTCGAGGTAGACATCCTAATGTACCGCTTCGAGATATTCTAGCTCTGCGTGATCTGGAGTTTATGAGACTTATTTTTGTATTTTTGACTAACATTAGCCTTAGATTTCAGTTTGTTTAACCTGTTAGCTCAGTTTTAGTTTTTTTTTGTATTTCGGTGTATGTTTTTTATTCTTCTTTGAAAATGTACAAATAAAAACAAGAAAAAGTTAGCAGTTGAGAATTTAGAACTAAAAATACATGTGTTTCATGCTTTAAATTCCCTCTCCTCCGTTTTTCATCCATAAAATCTGTACTCCCACTAACCGCGAGAAGAATAATCGCTTCGTCCCCTGTTAACTTTTTTGACGAAGGACTACTTCTGCGTTTTCAATACAGGATTATAGGTTGCGAGTGCGAAAAGTTGGAGCGCCACGAAATATGGTTAGATTTTGAACGTTAATAATTCAGTCATTTCGCGATAGATTTCTAAAGATATTGCACCAATTGATCGGGACAATCACTACGCGTTGATTTCAATACTATTTATTTTAACATTTTGCTATTGAAAATTAAGAAATGCGAAGCGCCGAAACAAGAATCAAGCAGTCACGTGCATCTGAATGGTTATTTCCCAACATGGACGACTGAGTCATAGACTAACCGGTTTGGGTGTGTATGAGTGTATATTCAACCGCTGTGCCTTGTCGTCGTATTGGGCATAAAAGGAGAAGAGCAACACTCACCTCGTCAACATTGTACATTTGACCGCAGTGCGCTCTCGAAGTGTTGCATCATGTTTCGTCCGGAAACCTCAATTCGATTTTCGTGCGTGTGGTACCGTTCACGGTGACGTTCCATCGCAGACAATCGGCCCTTTTCAAGACCACTACAATTTCATGAAAAGAGTCAATTTCCCAGCACAACATAATTTAAGAGCCTGTATTGGGAAAAAGGTGACATCTCATCCATTTGACTAGTCTCCTGCTCGGTAGGAATGGCTTTTTGCAAGTCTTTGCCAGATAATCGCTTGTTCCAATCGATCAGTGTCGCCTCTTTTCTAATACAGGCTTTTTAAAAATAATAACATTCATTACACATTGCTACGTAGTCCTACGTCACCTTTCTGTTGTATTTTTTTTTAGATCAAAGATGTATATTGACAAAGAAACAAATAAATGGACTTGTTAAAAATATCGCCTGTCAAATCGCATCTTATACCATCGAATTGATTAACGATGTAGAGTGACATTTCACTACTAACCAAGCTATTAATTTGGCCCTATATTTTCACACAAAGTCTGTAAGAGTGAAAATACTATATGTAATAAACGAAAAAAGAAAGCTTTGTGTTCATTAAATAAACAAACTTAGGTCAATAGCCGAAATCATCTTTCCAAAAGATCTAACAACAATAAGCTTTGTCACCGCATAAATCCATTCAACCTCCAATTATCATCTAATCTCACAGGCCCTAATTTGTTCCGACCACGTTTTGTTATGACAACATTGAGTAAACAAACCTTTCTACGCCACACCACCCACAACACATTATCTCTCGAATCGAAAGTGAAAGCTCTTCAGCGGTGAAAGAAAACGTCACCGGCCCCCTTAACACTGAAACCAATTCGTTTCCACGGCCCACGGCCTCGGATTTCCATTAGCTACGTAGCCCACATGAAATCTCCAAAACAAAAATCCCAAAACCCAAACAAAGCATTCCTTCATATGGAAAGAAAACCAAAACAATCTCCATCGCCCCATCTCACGCCTTTCGTTGCGCTATGCTCCTTCCCTCCTCATCAAAGTCAAATATTATGAACACGTGAGATTATATCTAAATTAAAATCAACCTGCGGCCACTTGCCGGCGCATTTGTTCGGCCGATCACATTTGTTTTCACTTTCGTTACGCGGTTCCACTGGATCCGGCCGCCACCGGTCGATAAGTACCTACTTGACTTGAACGGACCACCGCCGAAAAAAAAAAACTTCCTAGCGTAGCGAATTCACCTCATTTCACACTTTCTTCAAGGCCTTCCAAAAAAAAAAGCCCACCGTCGGTAAGTCTAGCAAAAACGGCCGTAAAAATGACATAAACTTTTGCTCATTCCAGTAGCTCAAAGGTCCCTCTCCCCGCGATTTCGTAACCGTCGTCCGTAGCGCGGGTCTTTCTCCTGCCATTCATTGACTTTCTGAAGTGCGTGGTTGAAAATTGTCTTCCGCCAGCGTAGACAATTTAAAGGAGCAAAACATTTTGACGTTTGTCAGTCTTTAATCACTCTCCGGCTTCAGTTTTGCGCAATCTATTGTGGGGTCTTGCAACGGGTTGATCCGGTTGGGCAAGTAGGCGATTTTTTGTTTCTGTGCTTGTTGCGCCGCCTTGCGTAGTATGTGGTGAACTATGAGGTTGGTTTGTGTCCTTTCAGAATGGTATGGGTCTATGGTGAAATAAGATTACCATAAATTCTGCCGTGCCCACGCTGCCAATCAATTTAGTCACCAGAAACATGTGAAATGCTGTTTGTGAGCAACATAACCTTAAAACTGTGCCACCCGGGGTCGGTCGTCGACGTCAACAATGCGGCGGTCGGTGCAGCCTACAGGGCCTGAGAATGCACTTCTACATCAGCGAGAAACGAGGCGAAGGGGTCAAGATTGCGCGGCGAATGAAATCTATGCACCGGCACACCACACCTGGGATGAATGCTGGAGAAGATTGGATGTTTCGACCACGAAGTTGACCATCGATACAACCCTGACGGCCGTGGTGAATTATGAATGAACTGCAAATACCAGACAACAAGCGCAAGACAACCCACATTTTATGAGTGGTACACACTATGCACAACACGGCAAGCGTCGTTTCCAGCATACTTTAACCCACCCACCGGCTAAGCCGCGAGACGACGAGAACGAAACGGACGCGACGGGCCAGGGAGCACACTCGCGCTTGTGAATGCATAATTTAATAATGTAAATAAATTTGTTTTTATTGTTGCTATAAGTCGTAGGTAAACGGCGATATTATGAATCGCTTACGACTCAAGTTGGATTGAAGTACCTCGATCGCCGAGAGTCGGCTCTTTTCTTGCTGCACGTCTGACATCGCGATACTTGTCTTACTGCTCGTTGCGTTGACTGAATAGATAAAAAGGTTGCACCTTTGACCCATTTTGGCCGACTCAAGTGTTCGCTACCGAACGGAGGAATTTCCCATTCCACAAACGTCCACCTCACTCTAAATTGTGGAACCGCAACTGTCAAATTACCGCTTCTTAATGCGATGCAATATCTCAACTTGCTCGGAAATTCCACCGATCACTGCCGGTTTGGACTCCATTTTGGACACACGGATATTTATGAATGGAGCATACCTACGCAGTCAGATTATCGCCAATCACCGTTTCCGAATACCCCAACCCCTCGAGCAACCAGATCCGGGGAAGGAGTGGGCGTTTAGTCAGGTATTTACCTCAACACAGCCGCACGTCGGACGCAAATGTTTGTAACTATTTTGTTTGGTAATTTTTCAGAACCTGACAGACCCGAGTCAGAAACGGGTTTTTTTTCTCGCTAGCATAGCATAGTGGGCGACGACGGCGTTGCAAGACACAAAGGATTTCGAGCACCCGCGTCGCAGTTTTCGAGAGGATCTTAGTGCAACAAAGTTGGCGATGACACGAATCCCCCCTGCAGGGATTTTGAGAGCGTCCCCGGTGCTGTCAGCGCCGAGGTTTAATTTATATCTTTGTTGCAATTGAGGTTTTATCTTCCCGTCAAGAGTGGTAGTGCAACAAGTTGCAGCCTCACTCCAAAGGTGGCGAATAATTAAATCGAACAAAATGTAAATTCTATCAATCGGGTAGTTGTCGTCGTCTGCGCTGTGGGGGCCCAGGACAAAGAACGGAAACCTACGCCAACGGAGATGGAAACCAGAAGATGCTAATCTTCGTCTGGGCCTGATAAGATTATCGTTAACTGAATTGATCTGCTCAGCTGGAGGCTGATCTCTTTTTGTTCAAACTTGAGGAAATCAATGAAATAAGACAAATAATTAACGAAACGGAAAATAAATACTATACAAGACGCAAGCAATCCGTAATAATGACGCGGAAATTGAAATCTCAAAATGGTGAGGGTGGCAAAGACGTTTCTTGTATCCATAATTCTCGAGGGTTTTGGATGGCGTCTGTTTTGAATCCTGTCGTTTAAATGGAGAAAAGGCTGAACTTTACGAATCAAGTTGTTGGTGGATTACTCATTGCCGTAGTTGAGAAATCAAGTTCAAAATGATAACTTATGAATATTTATTGAACAACGGCACGGCACCATCGCTTAAAGGTTGTAACGTTACACGTTTTTATCAATGCCATAAAATATTACACCGAGGTAACACTGTTATATATGAGCCCCTGCACGCTATAAAATATTTGACTTTTACTGTGAGCCATGTTTTCAAGCGTCCTGTGAGAGTGAGTGAGACAACACCAAAACACGGCTCATAGTAAAAGTCAAAAAGGCAAAACAATAATAGCAGCGTACACAGGCTCATGGAAAGGCAGGTTAGGTATATTCTATACATACAAAAATGAATTTCTGTCTGTCTGTCTGTCTGTCTGTCTGTCTGTTTTTTTTCGATGGTGGTTCGAGACTCCACCCCTCTCCGGGGGGGGGGGGGGGGGGCTTTAATACAAATGAATCAGAAATTTCAACCAAACATGAGAATTATCCAGGCAACTAAAACACAAAATGTGTATTTCGTGTGGAAAGCAGCATGTTCTGATGGAAGTTTGAACCCCTTTTTAGTCAAGAATGGGGGATACTTCAGTTTCTCTTAGTGCTACATATGTACAAGAAGTTAATCTAAGGTTATGCAAGAGAAAATGACGTCCAAACTGACAGGATACGGCGTAGTTTGGAGATAAATGTTTTGCCAATGAAATGCTTCTACACAGAAAGAAAAACCATGGTAGAAACTAAAGTTCTGAGGGTATAATTAAAAATTACACACCTCCGTTTAATTTTGCAGAAAAAAAAAACGAAAATATTTGAAAAAAAAACTCAGTCCTACAAAACTATAAAAGCGCCAGGAATATAATATTTTTATTCATTTAGTTGCAAGCGTAGCAAGGCTCGCACCGGTTTCAGCTAGTGTAATTATAAAAACTCGGATTTATGGTAATGTGTCTTAGATAGAGTTTTGCTATGAGAGCCAAAATTTATAGGTAGCTGCTTCCAGTTCCATTATTGGCATACAGTGTACTCGAAAGTAAATAATTGGATCGCAGCAAGCCGTGCTTCGAAACTGACGCGTTTTGTTTTTGCTGCGTCGTTTTCGCGAAAAAATATTAAACAATAATTCGAAAATTTAACTTGGACAAACAGTAAACTCATAAAATCTCCGCTTGCATTGTGTAAGCCGTAGTGAATACAATCAATTCCCTCTCAAAATGTGTGAGTGTCGGTAGTATTTCCTCTTTTTTTTTTGTGCTCCACCCCCGCACCCGGAAGAAGAGTTACATCAGCTTAGTTTTGTTTATTAGTGCTAGTAAAGGGTGTATTCGATAAAAATGGCACACACATATATACTCATCAAAATTAAACTGATTATCGGATTTTCTTGAAATTTTCAGGGAATGAAGAACTACTAATGAGTTTTGATTTACAACATTTGTTTTATTCAATTTCGTCTCCCATCCCGAATGCCCGCACCTTCCTTTTCACTCCACCCATCAAATTTTGTACAACCGATTTTCCCAGTGTTTTTGTTGTTTTTACCCAAATTTTCTTCAATTTTAGCTCTGTTTTTATAGTTTTGGGATGTTTGCGAAGTTTCGTTTTCATAATTGCCCAGAATTTTTCAATTGGACGAAGTTCCGGTGAATTTGGTGGGTTCATATCCTTTGGCACAAAATTGACTCCGTTGGCTCGGTACCACTCCAATACGTTTCGAGCGTAGTGGCAGGATGCTAGATCAGGCCAAAACAGAGTTGATCCTTTGTGCTTCTTAATGAATGACAAGAGACGCTTCTTAAGGCACTCTTCCGTGTAAATCGCACCGTTTATTGTTCCGGAAGTGATGAAGGGAGCACTTATTTCACCACATCCGCAAATCGCCTGCCAGATTAGAAACTTCTTTGCAAATTTCGATAGTTTCTTCTTTCGAACATCCTCCGGAACATCGAACTTCGACTTGGCAACGAAATATTCTGCCCAGGAAGTTGACGGAAGTCGGCCTTGACGTATGTTTCGTCATCCATCACGATGCAACCGGATTTGGTGAGCAGCTTCGTGTAAAGTTTCCGGGCGCGGGTTTTCGCAGTGATGTTTTGTTTTTCATTCCGGTTTGGGGCTTTTTGCACTTTGTAAACATGTAACCCAGCACGCTCCATGGTTTTCTGCACAAAACCGACTGACACCTTAGACTTTTTAGCGACATCTCGAATTGACATGTTTGGACGGTTCTTGAATTGTTGTACGACTTTCCTGGCCATTTTACTGTCCATTGGACCACTTTTACGACCACTAACTTCCTTCCTTTGGACACTCAGACGCTCCTTGAAGGTTCTTATTACACGAGACACAGTTGTATTTGCAATTCCAAGCCTTTTAGCAATCCACCGGGGGGACGCCCCTGGATTTTGATTGTGAGTGCACAAAATTTTCTCACGGACAATTTCTTGTTTCGACGACATGACTGGAACTACTGAATGTATAACTATGAAACTTGGCAGATGTAAATAATACACTATGGATAAGATCTACTCAAATTTCTAGGTTTTTTACTCATACGATTCAAAAGTTACAGTAGATTTTCTGTGTGCCATTTTTATCGAATACACCCTTTATTTTGACACACGGACATAAATTAGAATGTTAGTGTTTTAGCGCTTTATCGCGAGTGAATCGATGATAATTAGGAGTTTTGAAGTTCGATATAGACTATAGAGTCGCCTCATAGCGGGGATTTGCATTATTGGCAGAGTGTGGAGTGAAAAAAAAGAAGACTAGTGCAATGTAGAGAACGGCCATTTGCTGGTAAGAAGCCCCCCCCCCCCCCCCTCTCTCCATAATAAGAACCTTTTCCAGTTATCTCTGCATACAAATTTTCACGCCGATCGATTCAGTCGTTCCGAGTCTATAAGGATTAGACAGACAAAGAGACAGACAGAAATTCATTTTTATAGATATACTAGTTGAACCCAGTGCGAGCGCTGCTACACTTGCCACAAAATGAATGAAAATTTAATAGAACGTTTATGGTGAATGAATGAAAATTTAATGGCACGTTTATGGTTGTTTTTCGGAATGTGTTTTTTTCTTCAAAGGTTCAAACTTCTATCTGAACATGTTTCTTACCCGAGAAATACACGTTTTGTGTTTTAGTAACCTGGATAATTATCATGTTTGGTAGAAATTTGTGTTTCATTTGTATGGGAGCTCTCCCTTTCAGAGGGAGGAGGTTTCTCAAACCACCATACAATCATTGCCTTCAAAACCCCCCACATACCAAATTTAGTTCCATTTGCTTGATTAGTTCTCGAGTTATGCATAAATTTGTGTCTCATTTGTATGAGAGCCCCTCTTCTTGAGAGAGAGAGAAGAGGTCTCAAACAATCATAAGAACCTTCCCCAGCCCCAAAAACACCTTCATACAAATTTTCACGCTGATCGGTTCAGAACTTTGCGAGTCTATAAGGGTCAGATAGGCAGACAGAAATTCATTTTTATATATATAGTAATCTTGCCTTTAAAAACCCCTATATGCCAAATGTGGTTTCATTTGCTTGATTTGTTCTCGAGTTATGCAGAAATTCTTGTTTCATTTTTATGGGAGACCCCTTTTTGAGAGGGCGGAGGGGTCTCAAACCACAATAGAAACATTTCTTGTCTTCAAAAACCTCCACATGGCCAAATTTGGTTCAAGTAACTTGATAAGGTTTCGAGTTATTTAGAAATTTGTGTTTCATTTGTATATGAGCCCTCCTTTCAGAAAGAGGAGGGGTCTCGAGTCACATTAGAAACATTTCTTGCGTTCAAAAACCTCTACCTGCCAAATGTGGTTCCATTTACTTGATTAGTTCTTGAGTTATGCAGAAATTTGTGTTGCATTTGTATGGTCAAACTACTATAGAAACATTTCTCTCCTCCAAAAACCATCACATGCCAAATTTGGTTCCATATGCATGATAAGTTCTCGAGTTATGCAGAAATTTGTGTTTCATTTGTATGGGAGCCCCCCCCCCTCCCCCTAGCAGAGAGAGGAGGGGTCTCGAACTACCCTAGAAACATTTATTGCCTTCAAAATCTCACATGCCAAATTTGGTACCATTTGCTTTATTACTTATCGAGTTATGCAGAAATTTCGGTTTCATTTGTATGAGAGCCCCCCCTTCTAGAAATAGGAGGGGTCACGAACCACTAGAAAAACATTTATTGCTTTCAGAAAACTCCACATGTAAAATTTGGTTTCATTTGCTTGATTAGTTCTTGAGTTATGCAGAAACTTCTGTTTCATTTGTATGGGAGCCTCCCTTTCCAGAGAGGGGAGGAGTCTCAAGCCACCATAGAAACATTTTTTGCTTCTAAAAACTCTCACATGTTAAATTTGATTTCCTTTGCTTGATTAGTTCTCGAGTTATGCAGAAATGTGTGTTTCATTCGTATGGGAGTCCCCCCTTTCAGAAGGAGGAGGGGTCTCAAATGACCAAACTACGCCGGCAACCCCGGCGTAGTGGTTAACATCCATACCTCTCACGCCAAAGTCACGAGTTCGAATCTCACCCCCGGACAAGTTACGAAAATGCCCAAAAGTGGTGTTTGAGTGACTACGACGGGAGATGAATCAGCCCGAGGCTGAAAATCTCGATAATCTAGAAACAAAAAAAAACAACTGTACATGCCAAATTTGGTTCCATTTGCTTGATTAGTTCTCGAGCTCTGCGGTGTCCTAGATTTTTATCTAAATATTCCGCTACAGAAAAAAATAATGAATTTTGAAAGGGGCGTAAAATTTCCCCTCGTTTAATTCCAAGCCAAACGAGGCGTACACTACGAAATTGTTTGCAATCTTTCATGCGCCATACAACAATATTTGCAATCTTTCATACAACAAACTAGATTCAGGCGTTATCTGGCTTAAATTTACATGAAATATCCCATTATTTTCTGCCAAATCTAGCATTCTCATCATGTGCATTAGAAAACGCAGAAAATTCAATGTTTCTTTTTATCTGTGCGACTCCACGATCAACTGGTCAAACGGAAAACACCGGGCTGTGCCATAAAACAGGATAGTCGCTAATCTGAAATAATGCCAAATTTATACCGTGCCTGAGTTTGACCTACTTCTATCATCCAAGCAATCGCTTCATTTTTATTATTTCATCCACTCTAATATGCGATGCCACAAAAGGTGCGCCCATTTTGCCTTAGCAGCGTCTATAAAAGCCGGTATAAAATCTAAGAATGCCCAATAAAGCACAATAAATGTGCGCAGCTAATAAATTCCCCCCAAAATTCAGGTCAAAATGTGCCGCCTGAGGAACAACGAGCTCATCAAAGCACAAATTTCCAATCAGCTCACGTCGCTGGTCCCGCGCAAGCGTGATTATAATATTTGCCAAACCAACTCCCGTTCCGTACCGAGCACTGCTTTCTTCTTCCTGCACAACAAAGAGATCCATAAAAACAACCAACCCCGACCGAGGACCGAGGTCGATGATAGCAATCGACCAACAAAAAAAAAGTCGATCGCGATCGTTTTTTTTTCCCACACTGACATAACCATAAACGCCGGACGAATGGCTAATATCAATCGAATTTGCTTTTCGGCCGTGCGCTCCCGCGCATTACTTTGACCACCGAAGCACGTAATGCTGTGCTTCCTTCCCTAACGGGATTCGATTAAATCATTTGGTAAAGTAGCTATCACAAATTGGCAAATTCACTGGAATCCGTGCGTTATCGCATTCGGCATGTAACAAAACGACAATGACAATGACCTTTAAACATTATCTGTTGATTTTTTTCTCTCTCACCAGCGATTATTCAAGTGCTCTCAGCCTGATGACCTAATGAAGTAGATTTTCGATCGAACGACTGTCATGTCAAGTGCCCAGCCAAATAGAGTAGGTTCGAAAATAACTGCTAACGAGTACACACAGATAACGGAGTTTGAATTACGTTGACCTTACCCAAACTGCATCGTTGAGTGGGCAAAGGGACAAGCCAACTACTGTCATTTTTAATAACACAAATCTTGCCACCTGGTGACGAAATGACGGACAGTTAGACAGCTGTCTCCTTTACGCAACTACTGGAAAAACGCTCCCGAGTGTAGCCACAGAAGCGCACTTCAAAACCGTCCAAAGTAATCCGAAACCAAACCGAGAAAACCACTTCACATCGTCCCACCACAAACACTCGGGAAGAAGCGAGTTCATCATAAACAATGCTTCCTCTCGAGCGGCACTCATTTCCCATATTTCATTTTCTTCAACTCTAGTTTTTGTCGGTTAGGTTTCGTCTTTGCCGCGCTGTGATTGAATTCAACCTCGCCATAATGTCGTAATGCAATTTAGAACGGAAATTGAGCGTCGCCTGCTTTTTTTTCTTCAGAGCGTGGTTGGCAAACAAAGGCAGCGAGAAAGTTATTGTTGAAGACACTTCATATTTCAGCACTGTGCGCACCACAGGCAGCGAGCGAGCGGCGGCGTTTCACACCTACACTCACGGAGAGAAGGGTGGACGGAGGGTTATGGTCGAGATTGCGTGATCTGAACAACCCTTAAGGCAACGAGCGAAAAAGTTGTCATTTAGTTGTTTATTGAGTTTTAAAGCTTTCACCTTACGAAACCAAATTATGAACAATGTTTGCGATCATGTCGCGTTTAATCTCCTCACCTATTACCGGCGACGGCAACAAGCGAGCGATGACGGTAGGCCGACCGTGTCGCTGTGGTTGGTTGGTGGATCTACCCCCAAGATAATGAATGCGGGCGGCTGCGCCGACTGTAGATTTAGCGCTTTCCAGTTGATTGCTTACCTGAAATGAAAAGAAAGTTGTGATTAGTAAACAAACAATGGCAAGAAGTCGTAGGACACCGATCCACTAACTAATCGAAGGAGAACTAATATGAATTTCGTTGACGCCCACTTGGATGTGGTCCGATAATTAGAGATTAGCGGGGCGACACGTGGCAGCCGCATATTTGATCGATTCAATGAGTTCGATTGGTTGTTTTTTGAGCGGAGAAAAACAAGCTTAAATTAATGTATTGTATTTCATACACAGATGTATGTTATCAAGCGAAGGAATTGAATAATTCAGATATGACCTAGTAGTGGATGAGGCGAGAAACTGAGAAACTTTCTGGACATGTAGACTTTGTCATAAAAAGCAACAGTATGCAATACTTAGTTTTTCCAAAATTGATCTAGATTGTCTTTTGAAAAAGGCTAAACTTTTTTAACGAATATCTGATTCTTTTCCTAATTTATAAACAGGTATTAGATACTAGTTTTTCCAGACGTGTGAACGTGTTTTCCTTTGCTGTCATTTTTTCCATAAATTTCTTTAGTTTTATAATTGTTGTACTAAGGCTTGTTCGAGACAAAATCTGAACACCCCTAAATACGTATATCTCTGGAAATATTTCATCAACGCGTGAAATATTTCGCAGACTGATGAACGTATGTCTGTTCATTGTGTTAAATCAATTTTTGGTGATCCTACAAGCTTTTAGATCGAAGATTACGTCGAAAGAAGAGCAAGCGCGTAAAGCCATTGTGTACGGTCGCAATGAAAATCCGGATCTGTCAGTAAGAAAACTTGCAAAAAAAACTTGGTTTTCCTGCAAGCACTGTCCAAAACGTTCCTAAATCTTTCGATACACGTTTGACAACAGCCAGAAAGGCTGGGAGCAAAAAAAAACGGATTTCAGGAACCATCAGAAGGACGCGAAGGTGAAGCAAATATTGCAGAAGAGACCAGCTCTTTCGGTACGTACAGGGTGCGACAGAAAATAATGCGAAAATTTGTTCTATTTATTTCAAATCCCATTTTCAACTAATTCAAGCAATAATATTAACATTTTCGAGTGCAGTTATCTTTATAAAGTCCTTTTAAACAAATTTATTCAATGTGTTCTCCATTTTTATTAATAACATCCTCGAGCCGACGCCGGAAGCCCGAGCATGCCTTTCGGACGAAGTCCTCCGACATTGACTGCCATGTGCGTGTTATGGTTGACTTCAGGGTTTTCACACTAGGGTGTGATGTTTTGCAGGCTCGTGCTTTAACATATGCCCAAATCGAATAATCCAACGTATTAAGATCTGGACTGCTAGGGGGCCACAAATCCTTCGGCCAAAACTTCATGTTATCGTTCAACCATTGTTGGGTTCGATTGGACGTGTGACACGGCGCTCCATCCTGCTGTAAGACAACGTTTTGGTCCTCGGAGAAGTTGGCCTTCACCCAGGGAAGCACTTGGTCCTTTAAAATACCGATATACACTTCGGTATTGATTTTAACTCCAGCATCAATGAAAACAGGCGGCATTTTCAAACCGTTGGACGCCACCAAGCCAAACATCATGACACCAGCCGGATGTTTGGTTTGAAATTTGAATTTCACTTTTTCCGGAACGTTCTCCATTTTCTGCGGTGAAATGAACCGGTCCGTGCGGCTGTTGGCCACAGCATCGATGCTGAAAAGCTTTTCGTCGGAGAAGAGGATTGTCATTTTTTCCTTCTTCAACAAGGAAAGCAATCTCTTGGAACGAGTCACTCGTAGTTCCTTGACCCGGTCCGTAATCAAGTGGCGTTTCACTCTGGCTCTGGAAGATGCATGCAGGTCTTATTTGATGATTCTCCGCATGGATTTCTCCGAAATATTGGCTTCCTTTGCAAGTTTTCTTATGGAACGCACCGGGTTGCGAGCAATTTTTGCACGGACCGATTTGATCACGTTCGGCGTTCGTGCAAAGCGCGGACGTTCGCTTCCCGGCTTCCGCTGCTTAGGACCATCCTGCAGGGACTTTTTTATGCGGTAAACTGTTGCCAAATGGCACCCTACCATCTTGGCAATCTCTTTCGGCTTCTTCTGGGCGAGCAACAAACTGGTGATCACTTCTTTCGCGAACATTTTGACGAATTTACAATAAAACAAATAGAATGTTTGGATGCAGCACTTGAAAGTAAACATAAACAAATACACTTTCGACAAAAATTAGTCACTAGCTACACGAATTAACCCAATACTCAAGTTTGAACATTTTCGCATTATTTTCTGCCGCACTCTGTAAGGCTAGGACCAGAGCTCGTGTTCCAACCGAGGAAACGCCTGTGTTCCAGCCCAGAAAAGCGGACAACAAAGGATCGCATTAACTTTCTTAGGCTCCATCACTCTCAACGACTCATTCATCTTAAAACTTATCTCATATAAAAACAAATACACATATGTTTTCTCGCAAAGGAAAGCCTACCGCACAACCCCATCTACAACTACAGATGTCTATGAAGAAAGTATGGGGTAGCATCTTCTTAAGTAGACTTCTAATCAACACTTTCCCTCCCATCCCTGCTGTAAGGACCTGGCCAGGTATTGAGCAAAGATACCATCAAGGGATACCATCAGGTCCCGCAGCATCAAGATTCTCTAAACCAGCAAGAATGTCTTGAACATGGAAAACGTCATTTGAAAATTCAGGAAAGAATGAAAAATAATCTAGATCAGAAAATGTGATGTAAATTTCATGGAAAAACTTTTCAAACTAAAGGGTGTTCCGATCAAAATTTGTTCAAACAGTAATGTGTGTGAGTCGATCAAAGTTTTTATTAATAAGTCAAATTCTTTTTCAGTTAATACAGAATACAGGGGAAATATTCAGCTAAGCTTCCTTTTAACACCTGCTATAAGATTTTGTACAGTCTCTTTGTCCACTTTATTCGCCGCAGAACGCCAGTTTGCCTTGAACTGTTTCTCGCTCACAATAGCTTTTTGAGACTTCTTAAGGTTCCACTTGACGATGGCCCAATATTGTTCGATTGGGCAAAGCTCTGGCGTGTTGGGAGGGTTGTTGGCAGCATACCACTCCATGGCCTTTTTTCCGTAATGGCAAGATGCCAAATCCGGCCAAAATAGAACGGAACAATTGTGTCGCTTCAGGAAAGGCAGTAGACGTTTTTGTAGGCACTCGCTCAGATAAATTTCCTGGTTGACGGTTCCGGTCGCAATGTAAACGTTGCTCTTCAAGCCACAGGTACCGATGGCCTGCCACACCAGATATTTCTTCGTGAACTTTGACAGTTTAATGTGCTTGAAAATATCTGCCACCTTTCCCCGTCCGGTTGCCGTATAAAATTCCTGTCCAGGAAGCTGTTTGACGTAAGCTTCATCGTCCTGTACCACGCAATCATACTTCGTCAGCATCGTCGTGTACAACTTTCGCGATCGGGCTTTGGCCGACATGTTTTGTTTATCGTCGCTATTTGGAGTCACCACTTTCTTGTAAGTCGACAGTTCAGCTCGTGTTTTAGCTCTATCCACGGTTGAAGGCGCCACTTCCAGCTTCTTTGCGACATCTCGGACGGAGAGGTTGGGGTTCCGCTCGAAACAGCGGGCAACTCTTTTTGTCGTCGCTGTGGCTTCCGACTTTCGATTTCCCCCCGATCCAGCATTCCTGGCTGTCGACAAACGTTCACCGAACACTTTCAATACGTTGGTAACAGTTGATTTAGCCACATTCAACAATTTCGCCAACTTGGCGTGAGAGTAGTTTGGATCTTCGCCATGCACGACACAATTTTGATGCGTTGCTTCTCTTCCTTCGACGACATTTTGATAACTGAAGTGCTAATCTCAAAATCAAAATAGAGGCATGAGGGGTGTGCTAAATTTTTTTAATGCACGATGAAAGGAAATGCGTCAAGTTTAAGTCGACCAAATTTTGATCGGAACACCCTTTACATCACTTTTCTGTAGGATTTGTCATTTTTCGATTACATCAATTTGAAAAAAATGGGTAAAAAAAGTTTGAACCTTTCCAAAAGACAGTTCAGATAGCCTACAAATCCTGAAAGTGTTGAAGGCGACCCCGGCGTAGTGGTTAACATCAATACCTCTCACGCCAAAAGTCACGAGTTCGAATCTCACCCCTAGACATGTTACGAAAATACCCAAAAAGGTATTTTAGTGACTACGACGGGAGATGAACCAGCCCAGGGCTAAAAATCTCGATAATAAAGGAAAAAAAACCCTGAAAGTTTCATTTAAATCTGAGAGGGTGCTGCCAACTAGGAATACGATTTGGCGCGAAATGCGTCTTTTTTTTAAAGTGCAGGCAGATATCTTCGAGTTGTTTTTCCTAGCTACCCGATGTTCTAGTAACTACTTGAAATATCTATAGAAGTTCGGAAAACGTATCTTAATCGTTATGTCCTGTGAGTTTCGAAAAAAAAATCGAAAAGAAGTCTAAATCAAGATTTGAATGATTACGGAATCTTCATATTTAGAGGAAGGCCGCAAAATGGAAATGTCTGTCTGTCTGTCTGAACCTAATAGGCTCGGAGACTACTGAACCGATCGGCGTGAAAATTTGTATGCAGGGGTTTTTGGGGCCGGGGAAGGTTCTTAAGATAGTAAGAGACCCCTCCCTCCTCTGAAAGGGGGGGCTCCCATACAAATGAAACACATATTTCTGCATAACTCGAGAACTGATCAAGCAAAGGAACCCAAATTTAGCATGCGGAAGTTTTTGGAGGCAAGAAATGTTTCTATGGTAGTTTGAGACCCCTCCCCTCTCTAGAAAGGGAGGCTCCCATACAAATGAAACAGAAGTTTCTGCATATCTCAAGAACTAATCAAGCAAATGGAACCAAATTTGGCATGTGGGGTTTTCTGGTGGCGAAAAATGTTTCTATGGTGGTTTGAGACCCCTCCCCTCTCCTAGAAGGGGTGCTGTCATACAAATGAAACTGAAATTTCTTCATAACTCTAGATCTAATAAAGCAAATGGAACCAAATTTGGCTTGCGGGGATTTTAAAGGCAATAAATGTTTCTACGGTAGTTCGAGACCCCTCTCTCTCTCTCTGGTGGGGGGGGGGGGGGGGCTCCCATACAAATGAAACACAAGTTTCTGCATAACTCTAGAACTAATCAAGTAAATGGAACCAAATTTGGCAGGTAGAGGTTTTTGAAGGCAAGAAATGTTTCTAAGGTAACTCGAGACCCCTCCGCCCTCTGTAAGAGGGGGCTCTCATACTAATGAAACACAAATTTGTGCATAACTCGAGAACTAATCAAGCATATGGAACCAAATTTGGCATGTGGAGGTTTTTGGAGGAGAGAAATGTTTCTATGGAAGTTTGAGACTCCTCCGCCATCTGGAAGGGGGAGGGAGGGGGGTTTCCATACAAATGCAACACAAATTTCTGCATAACTCGAGAACTAATCAAGTAAATGGAACCACATTTGGCAGGTGGAGGTTTTTGAAGGCAAGAAATGTTTCTAAGTTGACTCGAGCCCCTCCCTTCTCTGAAAGGAGGGCTCATATACAAATGAAACACAAATTTCTGAATAACTCGAGAACTTATCAAGTTAATGGAACCAAATTTGGCATGTGGAGGTTTTCGAAGGCAAGAAATGTTTCTATTGTGGTTTGAGACTCCTCCGCTCACTGAAAGAGGGGTCTCTCATACAAATGAAACACGAATTTCTGCATAACTCGAGAACAAATCAAGCAAATGGAACCAAATTTGGCATGTGGAGGTTTTTGAAGGAAATAAATGTTTCTAAGGTGGTTTGAGACCCCTCCGCCTTCTGGAAGGGGAGACTCCCATAAAAATGAAACATAATTTTTAGCATAACTCGAGAGCCAATGAAGCAAATGAAACCAAATTTGGCATGTTGAGGTTTTTGGAGGCAAGAAATGTTTCTATGGCAGTTCAATACCCCTCCCCATTTTGAAGGGGGGGGGGGCTCCCATACAAATAAAAAGCAAATTTCTGCATAACTCGAGAACTAATCAAGTAAATGAAACCACTTTTAGCATATGGGGGTTTTTGGAGGCTAGATTTCTATATACATAAAAATGAATTTCTGTCTGTCTGTCTGTCTGTCAGACCCTTATAGACTCGGAAAGTTCTGAACCGACCAACGTGAAAATTTATATGAAGGGGTTTTTGGGGCTGGGGAAGGTTCTTATGATTGTTTGAGACCCCTACTCTCTCAGGAAGGGGCGCTCTCATACAAATGAGACACAAATTTCTTCATAACCCGAGAACTAATCAAGCAAATCGAATCAAATTTGGCATGTGGGGGGTTTTGAAGGCAAGAATGTTTCTATGGTAGTTCAAGACCCCTCCCCTTTCTGAAGGGGGGGGGGGGGCTTCAAACAAATGAAACTCAAATTTTTATTATAATCGATGAGCCCAGTGTGATGGTTCGAGAACTAATCAAGCAAATGGAACCAAATTTGGCATGTGGGGGGTTTTGAAGGCAATGATTGTATGGTGGTTTGAGAAACCACCCCCCTCTGGAAGGGAGGGCTCCCATACAAATGAAACACAAATTTCTACCAAAAATGAGAATTATCCAGGTTACTTAAACACAAAACGTGTATTTCTCGGGTAAGAAGCATGTTTTGATAGAAGTTTGAACCCCTGCTTATTCAAGAAAAAAAAACTCATTTCGAAAAAAAAAACCATAAACGTGCCAGTTATATTAAATTTTCCTTCATTTAGTTGCAAGCGTTGCAGCGCACGTACCGGATTCAGCTAGTACTAGTTACTATAAATATGAAAGGTTATTTTTGATTTCTTTATGGAAATAGGGGGAAAAGGAAAATTAAAATGGGAGATAGAAAATGGTAGTTTTGAAGTGAAATATAATTCTTTAAATTTTGGTTGAAAAGTGGGATGGGGTTTGGAAATTTAATTTTTTGTGTTTGGAAGTTTAAAAAAAAAAGGGGTTTTTTTATTTAGGGTAGGGGGGGGGGGCAGCTAGCGGGCAGCCTATGGACAGACAGCGGATGGCAAGGCAGCCATTTGCGTAACCAGTGAAGTGAAACAATCTGCTTCCAAAGAAGACCGAGAAGGCTTGAATTCGGTCACGGACAAGGTCATCATTTAAAATCAGTCCTTTTGAGTACGACTAATAATATTTTCACTGACTAAGAGTTTGTTTGTTTGGAATTTTTTTTTACTTATCGCAAATATTTCCGTCAATCAACTCATGTGAAAAACGAGGTTTAATCTGTTTTTGGATGGATTTGGATGAAAAGCCTGTACTGCAACACCTAGTGTAAATCTGGTGGAATTAAAGATTGTCCATTTTGTCTTCGCCTCCTCTTGTTTTATCTTGTGAAAAGTTTTCCATGCAGGAATTTGACTCGTTTTCTGCATCAGAAACTATTTATCAGCGTTGGGAAAGATTTTCTTCTTCCAAGTTTGATTGCTTCTCCGTAGCAACGACGTCGTTCTTTTTACGGGATTGTGCAGACGGTTTCCTTTTAAGAGTTCTTTGCAATCGACAAGAATGAGTAACTTGAACTTGGTGTCCCACTTCTTCCTTTCTTGTTTCGGAATTGTTTACTTACCTCTACGCTCAGAATTATCCATTAGCTTCTACTCCTGCAGCATAAGATGCTGCGATGCTGAAATCCCAAGTAACAATTTTAGTTTTATTCCAGCCGTATAACACTTCTCCCGGCTTTGTTGATAAAACTACAATAAAAACTGTTTTGTCTACCAATACCTCCTCTATGCTTCTTTAAAGCCGAAATTTGTACAACATGGCCCACTCTACACGCAAAAGTTGAAAAGGTGGCAAAAAATGCAATGGCAGTTTTTGCAATCAAATCTTGAGAAATCTGCATGATTCAGAAACGGCACTTTTTGATCCACAAAGCGTTTTATGGTATAAACGAAGCCATGCAAGTGTGTGCAAGCGGTTGGCAGCACACAGATTTTTCGAAATAAGTTTAGCGCTGTGTGCTAAGTGCCTCGACAGTCGAAGCAACCGTTGGTTCAATATAGGTGAGACAATACCACAAAATGCCGCAACGCTATTGGTCACTGTTGTAATTCCGCTGTCAAGCGTTCTATTTTTATTTTCACTCGTCATCGCACTCCCATCTCCCACTCTTCAAGCTTGCACTTCATGATCACCACGCGAAGCCATGCAAGTGTATGCGAGCGACATTTGCTTTGTTGCTGTACTACTGAGTGCCTCGACAATCGAAGCAACTGTAGGGCTATTATTCCATTCTCTTCAACTTAATAATATGGTTGAATGGATACCACCTAAAGACGTGACTAGGCTGGCGGCCACGGTTCGAATCTTGGTAACGAAATTAAAATTTAGATTTTTTTCAGCCCGGACTCCAATCTTATACTCAACAACTAATACATTGCACAACCCACGCACACATTGAATTCTTCAAAGCGAATTGATGTGATGCTTTTTTGCCCACGACCAATGTTGCATTTTTTCTCCAAGTTACGATCCATTACGAGAAATGAAACAAAATCATTCAAAATTGCATTACAATCTTGCTTTTTTATTTTGGGTGTACAGACGGTTGTGAAAACAAGTTAATAAAACCTTTATAAGAACATAAAGATTTTGAAAATGTACTAGTGAAAGATGTTATGACCACTTGAGAACCTTCATAAAGCCTATTGGCTGCCATGAAAACCATAATGCGGCTAAATGGCCACAGCTTCGCTGTGAAATATAGGTTGTTTGTTGTTGTTCTGCTTTGTTCGATTCTCTGCTCTTCTGATTAATTTAGCGGTAAATAAAAGGTCTAGTGTTGCGGGAAATTTTGTTTGATAGCAAAATATCCAAAACAAATTGTGTTTTCTACAGCGTATTATGCTCCAAATTATATGCGCATTTATTTTTATGGTGAATAAGAGCCGAAAATTAATGCGCCTCGGAAATTATGCGAATTAACAACAACATAAATTAAATAAAAACAAATACATTCGATAAATTAATCATGAATTTCCTGAATATTGCTTGGAATTGGATGAGTTTATCTAAAAGAAAGCCGAAATTAGTCTCCAACCTACAGTTTATTTGCATACCATTGAAAATTTGATGCCTTTATTTTCCACATTTCAATTATTTCTTATATTTCAACATGGCGATTGGAAAAAAAGCACAGTTTTGCCATAAAGCCAATTTTTGTTCGCAATGACTATTATAAAACTATTTGGTCTTATGGTGACTTCCTTCAATGCCAATTTGCCGTTTAATGCATTTACTGGAGGCTGAAATGGTTTTAAAATGCTTTTTAAACTGACCATAATAAGATAATATCAATGAGTCCTAAAACGGAATTTCAATACAGCATTTTACGAGTTCATAAAGTCGAAACAAACCCTTTGATAGGAGTAAAAGGAATTAGAGAAACAAGGTTTTAAGATCGTTGTAAACAAGCTGTGTAGGTTCACATAAACCTGACTAAAATATGAAACCTATTGGCACCTCTTGGTGCCATAATAAAACCAAATTGATTTCAAGTGGCTTTCGTAAAAATTTAATAAAACTTAATAAAGCAGGATGGTGTTAGCAATGTTACTTGGGATATCAAGTGAACTAGAACTTTTTTTTCGGAAAACCAATGAAATTTTTGGTTGCCAATGAATTTTCTATCTAGAAAGATTCTTAATACGCAAGCTAATAACATTTTCTGATGAAAACAGCCACAAATACTTTCGTAAGGCCATTGCAAAACGAATAGAATACCTTTGAAAATAATCGATCAATCGATTATCGAAAAAATGATTTCTTTATCACAAGAATTGATCGAGAAAACCCCAGTCAAGATGACAACTACCACAATTACCAGTAACCTTCTTGAAGCAAACTAATCACGTGCAATGCTTTTGTGATTTGTAAAGCACTGCCTAGCAGATTCTAAACAACTCATCAGAGATGAACTTGCAATGCCAGCAGTCCAGTAATCTTCCGCCTCTCGCTCTCAAGGCCCTATTTATACGCGTCGTCGGGTCGAAGAGCACACACTCCCGTTTTCCGTTCATGTTTTTCATCTTCTAACACCACGTCCCGTTGGCCGTGCCCGCCGGTCACCAAGTGGAATATGAATCGAATCTATTGCAGCCAAGGCACTCTCCACCACGTACCGGTACGATCGAGCAGTTGGTTTGTTTATCTGATCGTCGAAAATAGTATTCATACTTGAGACGGGAAAAACAGCGCTTACATATTTGCTACTTTTTGACAGGCGGGGATGTTACAGCTCTTTTACACATCTTGATAATTTCTCGTAACTGCGCAAAACGTGAACTTTCGACTAACTAACCGACCACCGATTCACAGTTATTCATATTCAACGCAGTCAGTAACCTGTCAAACCGCGCCATATGCGCACCGATGAAGCTTCACCGTTGCCATGGCGACGCACAATGCAATGGATGTCAGTGTCACAGTCACAACCCAATAATCGCTCCGGTGCGGGTTTCTTCTCGTTCGCTGTCGGAGTCTGCCAACGATTGGACTCCCTTTTTTGGCGTGCCCTGCGGTAACCTCAATTCCGTTGGGTTGGGTCGGATCGTAACTCTAATCATCCGAGGAGAGCCGAGCAATTTTGCCTCCTCTATTTGTGGCTCATCAACAGCCAGGAAGTGGGTCAATTGAATCGAACCCGTTCAGCCAGCGCCGTGAGGTTCTCGGTTTTTTTTTCAATCGACTCATCTCTACATACGGGTTGCCCTTTTTTTTCCGGCCGCTTCGTTCAGTAGAATTGGCGGAAGTCGTAAAATCCCAATTCGAATGTGACAGTGTGAGGATTTGGATGTTTATGTGGGAAAAGTTAATGCAAATTATTATGCCGGTTATCATCGATAGTTGTTTGCTTTGATTTTGAGTAAACAGAGTGCTAATAAGAAAACATAGCAAACCAAGTGACCGTGTCCGAGATTGAGAATTTAGCGACCAGTTGTTTTCCGATGAAATATCCCATGGGCATAGTTCTACGGTGTAATTGGCCTTCGGCGATTTTGACAAAGACCAGCGAATCGTTCACCGGAGATCAATAGTACAAATTAACGAGCCATAAAAAGAAGGTCAACTCGGGCGCGCACGATCTGTGGAATGTCAAATATACACACTTAAATTGGAAAGCGAAAAACGGCTCTTCGGTCGCCACCATTCGACCAATTGCCGTGCTGTTGTTGGTTGAGAAGCAGGTTAACTCAACGCAGCCTTTCGATTTGAGTTACGACGATGATAGAGGTGCGATCGTCGCCGATCGTACGCCTCTCAGTATCCCTGTTTCGGCTCAAGGTTTGGGTTATAATGGTAATAATAATCACAAGCGTGCGCGTGTGCACTCTCTTTCTTTCTGGCAAATATCTATCGTTTGGTGGTACACGCAAAAGGTGAAATCTTACGCAATGTATCTTTTTGTGAGTTGAGCTTTTTCGTCCAGTGCTATGCAAGGGCCCTTCATGTAGTTCTGGGTTGATGGGCTGTTGACAATTTTAACGCCCTTTTCTTTTACTCAGAAATGATTTTTGAGTTTGACTATAGTTGATTTTATCTGATGTGTTGTTATGTCCCATTTCGGCTGTGGGTTAAACCCGTGTTGGAAGAAACTACCACTCAATCTTCGATCATGATACGCACGTTCTCGAAACAATAACTGGTCCCTGAAAGCTATATGATGGATTCAGCTTGTGATATGTCTATCTTAGAGTGGTACAAATGAGATATCAAGGTTCTAAGCTGAAATAATGGAGTACTAAAGCCTCAGTCAAACTTGAAAAATCTCCTAAAATGGTTGATGAGTCCATGAAGTACAAACAAGCATTTTGACAGCACATTTCAAAAAGATATTTGTTGCTTTTCAAAGTATTCCAAAATTCCGATTGTGACGATCTAAATTCTCAATTAAGTCTTGAACCATGTCATGACACGCATTTATGAATTTGAGAAGTTAAAAAAGCCCTCTGATAGCATGCTTATAATTGAATGATTTCAATAAGCTATTCTACGCTGTTCAAAATCTTTTGGAACTGACATCGTGGTGTTTTAAAAGCCTAATGAAACGTGAAACAGTATCCTGAAAATCTTTATGAAGCCAAGAAGTTGAAAAAAATATTCAAGTATTTGCTACTCTTCAAAGATCTTCATGCACTGCAGAACAGCTCTAGAAGGTCTCCAGGTACAATAATAAAGTACTGAAATATGTCATAACTTGTAGAAGTTCATGAGATCCTTCTGACAATATGCATCGAATGGTTTCATAAGAAATTCAATGCTCTCCGAACTATCAATGAGATAAGAATAAAATAATGAACAATGTCCTAAATCTATTCATGAGTTCAAGAAGTTCAAGATTGCAAAATAGCAAGATACCATACTTGTCAGAAAGTAATCTCAATAAAATATGTGTTGTTCCATAAAGTATTCTGGGTCCATGCATTATCAAAGTTCTATATCCTGACAGATAGATAAAAATAAAACCTTCTCTCCGAACAATTCAACTGCTGATGTAATTACCGCTTCCAGTTCTTCGTCCGCTCGTCGGAATCGGACAAATTTAAATGAGGTCGATGAAATCTGGATCTTTTACCAGAATGTACGTGGTGTAAGAACAAAAATTGATGAACTGTATCTTGCCACCAACGACTGCAATTATGATGTCATCATCTTCACCGAGACGGGTCTAGCTGACTTCATCGACTCTCTCCAGGTTTTTGGTACTTCTTACAATGTGTACCGTTGTGACCGTAGTGAAAAGAATAGCAATAAGACTATGTTAGGAGGTGTACTCGTTGCTGTTGCCCAAAAGTACTCTAGCTCGATGATTGAATGGCTGTCCATGGCCATGGCTGTCTACATTCCACCAGATCGTAGCACAGGATGTATCAACTATTGATGCACATATTGCTTCCGCTCAAGAGCTTTGTAACAAAGCTTCGTCCAATGATTTGGTTCTGGTTTGTGGAGATTACAACCAGCCACGACTATCTTGGACGAGAGGAGATGATGGGCTTCGCTATGACAACTCTTTTCCACTGCCTACCGCAGCTGCTAGCCTGGTCGATGGTTTCGACTTTCTAAACATGTCTCAAGCTAATCAAAATCACAACTATCTGGATAGAGTGCTTGACCTGGTGTACTTTCCTTCTGCGAATGTTATCAACGTATCAACAGCTGTTATCCCTTTGCTGACCGTTGATCCTAACCATCCTCCATTGGATATTTCCGTGCCTATACCTCGCATGCAAGCTACTGTTCCTAGACTATGTGAAGCAAGACCTTTGAACTACCGCCGACTTGATTATGATTCACTAACTGAATTTCTGTCCAATACGGACTGGACAGAACTGCTCAATATACAGGATGTTGACGATATGACAGAGCGCTTCTGTGACATCTTGTGCAGATGGCTCAATGAAAACCTCCCTAGGATTCGGTCACCTGTTAAGCCACCATGGAGCAACCCAGAACTGCGCAGGTTGAAACGTGAGCGAAATGCTAAACAGAGGTTACTTCGGAAGCAACGTTCCTTAACTAATCAACAGGCCTTCAAAGTCGCAAGTGACGCATACCGTCTAGTGAATGCTAGTCTGTATAAATCACATGTTATGCGTGTACAATTTGGCTTACGTAGAGACCCAAAAAGTTTCTGGAGTTTTGTGAATTCTAAGAGGCGATGCTCTTCTATACCGTCAAATGTATTTCTAGACGAATCAGAATCATCTTCAGCTGAAGAATCATGCGAACTGTTTGCCAAGCATTTCACGTCTGTGTTCTACGCTGGGCTCACATCTCAACAAGAAGCTGAAGAGGCAGCTTCCAATTTACCAGCTGATGTATTTGACCTGGACACCTTTTCCATCACTTCGGACATGATCATTGCTGCTTCTAGGAAACTGAAAAGCTCGTATTCGCCGGGGCCTGATGGTGTACCGGCTGTTATCTTTTGTCGCTGTGCTGCTCCCTTGGCGACTCCTCTTGGGCACATCTTCAACAAATCGTTTGAGCAACAAAAGTTCCCCGCTGTGTGGAAACAATCTTTTATGTTCCCCGTATTCAAGAAAGGAGATAAAAGAAATGTGAAGAACTACAGAGGAATTACCAGTCTATCTGCGGGATCGAAGCTATTCGAAATAGTCGTTAGTAATGTGATTCTTGGCTGTACCAAACAATACATTTCAGACAATCAACATGGATTTATGCCAGGCCGCTCTGTAAGAACCTTTTTGACTTCACTAGTACCTGTATGACGCAGATTGAAGCTAAAACTCAAGTTGATGCCATACATACGGACTTGAAGGCCGCTTTTGACGTCATTGATCACAGCATACTTCTGAGCAAACTATCCCGTCTAGGTGCATCAAAGCGACTTGTGGTATGGCTGGAAAGCTACTTGACGGGTCGTGTTCTGAGCGTAAAGCTTGGTTGAGCTGTTTCCCGTGCGTTTCATAATAATTCAGGCGTTCCACAAGGCAGTAATCTGGGGCCCTTGCTATTTGCGCTGTTCTTCAACGATGCTGCTTTGTTGCTAGGATCGAACTACGTACTCATATACGCAGACGATTTAAAAATCTACCTGGTGGTGAGGTCTATTGATGACTGCTACCGGCTTCAGGAGCTTCTAGATATGTTTTCCACCTGGTGTAATATGAATAAACTCGTGATAAGCATTACTAAATGTGTTGCTATCACGTTCCACCGATCAACGCGTCCTATCACTTTTAACTACCAAATTGATGGGAATGTCCTTGAGCGCGTTGATCAGGTCAGTGATTTGGGTGTGATACTGGACGAAAAATTTACATTCAATCAGCACATCAGCACCATCATCAAGAAAGCTTCACGACAATTGGGATTCATCACTAAAATCTCCCGTGATTTCACCGATCCTCACTGCCTCAAAGCACTCTACTGTGCACTTGTTCGACCGGTTCTTGAAAATGCTGCGGTAATTTGGACTCCGTATCAACTGTCATGTGACCTCAGAATTGAACGTGTTCAACGTAGATTCATACGCATTGCACTCAGAAGCCTACCCTGGCGTAATCCTCAAGATCTCCCTCCGTATCCTGAATGATGCCAGCTTCTAGGACTCGACACGCTGCACCGTCGCCGAAATATTCAACAAGCTACCCTTATTGCAAAGATAGTGAACGGTGAAATCGACGCACCTGCACTTCTGTCTTGCATTGACTTTAGAGTGGGAAGACAACTTAGATCGTCATCTCTCCTGCTGACCAGATTCCATCGGACTTCTTACGGTTTTAATGAGCCACTGACATCATGTGTTCGTACCTTTTCGTTGGTTGGCGACCTCTTCGACTTGGGAGAATCTTCTAGATCTTTTAAAAACAGAATAACTGCGTCAAGACTGCTATAATCTAGGCTACAATAGTTTTAATACATTCATGTAGACTACGGTCAGATGAATTAAACAAAATAAAATAAAAAGTTGTGGCCGTCATTAAAAAACACCACCCGAAGGATAATGTCGTGTTTGGGACGGATTTGTGTTCGGCACATTACGCGAAGCGGTCGCTGGAGCAGGTGGAGCGTTTGAAGATACCAGTCGTCCCCAAGAACGTCAAACTTCCTCGTCCCCCACGTGCCCCAGCTGTGCCCGATTGAAAAATCTGGGCGAAACTGAAGTGGAGGATCCTTTCGAACAACTTCGAGGCGAAAACCGCAAAGGGAACTGATCCATAAGGCGATCAGAGTGTTGAAGAATATGTCGACTTCTTTCTTTTCAATGGCTATGACCAAATATCCGGCCGCCTGCCCAACAGGGAGTGAAGTCATTTTGTGTAAAATCATGAATCAAAACAGGAACCAATGAAAATTTGTTTTGTTTTGATATCATTTATAGTTGATTTAAAAACTCTTCGAACCTTTGCACGGTATTCAATATAGTTGCTTAATATTTTAGTTTTATCTTAATGGTATGGCTTGCTTTTACTGTATGTTCTTCATTTACCTTATTGTTACTAAGTCATTCAGTAAGAGTATTTTAAGATGTGCAAGAATGCTCTTGCTATGACCCATTTAGAAGGACTAGGTTCTCCGGTACTTCGCCGCTGATCGCTGATTTCCATAGGAGTTCATCTTCTATCTAGGGTCAAATTGTTCCACTGAACCTAGAAAGACTTACTTCTAGTAGCACACTTGGTACAAACCGGTTGAGGGGACTGCTTTGTAACTCATTTAAGTAACACTCAAGTTGCTGAAACTAGTTTTGACCAGTTTTTGCTGCTTGGGGTGTTCCTTCTCTTCAAAGCTGTTTGGATGAATTTAAAAGCAACCCACGGAACTAAAATGATCATTACTATTACAAATTACAAATATCCCACCGATTTGGAATCTTTTAGCAGTTTTGGGTTCAGGAACTTAACCGCTTCTTAAAATTGTCTAGTATGACCAATGGACATCATCCGTCTCCGGAACCGTGTTGCGAAAATGGTATACTTATAAATATTTCAATAGAAAACCAACAATAATGATACAAAAACTGTGGAATCAATACACAGAAATAAGTGTGATTGCCATATGACCATCCGGTGATTTGAGCCTGGAACAGTCACCCAGAAGCAGGTTCCCATGAGGCCACGGATGGCCAGAAAATTATTTGAATTGAATCCTAACAATATGGGTGTCAAAATTCATGGAATCGTTCCAGAAGAACGTTTGCCATAGTTATTGGACCATCCGGTTACTTGGCTTGGGATTGGCCAGTTCAGAGTAGGTCCCCATGAGGCCACGGATGGCCAGAAAATTATATCGTTATCGGTACATCCGATGACTTGACTTCGGAGTGGCCAGTCTAGAGTAAGAAACGCGAGTCAGGAACTATCGCTACAGTTTTGTTTGTCGGCAGTAGAATCCCGGATGGACAATCCAAAAGTGCTGGCCAAATTGAAGAAGTTCTTGGTAGGGAACTTGCCGTCGCGCCTGAACCTGTAAAGAATTCAGTCGAACATGATGCAGCCGCAAGGGTTACACAAAATGGCGCCTGCCACATATGCAGGAGTGAAACGCAGGAAAACCAGAAAGAAATGCGATTTTTACGTGAAATCGTTTTACATTGAACACAGCAGAAATGTTTGCAATAAATTTTGAACTCTATTATTTTTTTTTCGAATATAGATTAATTTTATACTGAAACATATTTCTGCTTATTACTTGTATATTCAATATTCAAAATGTGGACCGCAACAATGCGAATGCAAAGTTTTCATAAAAGAAAACTTGACTCGCGTTACACCGCTGTACTTTTAAGTTCAATGATCTATGCTTATGATTTGTAAAAGATTCCAAAAAATTTGCAAAATTTAATGAAACTTTTACGGAGTACGTAAAAGACTCATAATAGACTTTGACAATTTCGTAGAGGTTCCGAAAGCAAAAGAAATTTTTTACAGAGAATCAATGAATTTCATAAAATCTCGAGTCTTGCAGAATCTAGAAAACTTAATATCAATTCTAAAAATCGGCCGCAATCATGAAAATTACGTGGAAAATTAAGAAACATTAGAAAAAATTACTCAAAAGTCTAAAGCGCAACGAATTACGTTGATAAAAAATAGATCAAAGACTTTTATATGAAATGTCCGAGAGCTTCAAAGCTTGACTTAATAAGTTACTAACAATTCTGGTAACATCACTTCGTTTAAATATGTAGAAAAAAAACACGGATGAACATGGAAGTGAAAAGTAATTGGCGAAACTAGAATTTTAGTTAATGTTGAAGAAATTCATCTTTGTAAAGGTTCAGCTGTGATGAAAATTCCTCGAATAAGCTTTTTTTTTTTTCCTCCAAGTGCCTCTCCTCTTCTCCGACTCCATTTGAATAATAATCATTTTTATGTCAATTATGTTAAATAAGCTACTAATCAATTCCGAAGATGAAAGGAGCCTCTGTTAAGATTCAGACCACCCGCGCAAGCGGCAAGAGCAATCCGTCAAATACTTGCCGATACCAACGGCCGGCGCAGCGCAGCGCAATCATAACAATCCACACATGGCCAGTTTTACAGCCGTCAATAAACATCTAAACAGTAGCGTGAAAAGTCATAAATTAATAACAGAAAGAAGCAGAGCTCGTCCGATGGAACCCTGTTTACAATTTACCTACCGAATTCTGAACTCTTTCCCCGAGATAGACCTTTCATCACACGGTGAATTTGACGGACCGCTGCTACCGGATGACCGGCGCGCAGACCTAAGCCGGGAAACAACTCACCCATTCGTCTCGGCTCATTACGTTTGGAGTGTCCGATGATGGGTTGGACGAGTTCACATGCTCTCCCCCTTTCGTTTGTTCAACGATTTGTGAATATTTGAAGGTCGTTGCAGCCACACACGCGGCGTGATCAGATGATCCAGATTTCCCTCAAATAGCGCTTCCCGAAAAATAATTTATTTGTAAAATAGCACCGAAAAAAAGCATCCGTTTATAATAAGTGTATTAGCGTGTTTACATTAGCTTACTGTTACTTAACGAAGGCGTTGAAAAATGTGAAACCAACGTGCATATCAACTCGGGGTCCACCACCCCTGGAGGAAGTTCGAATTTAGCAGATTTTCTCTCTCGCTCCCTCCCTCCCTCGCCCGACAGAGAGAGAGAGAAACGTCAGAAGCGGCGTGGGAAAGCGTAGCCCTTTGCACTAAACTCAGCAAAGCGTCATGACATGTGTACATCTGAAGTGCGCGACTTTCAAATCGCATGGGAAGTCACACGCCCACACCTGCTGATCGATCGAGCCCACGCGCTGTTGCCTGTACGAACTTCGACATGCAGTGTGATCTTAATCTACATGTGCAACAACAAATTGAGCAGCACCAACCACCGCCGTATTAGAAAGAGCATCTGGTTAAAGGGGTAGCACACGTCAATTGATGAATGTGGCTTAATCGCGTTTCAATCCCGGTTGTCCATCTTACAAGGCTACCGGTTGGTTACTTATTTCCACACCTGGAAGCAGGTTTGTCGCCACTTGGCACCTCACGCGCTTCAAGAGAGTGGGTTAGCAGTGGCAAATTGAATCTGTTACATTAGATAAGGTTGGATGTTTGGTGATGGGTTGCAGCTTGCACCAGTCCGGTTCGGTTGATGTCGTCGTTGCACATTTGCAAGGAGTGTTGTCGGTCGAGCGGCAGCCACAAGTCGTTTGTCAAGTGTACGATGAATAAATCTTTTTCCCGGGGCTATGGGCGAAGTATAATCTTGTAATTGGGTGCGCACACTTTGCCGCGTTTCTGATCTCAGCCGTGCCTGGGATGCGGTGCAAACAATCATTAAACTTGATTGATGATGAAGAATGTCTTAGTTTGCCATTTCATCTCAGTTCCATGCAAATCATGCAAGCGCACACTATGATGTCTGATGGTGTCGACGACCTGTCAGAAAGATAGCTTGTGCTTGCGGTCATCTTCGATCTTCAGCCGCAGCAGCGCGAGTATTGAAATGTTTGAAGAAGCTCCATCTTATTTGTCTTTGGGGAATGAAGGGTCATTATAGTGAACCTGTTTCGCCAGAGTCGTCAAACATAGCTTCATAAACGATCTTCTCGCACATAAGAAAAGAAAAATCCATCAACTGCGGTGGATGACTAAGCCCCATCACGAATGCAGCATCATTAACATCATCGCTCTTTGGCGCAGCGACGAGACGAACAAACTATTTGGAAAGAGTGCTCACTCATTGGAGCAGTGGCGTAGGGAAGGGACCAGCGAAAGGGGGCTCAAACGAATTCAACGGCTTAATTGTCATGAACATTGGAGAAATGAGACGTATTGAACGATTATAGGGTGTCCCAGAAAGTCTCAGCACGATTTTGATGCGCCACTGTTGCCTACAGATGACGTTTAATTCTGCGTGAAATTTGATTATAAGACGCTTCTACGCGGTCCGTGCTGGTCAAACTATGGACGATGCCGATATGTCAATTTTTACCGAAAAATTCGGTAAAAAAGCAATTGTTTGGCAAGAAATTTGTGAGTGTGGAATGCTTTCAAAACCGTTTGTATCAACCCATACCATGACTGATGATGCTTACTTTCGCGAATGCTTGGAGTGGCGCCTGCTCCCCATGATCCGGAAACATAAACACTTAGATTTTTTTACAGAAATCTGTAAAAGTTTACCGAATTCTCAACAGCTGAACGTTTGGTAATGCGATTTAACGGATTTCGGTGAATATTTTATAGTTATCTGTAAAAAAAATTACCGAAATCCGTTAAATCGGATTACCGAACGTTCAGCTGTTGAGAATTCGGTAAACTTTTACAGATTTCTGTAAAAAAATCTAAGTGTGTAGTAATCCAGAACTGTTTTGGCTCGATTTGGCATCAGTGCATTACGCGAAGGACACGGTAGCGTGGTACAAAGGCAACGGAGTCAAATTCGTACCCAAGGAGATGAATCCTCCAAACTGTCCCCAGGCAAGACCAATTTAAAACTTTTTGGGCTCTGACAAAGGCATATTTGCGCAAACATGTTAAGGTAGCGAATTCTATCAAAACTTTCGAAATAGACTCAATTTACTTAAAAACCGAGCTTGTTATTTACAAATCGTGCTTAGACTTACTCGGACACCCTATATAGTTGGATCTAAGATACTTTAGGTGCGATTTCGATTCCCAATCCGGTCGTTGAAATCCCCGAAAGTTTCATGAATTAATCCGAATTTTAAAAGTTTTTGTTTTTTTAGGGAAGTAACACGGACTCTCTACACTGATAAAAAAGCAATGATAATATCTATGTGTCCCACACATGATTTTTTTGCAATTTGATCAACAAATGATATCTATTTGTATCCACACATACTTCCTATGTGTGCAAATAACCACCATGTGTGGCCACACATACTTTTTATATGTGTTTCTCGGAGGGTTCTATTTATGTGTGAACTAATAAATATTATGGAATTTCACATGGATTTTTGCCAATAAATATGTGTGGGTTTTACCCGTGTAGAGATTCCATGAACTTTACCGGAAGCAACAAGAACTCTTCCGTAAGGTCCACAAGCATTTAAATCCCCGTAGAAGTTGTACAATGACGGACAAATACAACAATAAGACCAAAGCCTGATTTTCATACAACATGGTCATGTTTGGAGGCTCATTTTCATTTTCCTGTAAAGTAATTTAGCTGGAATTTCGGCTGTAGCCTAAAGACTGTATTCGATGAAATTTGGACACACAAAATAGGTCACCAAAAATTTTCCTTGAGCCCGATTCTTTTCAAACTTTCTGGAAATAAAGTACTACTAAATGGTTAAGTTTTGACAACATTGGTTTATTGAACCTCTTCTCCCAACCCAAATGCCCGCACCTTTGCCTTGACCCCTTTCATCAAATTTTGGGCAATGATAGGACCGACTTGCTTACTTACTTTTAACCACACTTTCTTTAGTTCAAGTTCATTTTCTATCAGTTTTGGAGTTTTAACGAGCTTTACCTTCATGATTGCCCAAAATTTTTCAATTGGGCGAAGTTCCGGAGTGTTTGGAGGGTTGACGTCTTTTGGTACAAAAACTACATTATTATCTTTGTACCAGTCTAAGACGGGCCGGGCATAGTGGCAAGATGCCAAATCCGGGAAAAAACAATGTCGGGCCATCGTGAGATCTCAAGAAGGGAAGAAGTCGTTTTTGGAGGCATTCGTCCTTGTAGATTTGTCCGTTGACGGTCCCAGAGGTGATGAAGGGCTGACTCATTTTGCCACATCCGCAGATCGCTTGCCAGACAAGGATTTTTTTGGCGAATTTCGACAGTTTCTTCTTCCGTACACTCTCCGGAACGGCCAACTTAGAGGTGGCGACGTAGTGTTCCTGTCCTTGCATTTGTTTGGTGTCGGCTTTAATGTAGGTCTCATCGTCCATCACAATGCAGAACGGTTTTGTGAGCCACTCCCTGTACAGTTTTCTTGCACGAGTTTTGGCCACCGAGTTCTGTTTATCGCTCCAGTTCGGTGCCTTCTGGACCTTGTACACATGTAATCCAGAACGTTTCATTGTTTTCTGCACAAAACAAACTGGAACTTTCGCCTTTTTCGCAACATCCCTGATCGAAATGTTGGGATAACGCTTAAATTGGTTCAATACCATCCTGGCCTTCTCCGGATTTGATGTGTCACGTTTTTTGCCTCTACCGTTTTTCCGCTTGGTTGTCTTACGGCCCTTGAACGTTTTGATCACATGAGATACGGTTGAAGGGGCGATTCCGAGCTGTTTTCCGATCCATCGATGAGAAGCGTTTGGGTTTTCGAAGTGAGTGCCCAAAATTTGTTGGCGCAATATTTCTTCATACGAAGCCATCACTGAAATCACTCGACCGATTTTCACGAAACTCATTACACAATTGACACAACACAATGAAATACATTCAGTTAAAATTTCAATAGCGTGTGGGTAAAACGTTAAAAAGTTACGAACAATTGCGTGTGTCCAAATTTCATCGAATACAGTCTTTAGAAATAACCTGAATTTTCATCAGTAACAAAAACGTAATTTTTCTGTCATCACAGACAAAACAATAAGACCACCTTTTGATTTCCATAGTTTGGGCCATGTTGATGAATTTGAATTACGATCTACAGTATACTGATGTTTAAATGACTCGTACATCAAATCGTCCAATAAAAATTCATCGATCCTCGAATTTGAGCATTATCTATGAAAATTTGAAGGTGGTCTTATTGCTTTGTCGTAGGCGCTGTCTGTAACTTTTAAAGTGGTGAATGAAAACTTACGGATTTAATTCAGATAAAAAATCAGGTTAGTTCTAGAGTACAGCCAAAATCTCAGCTCAATTAGTTCACAGGAAAATTAAAGACAAGCCCCCAAACTTGACCGTTTTGAATTAAAATCGGGCTCGCATTGTTACTGCATTGTCCATCACTGTATAATTTTTTTTCTTGGGAGTTTTATAAGTTGTCTTCTTTCAGATTGCAACTGGGTTTTCCCTCGTTCATCCAATTTCTTTTCTATAATTTGTTTTCGTATGTTCCCCGAATTTTTACTAGGAAAAAGAGATAAAATGTTGCTTGGGAAGATCTATGATTTATCACGAACTTCTCCGAAATTTTCACGAGTCTTTCGGTACATTAAAAAAATTTCTGGAAGTTCCAATAATTTCTAAGAAGTTTCAAGAATTTTTTGACCATTTTTGACGAAGATTTTCGGACAAATTCAGACAAATTATGATATTTAATATGCTTTTTCTTGAAAACTCCTGGAACTCCTATCCGAAAGTTCAACCGGTTTCAACTGAAAATTAAAATTCTATGTTCTATGCTCTTTGTGTCCCCCGTATCACCGCAGGAGTTTTTTTTACGTAGGACTATGTCTTTATTTTCTATACTGGGGTCCAACTTAAAAAAATCGAACTGCGACCGTCACGAAAAGTGGTCAGGTTTAAAGCGTTCATATCTCAGTAGTTTCTCAAAAAAAAATTCAAAATGTTTGCACCTATCGATCGGAAATATTTCTACGCATCGATTCCAATAGAGAGCATTGCTGATTTTGGGCCACATACTATTGAAAAATTTATAAATGTTAAGCTTTGTCTTACAAAGAATATTAATTCAATAAATAATTTATTGTACAATCCAAATGGCTTACATTTAGTTGCGTAGTCCTCATTTCGAAAAACCCAATTGGGCTATCCTTGCAGTTTTATAATTAATGTTCACTTATGTTATGTTACCAGCCAGGCCAAGGCATAGGTGACCATAGGTGGATAGGTGTATTTCGCTAGATATTGCCCCACAAATTCCATAGTTGATGGACCGGGATAAGCATGTGAGAGAGCAATGCATCATGTGCTTTTTTGTAAAGTTCTTGCCGTGTTATTCGATTCTCTACTAGAAAATACCAAAATACTTCTCGTGAAATTAACGAACGTCTTGTAGAGTATGAAGAATTGTTTTGAAAGTTTCAAAAATTTCCTGGATGTTCCATCAACTTAGCGAGAGAATCCACGAACATCTCTGAATATAATATGGAACTTTTCCGGAAGATGCACAAACTTGTAATCGTTCTAAAAAATTACTAATTTTACCCGAAAAGTTCTGTGAATTCGGGAGGCGTATTGATTTACACTGTTTTTTTTTCTTCGAGAATGTATAACTTTTCTAAAGGCTTTTCCATTAGGCGTTTCCTATCGTCAATGTTGAATAAAACAACTGTGTGTGAGATATTCGTTTTTTTGTTTGAGATTTATTTTTTGTTTGAAAGGCCTTTTGATACCATTATGTATGGAATATGACATCGCTCAAATGGCCGCCTCGGCTTCACTTGGTGGCGTGCATCTGAGAGGTCCAATTTCCGATGACTCTGGCGCACAAATCGGGCGGAATCGTGTTCAAGACTTGAGTAATGTTGGCTTTGCGGGGATTGGGTGGTTTACGGCTTATTGGCATAGATCTGCGACTTAATATAACCCCACAAGAAAAAGTCCAGCGGGATTAAATAACACGATCTCGGCAGTTGGCATCGCCTCCGCGCGAAATAACCATGCCCGGAAATCGCTCATGCAGACTATCGATTGTTTCGTGTGCTTTTTGGAACCCCATATCGTTCACATCCATATCGACAAGTTTCGGCCAGAAGAAGTCGGTAATCATCGACCTGTAGCGCACTCCGTTGACGCTGAAGACGCCTTCTGCCCAAAATGCACACCAAACAGGAACTTTCAGGGGATGCATTGCCACTTGGTGGACTTCGTGGGGATTGGTCTGGTCCCAAATTCGACAACTCGTTCGCATACTCGTTCATCCAGAAATGGGCCTCGTCGCTGAAGAAGGTTTTTTGTACAAAATCGGGGTC